>NKZV01001136.1:0-163180 GCA_002370175.1 Metschnikowia colocasiae | reverse complement strand
TAGTGCTATGGGTTTGAACCTTGGTTCGGTGTTTGCTTCAGGAGTCAGAACAGTGGAGTTTCCTGAAGAAAACGAAGAGCCCAGTTTCTCTGTGGAGGAAGCATCAATGGACTGGCATACCCAGCACTTGCTGATTCAAATAATTCGAGCTTCTGTCTCTACTCTACGCTCTCTACTCTCTCTACTCTCTCTACTCTCTCTACTCTCTCTACTCTCTCTACTCTCTCTACTCTCTCTACTCTCTCTACTCTCTCTACTCTCTCTACTCTCTCTACTCTCTCTACTCTCTCTACTCTCTCTACTCTCTCTACTCTCTCTACTCTCTCTACTCTCTCTACTCTCTCTACTCTCTCTACTCTCTCTACTCTCTCTACTCTCTCTACTCTCTCTACTCTCTCTACTCTCTCTACTCTCTCTACTCTCTCTACTCTCTCTACTCTCTCTACTCTCTCTACTCTCTCTACTCTCTCTACTCTCTCTACTCTCTCTACTCTCTCTACTCTCTCTACTCTCTCTACTCTCTCTACTCTCTCTACTCTCTCTACTCTCTCTACTCTCTCTACTCTCTCTACTCTCTCTACTCTCTCTACTCTCTCTACTCTCTCTACTCTCTCTACTCTCTCTACTCTCTCTACTCTCTCTACTCTCTCTACTCTCTCTACTCTCTCTACTCTCTCTACTCTCTCTACTCTCTCTACTCTCTCTACTCTCTCTACTCTCTCTACTCTCTCTACTCTCTCTACTCTCTCTACTCTCTCTACTCTCTCTACTCTCTCTACTCTCTCTACTCTCTCTACTCTCTCTACTCTCTCTACTCTCTCTACTCTCTCTACTCTCTCTACTCTCTCTACTCTCTCTACTCTCTCTACTCTCTCTACTCTCTCTACTCTCTCTACTCTCTCTACTCTCTCTACTCTACTCTCTACTCTACTTCTGCACTTTACATGTTTGTCTATGGGTGGAATGGGTACATCTATTCAAGACCTTGAGAAGAGAAATGAAGGCTACTGAGATCATGGCTGGTCCTACGTGTCCTGACGGGCTCACAGTATGGTCTGAATCATCCGCATAGTAGTGGCTACCGATACACTGTTCTAGCGAGTTTCCAATACCTTGTATTCAGCATATCTTTGTAGGTGGCAGGGGGAAGTTTCTAGTTTCTATTTGTAGTTTCTATTTGTAGTTTCTATTTGTAGTTTCTATTTGTAGTTTCTATTTCTAGTTTCTATTTCTAGTTTCTATTTCTAGTTTCTATTTCTAGTTTCTATTTCTAGTTTCTATTTCTAGTTTCTATTTCTAGTTTCTAGTTTCTAGTTCCTATTTCCTATTTCCTATTTCCTATTTCCTATTTCCTATTTCCTATTCCTATTCCTATTTCCTTTCCTAATCTCGTTTCCGTCCTTTCATGGCAATTACGTTCGGCCATCCTGTTTGAACAACTGCACAGGTGGTATTACTGAACTGATCATTACACCTTCTCTTAATGATATTCGAATTCATTGGTCACCTAGGAGTTCTGATAGCTCTCCCGGTTTTGTCCAATGAGGCACTTTCGGAAGACTCATGAAACTCTAGGGCTTTTACTATTAAGTCTTGACACTCAGAGACTTCTCCCCCTCAACAATAGGTAGAGGTAGTAGTACAGTATAAGCAATACAAAGTAGCTAGTACAAAGGCTAGTGCTGTCAGTGTCATTTCTACAACTAGTACGAGCCCTTGGTTTCGAGCCCTTATCTACATTAAACACTCTTTACCCTCTCGGGTTCTGGTATGCGACCCCTAGCCATGAATGAATGATGACTGGGGTGTCAGTTGGTGACTTTTCTAGTATGTACGTGACAATAGGAACTAGACTGTAGTATAGTGTATTAGTACTGTAGTATAGTGTAGTAGTACTGTAGTATAGTGTAGTAGTAGTAGTGTAGTATAGTGTAGTAGTAGTAGTGTAGTATAGTGTAGTAGTAGTAGTGTAGTATACTGTAGTAGTAGTACTGTAGTAGTATACTGTAGTAGTACTGTAGTAGTACTGTAGTAGTACTGTAGTATACTGTAGTAGTACTGTAGTATACTGTAGTATACTGTATTAGTACTGTAGTATACTGTATTAGTACTGTAGTATACTGTAGTAGTACTGTAGTATAGTCTAGTATACTGTAGTAGTAGTACTGTAGTATACTGTAGTAGTATCGTACTCTTTAGATCCACCATGAGTAGAACACTACCCGTAGAAGGATTAGTGCCTGCGCTACTCGATCAGGTGTGGGATCCGACGTGGCTAGACCTCCCATGCCTCTGACCATATAACATCTACTATTTGTCTCTAACTAGAATAGTGTACTAGTCTAGTATAGTACTATAGTAGTATAGTGTAGTAGTATAGTAGTATAGTCTAGTAGTATAGTGTAGTAGTATAGTACTATAGTAGTATAGTACTATAGTAGTATAGTCTAGTATAGTACTATAGTAGTATAGTCTAGTATAGTACTATAGTAGTATAGTCTAGTATAGTACTATAGTAGTATAGTCTAGTATAGTCTAGTATAGTACTATAGTAGTATAGTGTAGTAGTATAGTAATATTTAGACCCCCGATGGGTAACGCACTACCCATCAGGATCAGATAAAGCCACGCTGCTCGAGAATCTTCTAGAAGGGAGACATGGGAATAGGAACGAGCTCCACTACGGCACTCGAACAGCCGAACGCCGTAGCTGTTCGCCTATATATAGACCCCGGGATCCCCCTTGTAAGGAGGCATCAACGAACAAATACATGGAACTACAAAGTACTAGACGTTATCAAAGAATCTAACAAATATAGTGTAGTAGTATAGTACTATAGTAATATAGTGTAGTAGTATAATACTATAGTAATACAGTGTAGTACTATAGTATAGTAGTATAGTAGTATAGTAGTATAGTAGTATAGTGCACTAGTCTAGTATAGTACTATAGTAGTATAGTGTACTAGTATAGTGTAGTAGTATAGTGTACTAGTATAGTGTACTAGTATAGTGTACTAGTATAGTGTACTAGTATAGTGTACTAGTATAGTGTACTAGTATAGTGTACTAGTATAGTGTACTAGTATAGTGTACTAGTATAGTGTACTAGTATAGTGTACTAGTATAGTGTACTAGTATAGTGTACTAGTATAGTGTACTAGTATAGTGTACTAGTATAGTGTACTAGTATAGTGTACTAGTATAGTGTACTAGTATAGTGTACTAGTATAGTGTACTAGTATAGTGTACTAGTATAGTGTACTAGTATAGTGTACTAGTATAGTGTACTAGTATAGTGTACTAGTATAGTGTACTAGTATAGTGTACTAGTATAGTGTACTAGTATAGTGTACTAGTATAGTGTACTAGTATAGTGTACTAGTATAGTGTACTAGTATAGTGTACTAGTATAGTGTACTAGTATAGTGTACTAGTATAGTGTACTAGTATAGTGTACTAGTATAGTGTACTAGTATAGTGTACTAGTATAGTGTACTAGTATAGTGTACTAGTATAGTGTACTAGTATAGTGTACTAGTATAGTGTACTAGTATAGTGTACTAGTATAGTGTACTAGTATAGTGTACTAGTATAGTGTACTAGTATAGTGTACTAGTATAGTGTACTAGTATAGTGTACTAGTATAGTGTACTAGTATAGTGTACTAGTATAGTGTACTAGTATAGTGTACTAGTATAGTGTACTAGTATAGTGTACTAGTATAGTGTACTAGTATAGTGTACTAGTATAGTGTACTAGTATAGTGTACTAGTATAGTGTACTAGTATAGTGTAGTACTATAGTTGTGTTGAGTTGTAGTAGTTACTGTGACTTCCAGAAAAAGTCTGGGTTACACGTTGAGGGCTCACGGTGACGAGGCTGTTTTAAAATGCAATGAGTCGTTCTGTGACCTGGTCCATAACACTAGTTTGCTGAACCCGACCCTGGTCGTGGTCGATGGCCTCGTCTCGTGACTAGATTAAGACCATGTTCAAGTAGTGCATATGGAGATTCCACCCTCTTGTGAATAATCTTATTTCAGATTCTCTACTCTCTCCTGCTATTTTATACAGTATCATAACTACAGTGAATGGTGACTCCAGTAGTTCCATAAATGTTGCTTGGTGTTGGTAGCCCGTGATCTTTACATCTTGTCCAGGGACGCGCAAAACTATAAACTTCAACTTCCACTGCACATGAATAATCAGGAAACCCGCCAAATGCCTTGACGTTTTTCCAGGGTAGAGCAGGCAAGTATTGCCTGAGAAGCCAGGCGGTTTCACTGCCGTGGAAGCCCGAAAACAGATATCCTGCATACAAGCAGACCGGCTCCGGTTCGGCCACTGCTACACCCTTTGGCCACAGCCACCCCGTTTGGCCCAACCCTCCCCAACACAATCACGCACCCATGCTGTTACTATCACCGAAGTATGCAACCCCATAGCCAACACGGCACCCTGCATACCGGCAAGCGGTCGTGCACACACCACGCGCACCACGAACTAAAAACATCAAACAACTCCTCCAACTACGAAGCCATGTCCGAAAGAGAAGCCAAGAAGCTCGTCTCCCGGCTTACGCACGTGTTCGAGCCCATCTACACGCTCACAAACAGAGCCGGCCTCGCCGTCTACCCCGACTTCCAGAAACTCCCGCCCAGAACCGGCACCGAGTACTACAAGTTCATCACCCGCCCAATCTCCCTCCACACCATTGGACGGAACGTCAAGCGCCACGCCTACAAAGACGCGCAGAGTTTCATCGACGACTTGGCGCAGATCACCTGGAATGCCCGCCACTTCAACGAGCCGGGCCTGGATATTTACGAAAACGCCCTTGTGGTCGACAAGTACATCCGAGAAGTGGTCATCCCCAAGCTTGCCTCCGACTCAAAGGTGCCCAATGCGCTGCTGTTGGCGTACCCCGACTTGGGGCCCTTGGAGGACTACGGCCATATGTCGCGCTATGACGACGACGGCAACTCCGCCAGTCCGTATGTGAAGAATGAGGACTACGACGATGACGATCTGATGCTGGTGCCCCGCCGGTCCCATTTCGGCAGCCGCAACTCGGGGGCCGTTCGCCGCGGCCGGCCTCCAATCATTGACAAGCCGTACGAGTCTCGCATCAAGGCCATCATCAAGCTGTTCAAACGTGTGCGCCATCCCGACGACGAAAACCACATCTTGACTCACCACTTCGAGCGCTTGCCTGATAAAAGCCACGACGACTACTACCAGATGGTGGCCAACCCGATCTCGTTGCATGAGATCAGAACCAAGGTGCGCAGCAGAAAGTACACCACCGTGCAGCAGTTCTTGGACGACTTGGCGCTCATGATCAGCAATGCAAAGCTCTACTACTCTGCCGACCCGGGAATGTCCAACGATATCCATTTGTTCGAGCAGCAGGCCGATGCCATCATTCAAGCTGAGATGCAAAGGCCCGACTCGGACTACATCTTGGCCACCAGTTCTGGGGCTGAGCGCCACAAGACGCCTTTGGACTCCGTGACCGTCAACAACCACCGCTACTCCGTTGGAGACTGGGTGCTTATCCGCAACCCCAACGATGCCCAGAAACCAATCTGTGGGCAGATCTTCCGGCTCTGGAACGCAGACGGAATCGACTACACCAATGTTTGCTGGTACATTCGCCCTGAGCAGACGTGCCACCGAGCAGACCGTCTTTTCTACATGAACGAGGTTTGTAAAACAGGCGAGTACTCCGACCACAGGGCCGCAGACATTGTGGCCCCATGTTACGTGATTTTCGTCACCCACTACCAGAAGGGTGACATCCCTCCCAACTTGCTTCCGCCAGGCGCAGAGTGGTTCATCTGTGAGTTCAGGTATAATGCAAACACTTATGCATTCAACCGGATCAGGACGTGGAAGGCGTGCCTCCCCGATGAAATCCGGCATGTGGACCAGCCCATCGTGCCCATCAACGAGCCCAGAAAATTGATCAAGTACGACTCTCCTCTCAAAGGTCTTTTGACGTTTGATTCCCCTGATGACGCTTTGAAGGTGGCGCCCGTAGAAGGCCCTAATGAGAATGGGCCTCCTTTGATGGGAGCGGTTTTCCAAAAACCTCCTTATACCAACGATGAGTTGGGCCAGTGCTCCACATCGCCGAACGTGACGCCTCTCCCGGAGTACGACGACCTAGAGTCCGGCAGGAAAGCATACATCTTCACGCCAGTGTCGCAGTTGAAAACCTCAGTGACGGGCTCGGGGGTCTACTCGTCTTCCGGCACGAGACACGTCAACGCCAACTACATTCCAGGTGGAGCAGACACGCCCGGATATGACAGTCCGCAGGACACTCTACAGCATGACACAGCATACGGGTACTCGGCACTCGGCAAGCACAAGAGTGAGCTTCTTGCAGGGGCGCGAGAACACTCGCCCAGCCATCACGTGCTCACCGGCACCTTCAACACAACATCCATCTACTCGAATGTTCTCCCCGGAGGAGTTGTTTCATATGTCGATTCTGATACAGCGGCGGACGTGCAAGTCAAGGAGCTTAGTGCGCTGTTGATCAACTCCGACGGGCACGTGGTGTGGTTCAGATCGCCGCCTACGGTGATTAACCAGAAAACAATCACGCCGGTCTCTCATTCGGTGAAGTACTTGGCGTGGAAGATCAAGAAGAGCAGTGACATGTGATAGAGTCGCTTGTATAGACAATGTGATATAGTAATGTACATTAGGCGAAGCAAAGAAGCTAAAGCGGTTCTAAAACAAGCCGAGCCCCTGCATATAGCGCCGCAGGCATATGCGACTACACACGGCATCCTCACCATCAGTCTTTCCTATGACGCCCGAGCAGCAGTTTCAGCAGTGTCTCGGCACAGCGAAGCGTGTAGTGGCGCTCGTCGGGGCCGGGCTTTCGGCGGCAAGCGGACTCCCGATTTTCCGGGGCTCGCAGCCGCTCTGGAAGAACTTCAACATGATAGATCTCGCCACGCCCGATGCCTTCTACATAGATCCAGGGCTCGTGTGGCAGTTCTATGCCTATAAGCGGAGGCAGGCGATGCAGGCACAGCCCAACGCAGGCCACCACGCGTTGGCGGAGCTCTCCCATGACCAGCACTATGAGTTTCTCACCATCACCCAGAACGACGACGGGCTCCACCAGCGGGCGGGGCATGACCCGGGCAAACTCCACGAGGTGCAGGGCTCTTTGTTTGAGCTCAAGTGCACATCTTTTATTTGTACATATACGGAGAGGAGGAGTGGTGGGTTGACCCCTGCGCTAGAAGGGTCGTTGGGGAGAGAGGTAGGTGAGCGAGAAAGTGAGCGAGAAAGTGAGAACATGGCTTCGGTGCAGGCACTTGAAGTTGAAGAGCTTCCTCAGTGCCCCGTTTGCGGCACCCTCATGCGGCCCGGGGTGGTGTGGTTTGGCGAGCCGCTCGCGCTCCGGGTGCTCGACGAAATCGACGAGTTTCTAGAAAAAGGCGTGGACTTGATTCTTGTGGTGGGCACCTCGTGCTCGGTGTACCCAGCCAATAGCTACGTGGAGTTGGTGCGATTGCGGGGCGGCAGTGTGGCCGTGTTCAATACGGAGATTGAAGGCGAAGTGATGCAGGGCAAGGTGCCAAGGACCTGGGGCTTTGAGGGGAACGCCGCAGAGACCTTGCCGAGGTTGTTGAACCGGTGCGTAGCGGACGCTCAGGCAAAGCACGAAACCCACCGAACTAGCCTGTCGACATAGGCTAATTCCAGTGGGCACCGTGCCGGTATGAGCAGTCCATCGCTTCTACAATCCTAGAACCCGATTACTATTACAACCCACGATCACTACACCACGTGAATTGCCACGTGGACTATGACGCTTAGGTTGTGAGGGTACTAGCAGTCCATTGGAGTGTTATTGATGGTTTCCTTCTGACTTGTCTGAGTACTAGGGGGGAGACTGCACCCAGAACTTGTCGCTGGGATTATTGGCTTGATGTCTAGCGTCCAGCCTGTCAGGCGTATCGATCGTCCTTGAAGCGTATTTCTTAAACAGCGTACTCTCAAGCACAGAGTCATGCCTAAAATAGCAAAGACGACAGCAAAGACAGCAAAGACGAGGGACAGATCAGCAAATAGTATGTACAGTCGTCAACCAGCGAAGGACTAGTAAAGAAAGAGTCGATGTGATGGTTTCTGACACTTCCAGTAGCAGTGAATGGTCTGTCCCACCTAGGATGAGCTCTGACCATTAGGCATGCTGATCTAGTACCACAGTCCAGTGGCACAGTGGCACAGTGGCACAATGGCACAATGGCACAGTGGACGCTAGGCAAGTACATTCAGCTTCTAGTCATCCGTTTGTCATCAATCCAATCTCTACTATGCAGATGGCCTGGACTAACTCGGAGAGTGAGCAGCCACATCTCCGAACACCACCATGCAGGACAACATACATCGATTCTGGAGGACCTCAGGAAAAGTGTATAATAGTGTGAATAGAGTATGAATGAGAAGTGAAAGCAGTAAAAGCACTAAAGCAGTGAAACAGTGAAAAGTGCAATACAAGGGCTACGGTTTTGAGTGCAAGGCGGGTATTCCACTGAAACAGCATAAGCACAGTGCTGCGTCAATAATACACTCAACAAGCATACACACTCAAGTACACTCGAACAGACACTCAAAAACAGACGTACAAGAACAATAGCCACATCAACCAAAAACATGGCGAATATCGCGATGGCAGCCAAGAAGCCCGGAAATACCAGTCAACCTGCCAATCGCATCTTTGCGATGTCATCACCCACGATGCACTTAAAGGCGGGGTACCCGTGTCCGACCGGCGGGGCTTTCTTGAAGAGACGTAACAATTTACGACACTTAGGCCACTCAACATGCAAGACCGACCATGCAATGCTGAATATGCAATGGTGAAACAAACAATGGAGATTTCTTGCAGAGATTGTCCAGGGAACAATGGCACACCACGCTGATCCACAGTGCTGAAACACACAATAGAAGAGATAATACAATCCAAAAAGAAAAGATAATGGGTCAAGCAAAAACTCGCCACTTGCCTCTTATCAGCTGTTCCTTATCTTGGCAATTATCGCCGAAACCATCGGAGATGTTGGAGGGAGGGTGCGATGGAGTCCTTGGGGCCGCTTATAATTGCTTCTCGCTTAGGTGGCCTTCTGCATGATGCTGCGTATCCAGCTTGGGGCTCCGTGCCTCGCTTAAAGTAGTGCTTATGGCTGCACATGCTCTTATAATAGTCACGAGCCCGCGATATCAGCGGCGTGGGGTGCACCATGGAACTGGCCCGCGCCGCGGTGCAGGACGTGAAACTTCAAACTGCCTTATCAAAGGAAAACTGGTTGGCGAGATGCCTTTCACTCAACCCGTTGGTGGCTCCAAACACGGCCTCAATACCCCCGCCTTTTGAACTCATCAATTTCCGATATAGTGTAATGGCTATCACCGTTCGCTCTCACCGAGCAGATCCGGGTTCGATTCCCGGTATCGGAGAACTTTTTTTTTCTCCGCTCCCTTATCTTCCAAGCTGCCCCGTTTTCTGCTCCGATGCTTAAGTGCTCGCAAAGTGAAACTTGCTCACTGTCGGATGTACCCTCACTGCGAATTGCTCTCACCGGTGCTGCGCAGCCCCCCGGTCAGGGGTAGTTGCCTGCATCCAGTAAAATCAGGCACCAGGCTGCACCACCGCACCTTATGCAATCCTCGGCAAAGACCCTACGAGGACAGCCTCGTTCTCTCTAGTCAATTTTGCCGAGAAAAAGGACTCTCTTTGACTAACAGAGTCAGGAAACAAACATGGTGCATAAGCAAGCAACTCCGTTCCCTTTGTCTTTCCCCAGGGCTTGTCTCGAAAGGCTATCTTAAGCGACTTGCATTTACATCATGCGCGCTAAGAATCTGCACGTATGTAATTATGAATCTGAAAACCCTGCACGACATACCCACATCCTTGGCGAATATTTGAACCGGCCCTTTTCCGGGATTTTGGATCGTCTAGCAATTTCTCAGCTTCTTCCTTATTTATCCTGCATCACCCACCATTTTTGTTCCTTCGTGTCGCTCGCTCCATAGTGTAAACCATATTTTCCAGTTCATTGTCACTGGATTATTGTTCTGCTCCCATAATATCCTAACTGAAAGTAGCTGATAAAGCTGAAAGATAGAGAGCTGACTTGACAGACAGTTGAGCTCAGAAAATAGCTAAGACTTGACAAAGTGCTGAAATGTCGGCGTTCATCATGTTGCAGAACGCCCCCGTGGCGAGACCACAGCCCAACGGCAGACGGAGACAAAGCAAACAATCCACGAATTCCAGCGCCGAAAGCAAGATATCCACCTTCTTTCGTTCAAAAGACTCTCATATGCAGACAGACCCACAAAGGCAACAGCAAAGAGCCCCGAGTCTCACCCAGGGCCAAAAATCTCGCAAGAGCTCAGTGGCAGACCATTCTTCCTACTCTCATGGTTCTCTTGGTCCGAGTTTAATGCCCACAAATGCAAGCAAAAAAGGGTTCGGTGTGGGGAGCCGAAAAAATTCTGGAAGCTTTAAAGGGGCTTCCTCCACTGGAAGCTCCAAAGCCCACCTTTCGGGGAGCCCAATAGTCTGGTCACACGCATATTTTGAGGAGCCTGCAGAAGAACCGCGAACAATTGAGGCTTATTCGGTTTCGGATAAATCGCGCGGCTCTATGGCGCAATCGGTAGCGCCTTCAGGCCAAACTAGCGCGTGGTCCACATATATGGGCTCTTTGGGTGAAGGGACCAATTTTTCCGACTACACCTCAAAAATCACTGCCCATAAGAAAGTGTACAATGCAGATACCCTGCACTATATGGAGTATCATGACACACTCGACCTCTTTGAGCGCAAATTGTATGAGTTCCACCAAAAGTCGTTGATCGTGCAGGACGGCCTTAGTGCGCCGTGGGTGTATAATACGGCCAACGAGCACTTCTATACACGCACGCTCGCCAACGGCGTCTGCTTGCAGGAACGCGTGCTCCTGCGGCAACACCTCCTGGTATTGCGCTATAATTATTTCGTCAAGTTCCAGCCCAACACACACTATGTGGAATACTGTTTGGAAACAACGCGTTTCCCCTTTATGAAATATGTGCCCAAAGAAAACAAGTACAACGAAATTGTGCAGGAGTACAAGCAGAAACAACACCTGAAAAATCTGAAAAAGACCAACAAGGCACCACCGCACGCGTCGCTGGGCCCCACCATCTCGGTGGAGAGGGGGCTTGCCAGCTTGAACCCGCACTTACGGGCTGCCGACCCGACGCAATCCGAGTCGGCCCTTAAATCTCACATACTGCAGACAGGGTTCTGGTGGGATGTCTACCAGGACATTCGTAGAGACCCCCGCTCGAAGCAGTTCCTAGACTATCTTCCGTCAGACGACGTAACGCGAACATTCTTCATTGAGTTGTTGGATTTCTTTCTCCAGCGACTCCGAGTGATTGGTTGCGAGATATCCGACGCCGACCGAGATATTCTCAGCCTCGATGAATTGCACGAGCTCAACAAAAAGTTCTTCTCCTACCTTGACACTGTCGACCATGCCCAGATTGCCCATTTCCAGCTGTTTTTGAATGAACATTTCTTACAGCAAGCCCGGGTGTATGTCCCATATGCCACCTCAGAGCTTATGCGCGAGGTATTGCTGGTGGTGACTGCATGTGTGTGCGATAATCTCCGAATGCAATGCTATGGAATGGGCGATTCCGACGAAATCTTCACCTTGCTTGAGGAGTTCACCATGGTGTGTATAGACATTATTTTGGCCGAATGGGGAAATTCCCCATGTTCCCACGCCTTGCAGCGCGGTTCCACTAACTCCTTATTTGATGCACCCATCATGAACAAGGAGAGTCCTTCCACGCGCAACTCGCTGCCCTCCTTGAGTCCGATCCACGAGACTACAAAGAACACCGAGAAGAAGGAAAGCTTTTTCCTGAGATTCAAAAAGTCCTTGAAGAAATAGGGGTCTTGCTAATTATCCTGGCTCGGATGGGCATGTAATATTTTTCACTTCTCATAATTCATAATCAATTGCAAGTTATGGTTCCTATGTGAACCTCATGACCCAACGCCCTGTACATATGGATTTGAAAGCTGTCACATAAGAAATAGGAGCAACTCGATCGAAGAAGCAAAAGTAATCGATAAAACTTATTGAAGAACATGATTGAAAGAATATGATTGAAAGTAAACTGCGCTTAATCAACCCATTCGGAAGAGCCTTATTGAAGGCTTAGTCAAGAGAACATAATTGTAGAAGCTTCATCCAAAGATCTTAAGAGACCTTTATTTAAAACCTTTTAGAGACAGTTCATAAGGCCTCGACAGAGGAGCATAATTAAAGGACCTTTTAGAAGACCTTAATTGAAGACTCTTGTTGAAGACCCTCATTGAGCACCTTATTGAAGACCCCCAACGGAGAGAGCAGAAAAGATCAGTACTCTAAATCACAGACAAACTCAAATTAGAGTCTCGCTCCAAAGCCTCGGGAAGCTATGTTGAACCTCGCAGGGAAATGACAATCTTAAGTATTCTTTCAGAATTGCAGCCATAGCACGCGCATGACGCCACCATGTCAAGCGGACTCTGAAACATCTCCACAAAAGCACAGCCACAATGATATAAAAGCAGGGTCCCCCGCTCCTTCGAATTCCTCTATTGTCCACCCTCTTCTTTTTGGCGCCTGTATTTAAACTGAACCGTCTTTCGTTTTTCTTGGCCCCTTTGGTCGGTTAGTAACCCGTGTTCTTGTGCAGACTTTGGAGTCTTAACCACTAAACATCACATGAGAAAAACTTGGTGGAATCATCATGCTATTTAAAGTTCAATGGGATTGTTCTATTATTATTTAGAAATGAGGTGTTCGTCCACGTCACATTTTACATGGATCTAATTAAATCCATTCAAGCAAATATTGCTCGTTTCGCACTGACTGAGTACACAACCGATGCGTGCATTGCACTCCATCTGATTCGCTTCTGCTTCAATCTCCGGTTCAATGGTTCCAGCCTCCATTCAATCCCTTCATTCAAGCACTTTGATTAGTTTCTCGATTTTCACATCCTTGAATAAACCAATTAAATAGGCTATGGCGGGCTATAGAGTGGTTTACTCAAAATTGCTTGATTCAAGTGTCACACCTGCATGTACCATGCGCAGGTTGCGGCTAACTATTTATAACTTCTCCCTTTGTGAAGTTATGCAAGTCAAGATATATAAAATCCCTTTCCAGCGCCAGCACTTTTGAGGTCAGGTTAATACCAGCTTTAAAACAGCCAAGACCAATTTGAAACCGGCTTAACACCAGTTGACACCAGTCCAGATCAAGTTCACAAACCCTGTTTATACCCTTTATCACCTACATCATGCTCCCCGAAGCCTCTCGAGACCCGATCATAATGAGCGAACATGCGTACTACGCATCCACAGCTTCCCCAAATGGCCAGCTTCTGCAAATGTGGGTGGTGGCCATTGTGGGTATTGCGGCAATTGGCCTTGTATCCAAAAGAGGGTTTACATTGTATTCCAGATGGAAGAAGCACAGGCCTTTACCAATTTCCCAGTTTGACGTCTGAAAAGATTTGTCGCCCGTCAACTTAGTTAACTAGACCACCCTAATAGGGAGATCGATCACTGATCTCCTCACCAACCACTACACATATAAGTCCAGTCAACCAGCTCTTGACTCCACTTAGGTTTTCGCATCGTCTGTACCCAAGTTCTAATTTTGTGTGCCAAAGGGTACAATTTGGCACACTCTGTGCATATTCAAGCACCGCTGCATTTTCATGAACACACTTCCACTTCAAAAACCTGACGAATTTCATGGATTCCCAGGCTACTGATTTAGTGCACCTTTCACTTGCACCGCTTCCTAATTGAGCTACCACATGATCATACATATAGAGTGCTTGCCGGCCTGCATTTACTCCCATCAATTCTGCACCTGTACACATCAATCCTACACTCAGTTTCATCTGTCTGCATCCAAACACATCTGTCCTACACTAAGCCCGGAGATCATGCGCAATTATTTACATCACATCTACTTTCATACTATTCCACCTTATTATATATGTGTGTACACCAACCGCACGACCATCTCAAACCGCCGTTCGCTACTTACTTGACCGGCCTGACAACTCCAAGTCCCAGATGTTCCAATCATACCATATCAAGGGGGGGAAGATTGTGCATATGTGCCATATGGCGTGGGCATCTAGCAATCCCAACCAGGGCTCGAAATCATGCACCTCAAAGTAAATTGAGCACAAGAGATACAAGTTCAACATGATAGGGATGAACGGCACGAGTTTCGGCGTCTTAATGCCAAAGACCAGAAGTTTTTCCACGATGCGCCGCTCGTAGGGATCCGTATACACACGGACACTGTCTTTGAACACTCGGTTCATGCGAAAGCTGTGCAAGACCCATAACGTGAGAGAGGAAATACCCATGAAAATGCTGAACTTCATGTTGTAGTCGTAATCCCACTGCCGGTAGAGTCGTGCGTAGTGGCCAAAAAGCACGAGCACCATCAATGCCTGGAACACGCGCCTTAACACCCGCTTTCCGTGCAAATTGAAGAAGCGTATGGCAATGGCGTTGAAATTGGCCACCACGATCGAGCCGGCGCCGAGGTAGTCCATGGTTTCGGAGGTCTTTGTGTCCCGGATATGAAAAATGGTGCTGAAAAGCCACCCTAGCATCAGAAGCCCTAGCAAGATGCAGTATTGGGAAGCCATAAAGCTCTTGGCGGCACTCAGGGGGTTGTTTCCTGCACTTGGGGTTTTGTTGGCGGCGTAGTAGCTGGCCATTTTTAGGAAATTGATGTAATTGACATAGAAATTGGCCACAGAGAATACTGCAGAGAGAATCTCCGTCATACCGGCCACACGCCGGAACGGCCACTTGCCGTAGAATTTGACGGGCGGGAGGCCCTCTTGTTTGCGGTGGGAATGCACGATTTGCTGGCATTTATAGTTGCAGTCCAGCGCACAATCCCAATGAAAGAGGATCTCAGCCACAGGATTGATGGAGTTCTGGGAGTAAAGCGCAATCAAGTCGTCAATGGCGTCAAGCTTGGCGGCGATGGGGCCAAAGGACACGCCATTGGGCGAGTCGGTGTGCACATGGGTATCCTTTGGGCAGAGCACCAACTCACATTCCTCGCAGCAATCAGCGAATTCCGGGAGCTTGTCGCCCATTGAGGAGAGAACACCGCATATTAGCGAGAGAAAAAGAATGGGTTTTCTCATGGTTGTTTGAGATGAGTTTGACGTGGAGATGACAGCGCAGGGTCACGTGCCCGCAGTCGCGTGCGCACCAGGCAACCTGCAACAAATCCATGGTTATTGATGACATTCCGAAAATTTGGGAATAAATGGCATAAGTTCAAGGGTAAAACACAATGAGCTTCAATGATGAGATTCAATGATAAGATTCATAAGATTCAATGATAAGATTCAATGATAAGATTCATAAGATTCAATGATAAGATTCAATGATAAGATTCAATGGTAATTCAATGGTGCTTAGTGATCTTGGACTTTCGAGACGCTATGGGATCTAGTTGAGAAATAATTGATTCTTCTTGGACGAGCATATTTTGTGGGGTTTTGGGTTTTGCGGACATTGAAAGTATAATTGAAGTTTCAAAACCCTAATAATGTTTGTAGGACTTTAGGCTATCAGAAAATTCTTAGCATGTGCCGGTCAATGCATCAGAAAATTCTTAGCTGAGCCGGTCAACGCGTTTCATGGTATTCATGCGGAGCCGAAGCCGGCAATTGAGCTCGAATTCGGCAGAGCCGAGAAAATCAAATAATGCAATTGTTGAGTTGTGGAATGGAAATCTGTTGGCGAAGATTATCCATTGTTAGGTGAGGATTACCACCTGTGCATATGCTGCCTCGCACAACCAGCACTATTGTATTCTCGCCACCATTGTTTTCTCCAAAGTCACGATTAGCGTTCGTGTACATAACACAGGAACGGCAGAGCGCTGTTTCAG
The DNA here is from genome assembly GCA_002370175.1 of Metschnikowia colocasiae. Lineage (NCBI taxonomy): Eukaryota > Fungi > Ascomycota > Pichiomycetes > Serinales > Metschnikowiaceae > Metschnikowia > Metschnikowia colocasiae. The sequence continues at coordinate 147,138 of NKZV01001136.1, read as the reverse complement.
TATTTAACTGAATGGTCTCGTATGATGTTTTGGTCTGATCATTTGAGAAGCCGAGATCGGCTTTTGAGACTTTGTTTTGGGAAGCCGGGATCTTTGGTTGTTGGGCATGAACTGCATTCTTTGGTATGAGTGACGGATGCATGGTACCGAATCGGAGTGGACCAGGGTGGATCTCAAAGGCCGCTGGCGGAGTGCATAGAGGCTCCGTATTTCCATGCGGGAGTGCATCTGCGCCGCGGACCCGGCATTCAGACCAAGAAAAGAAACAAGGTAATGTGCATTTCGAGCGCTCCTATTTGTTAGCTGCCGCTCCTGCAGGTGCGCACATACACATATGCACATGCATTGAAAGATCAAAGTGCCAATTTCTGGTCCAGCACCACCAAGCTGAGCAGCAGGTGGGCGCTCGATAGGGACAAGGAGTCGGAACTCCGTTAAGCATGATCCCATGAGGATTTTTGTTCGAAGCACCGGCCTTGCCATTTCAGTCGGAGAATGTTCTTATCCTGTTTTCTTGCACATAGCCCATAAAAAGGAACTAAATAAAGGATCGCACCGTCACGGGCAATCACTGATAACCATCTACAAAGAGCAACAGTTATTAGCTCGCCGTTAAGAGATTCGATGTCCTTAACGACGAAATGCGGAGTTCTCTGCTTGACGTCATCCCGGGATCCATACACATGGGGCGAGCCTAGAAACCGTAACGTACCATTTCACAGCAGAGGGATCCTGAGAATTGTAATTGTTCCTGTGATTGTAATTGTGTTGGAACCATAATTGCAACTGTAACTGAATTGTAATTGCAATCATAATTGCAATCAAATTGATCCATCCATGTATCGGTTGATGGCTGATGGCTGGCAACCGATGTTTGGTATCGACAGTGACATCAGGGCCATAACAGTCCCGTTCGAGAGCGGCCCGAGGTTGACGTCATTCGGAGCTGAGGTTGCTGGCGGGGATGGTCAGGTGGAATGAATTGCCTGAACTGCACAGACTCGCTAATGACGGTTCACGTTTCACTTGCATTTCAGACGCTCAGCGAATTGCTTTTGGCCTCTGTTCGCATACCTTTTCGCCTTGGATTTCTGCACTGGCTGCGTGAGTGGCAAAACATTGTGCATGCGAATTGCGCGGTGCTCCTACCCTGCCGCCATACACCATCTGAATACTAGGAGCCAGAACCAATGGGAGGAGGTGAATAAGGAGCATGCAAGACAGTGGCAAAAAGGGCAGGGGGTAAAGGTGGCGAACAGAGGGGAAGAAGCAAGCTGGAAGTGGGCCCGGCGAAAACGCAACCACAAAAATCCCGGAGAACAGCGGCAAGGAATGACAGGAATGGCAGGATATGTGGGATGAAATTGGGGACTGGCGGACTGGAATTTGAGCAATAGGGGAATTGAGCGTGCAATTTGGCGGCGGCAAAATTATTCGGGGGGTGGCCAGTGAAGCACGGGGACCACGGGACGGGGGGGAATAAGGTCGCCCCTTCCACCCAAATAAAGTTGGCTCATGCAGAGGCCTCGAGGGGCTCCCCTGTGCTACTCTAGACTGTCTACGGAGAGGCAATATTAGAAGGCATGAGGACTTAACGGGGGTTTGCATGAGCACTGCACGTAAAGGAATGTGTGCCGTCCGTGCGCAATATGTTTTTTGATTTTTGACTTTTTTCCGGGTTTTTTAGGCTTTTTCGGGGGTCCTATTGGCGTGTTTTTTGTTTTTTTCGCCATTGAACTTCCACTAGGCGCGGTTCGGCACCTGGTGGCATTTTTTTTTTCTCAGGTGTTTTTTTTTTCATGCATGAAATTTCAAATTTATTTTAAAAGGCCCCAACCTCCGGATTTTCCAGTCTGGCCCAATATTCTATTATCCAATTCTTGGCGGATTTTACTTCTCGATTGGCCCTTTCTCTGGTTCTTTTTCTTGTTGAGCCACTTCACTTTCTTCTTGAGTCTTCACCCGTGGCCCTTTTAATTATTCCATTTTCTCTAGGTCATTTAGTGCATTGTCCTTCTGGCCTCTTTTGCACTCTTTGCTGATACACCCACCACTCGACCAATGCTACCTAGCGCGGAAAACGTAACCAAAAAGAGAAAGATTTCCCGGGAAGCCGAGTCGTCAGACAAGATGGACCCTGTGGAAAAGCTTTTGAGCTTGACCTGCACGAACAATGACCTCCTTGTGCAATTGAACGAGACGGAGTCGCAGAAGAACGTGCCTTTGGCCGCAGAAGCCGACGTCTCGGCGTCCGACCCATCTCCACATCCCATCTCCTACAACTTCAGCAAAATCATGAACGACAATCTCCGCAGACACTACTCCAGGCTCCGCCGCTCGCAAATGGAGATCCACAACGATAACTCGTCGTTTCTGATCTTGACAAGGCCCAACACGGGTGGCGACCATCTCCCCAAGAGCCACGTGCCTCGCGCCCACACTCCACACATTCCCTTCTTCAAGAACGTGAACTTCAACTCCAGCCCCACGTTCGGCTACAAGGTCGAGGACTATATACACTACGATGACGATGACGACAACGACCCTTTGACTACCGACAGTGAGCCTTTGCATACCGACACCGAGGAGGAACTGTGTTCGCCCAAGGACGCTGCGCTGCACCTGAAGCAGGGCTTTCCAGGCCAAATGTCGGCTAAAATGTCGTTTCACTACCGCCAAAACGACAACTTCAATTTTTCGTTGACGGGGGAAAAGAAGGACGGGCCCAACGACGCGTTCAAGTTCCTCAATAAGCGGTCGGTCATTTCGGGCAAAGCCAGCGAGATGATCGCAACGCCCAACTTCTTGGTCAGCGACTTTTTCTTTTGACCTTGACTCTGCATTCTTTAATTCTTCTGCTGGCCCTGGTCCACTGCAGTGTTCTTTAATAAACTGACTGTACGCACACCACCCAAAACCCGTACCCAAAACCCGTACACCAAACCCGTACACCTGGAATGTACTCAGCCGTACACCTGGCATGTACAGTGCACCTGGCGCCTCTGGCCACCTACCACCTCAACTTCATCCCAGCTGTCGCTGTACACCAGCACAGCATCACTGGCCCACGTGCAATTAGCCACTCCAGCCGCCCCTCGCCTTTTCCCCCTCAAAAACGCCCCCAGAACGCAGTTTTAGCGCAAACCTTGACCCCGCATCCGCCATGACGTTGCTCCATCTCGTCTACGCTTATCTTGTAGGTGGCGTGACGTTCATCCCGGCGGCAATTGCGTTATTTATCTATCTCCACCCCAAACAAGCGGCGCAACCCAGCGAGCCGCCCCTCAAAGCCGCCAAAATCGAAGAGGCACGTGACTCAGGCCTAACGGCGTTCAAGCAGGGCTGGATTGTGGTGACCCACGAGGAGTTGGAGTCGCAGGACGATATTTCCGGGCGGGCCGAGGCCGTGGGCGATACCCCCGACGGCAAATCCGCATACTCGTCGCTCTACAAGTTGGTGACCAATACAAAAGTGGCGGTCCGTGGCGATAAACTGGACACGGGCGCAAGCGAAAATGCTCACGACAGCAAGGACGCAGCAGCCAAGGAGTCGTCATCGTCGGTGAAGGAGGACTTTATGTTACGAGACCCGGAGGACAGCGCTCGAGAAGGGCTTCATGTGCACCGAGTGCCAGAGATCCCGGATGCCAGCCCCATACCCAGCATCAGCCCGGCGCCAGCATCGGCACCGTCCAAAAAGCACCGGTACTACGCCGTGTTGAAGCACGGCAACTTGTTCCTCTACAAGAACGAGCGGATGCAGGACGTCAAGCACGTGATTGTGTTGCAGAACCGCATGGTTACACTCTGGCCCCGGAACTTATCAGAGGCATCGCTCTTCACCAAATACTCGCTGATTGCATTGCTCAAGTCTGACTGGAGCCGGGCCCGCCGGCTTTCCGAAAACCGCCCCGACAGTGGCACCGACTGGCACACGGGCAAGGTCACCACGCAGGACGTTCTTGACCACACCAGTGGGCTCCTGGCCCCGCCCGGCGCCATTTTCATCTACACCGACTATAACTCGGACAAGGAGGACTGGTACTTTGCGCTCATCAGAGCCACCAAGACCACGAACTACCCCACGCCGGCGTTGGATCCCTCGCTCTATGCAGAGACGCTTCATTTCTCCACGGCTGACAGCATGAAATTGATTCAGGCGCTTTACAGCTCCGAGGGGCAGTTGCAGACCAAGTGGATCAATTCCATCTTGGGCCGGCTCTTTCTCTCGTTGCAACAAACCGACATCATGCAGAACTACCTCATCTTGAAGATTGAGAAGAAATTGAACAAGATTAAAACACCGGGTTTCTTGGACAAGTTCCAGATCATCCACGTGGACGCAGGCACTGCGGTGCCCCTTATCAGCTATCCCGTGTTGAAGGAAATGAACCCGGAGGGCAACCTCTTGGTCTCGTTCGACGTACACTACACCGGCGGTCTCTCCATGCAGTTGGCCACCAAGGTCAACATAAACCTCGGGTCGCGGTTCAAGACACGCGAGGTGGACGTGTTGCTCTCCATCACCTTTGAGAAGATCAGCGGCCCGATGCTCCTCCGCATGAAGCCACCGCCTTCCACGAGACTCTGGTATACCTTCGAGGGCGAGCCGCAAATGGCAATCAAGATCGAGCCGGTCATCTCCTCAAGGCTGATGTCATATGGCGTGATCACCAACACCATTGAAAAGAAGTTCAAGGACGCCATCAAGGACACTTTGGTGTTTCCGCATTGGGATGACATTGTGTACTACCATGGTAAAGATGAGATGTACCGAGGCGGTCTCTGGGACAAGAGCGTCCGGCCCAAAGACAACCAGTCCAAATACCAGTCCAAATTCCAGTCCAAATACCAGTCCAAATACCAGTCCAAATACCAGTCCAAATACCAGTCCAAAGACAACCAGTCCAAAGATGGAGACCACGAAGAAAACGGGCCAAAAGTAGATAAAAGTGTTTTCTCCAAGGAGGACACCGAGAGAGACCAAGAAGAAAAGGATGCGGAGGACCTGGAAAGACTGGAGGACGTCAACTCGGTGTTCACCGCCGGAAGCGATGATGCCATGAGTTTCTCGTCAGCCACAGCCGCACGCTCGAAGGTTCGGATCGCAAGCGCGCTCAACGACCTTTCCCAGCGGTTGCGGAAGCCCAAGTCCACGTCTACACTCGGAGTTGACGAGACGAACATCTTGTCCGACGGCTCGGAGGTGCAGCTGGTCACCAATCTGATCAGTCTGGCCACCAATCTCGCCGAGCCGACGTACACCGGCACCATGCGAAAAATCGGCAGCTGGTACGCCAAACCGACGAAGACGCCATCGTCTCCACAGGCACCCGCATATGTTGCGCCGGAGATGATCACTAACCGGCGACCTCGCAAACAGTCGCTGGCGACGCTCAGCTCGGATCCCGAGCCGGTCGAGCGCCTGGAGGTTCCGGGCTACGACTTCGGGTCCAGTTTGTTCGCGGACGACCGCATATCGAACACTATTGACGTGCAATCGACCCCTCCGCCAGCCAAGAAACACCGCAAGCCTCCTCCTGATTCTCCATGATTCGGTCCACAAGCACAAAAACCCCAGGGACCAACGACATGCCAAGGCGTATAAGCACGCATCGGAGTCTATAGTTGACTGAGGTGCTGCATAGACGAGCGTTGCAGGGGAAATGGCTGCGAAACATTCGTACACCGCGAGAACACGAAGAAAAAAACGCCCAAAACGGCCACAACGCAACCAGTCCACAGCGATTGGGAATACTCTGGCATTCCTAGTGTATGGAGTGTACGATACCGTTAGCAGAATCTATGCGTCTCTTAATAGTACTGGTGTACTAGTGGCATATCCAAACAGTTTATTGTTCAGTGTCTACGAAATTTCGGAGTACTCTACTTCTGTTGGTAATTTTGCGTGTGAGGGTCATAACTAGTCCAAGTTGCGTTTATCATTCGAGCTATAAATTCAGGAAAGGTTCCCATGCACAAGATTTGAGGGCTTTGACACACGTCTCTTAGTGTCCGTCAAGAGCAGCGACCTAGCAGTCCAAGAGAGCCAAGCGTGCCATAGTAGTGCATATACCTAGTGCCTCCAGACAGAAAAAGAAATTAGTTCGACTCGAATTGGTTTCATTGCAGTGAAACGTCTGGAATGATGGCGTATTGCGGTGATGTCGTTTGGAATGATATCGTTTCAGTGAGTCGTCTTGAACCGATGTCGTTTTGCAGACTCATGATGAGTTGCGCACTACACATAGACGGACCCATCGTTGGGGCTGGGTATTTCCAAAACGTCTTGAAGCTACTGATGAAGCCGGAGGCGGGTTGAAGTAGTGGCTGGCGACCCCACTTCATCACCTAATGGACCGTATGGATCGTGTCGATTTCCTTGGGTCAGCACTACTTGCCGGTGCCAGACTTGATCCACAACATCCCATCATGAGAATCAATTCCCAATATCCCATGAGAACCAATTCCCAATATCCCATGAGAACCAATTCCCAATATCCCATGAGATCACTCGTGATATGAAGGTACATCCATATAAAGCAGAATGAAGCACCATTAGCGTGAATACCTTATTAACCATCCTCCATTTACGGAGGGTCAACCTATTTGAATTGCCCTCCAAACCGTACGTGATAGTTCCCATCATACGGCCTGAATTACTAATATAAAATGTTATTATTTAAAAGTTCCTATTTACGATACTCTCAATAAGTCAAATTACCTTTGTAATTCTAAATGGTAATGACAAAGGGATTGTTTACGATTTAATCCACTTAAAATAGAAGAGTGTTTGCATTATTAAATTTCAAGAGAGCTCTAATCTAGCAATCTTAAGTGATGCATTTCTATTTATGTTTACCACAAACTGCACAACATTACCAAGCGGTATCTTGTAAATTAGAACTTCACTAGAGTTGATAATAGTATCTCTATTATTATCAAATTTATTATCAAATTTATTATCAAATTTATTATTATATTCATTCAAAACTTTGAAAGTATTTTATAAAATGATCAGTTTCAGGATCTCTAAGAGAAACCGAATTTAGGAAAGCTTTACTAAGAGTCTAATTTGTTAGCAAGTGTTAAAGCGCACGACTCTTAAATATCATATAAGTCCTAATTTAGGTCTATTAGCAAAAGAATAATTAATACCATTTGCATTATATCATCTAAAATATAATAAGGATGATTAAATATTTGTTTAGGAATACTTTATTATTTCTTTTAATAAACCTATTTAATAAACGTAGATAATATCAGCTCCGCAAGTACCGACCCCGAACTCAGCAGTGTCGACCAGCACGGCCCCTGGTCCAGACTCCGCTCTTGTGCCGAGCGCATCCATCCGTCTCGTGACGCTAAGTCACTAGTTGATGTTGCCATTAACAAGCACGTGGTACACCACGGCTTTGGTCGGCACTGCCAGAGGCGGTCTGCCCAAGTCTTTATCTAGGAGTTGTCCTAGTTTCTGTCCTAGTATCTGTCTTTACTGTGAAAATTTCAACGTTACTTGGATGACATTGGTGGATTGGACGGTATTAAGAACGTGTTGAAGGAGACGTTGAATACCCGTCTTGCACCCAGACCAATACCAAAGTTCGGTTTGGCTGCATCTAAGGGTGTTCAGTTGACCTACACAACTCCAAATCGGGATATAGAGCCACGCTATTATGAATGCGTTCGAAACTAAAGGCCTTCTTTTCTGGTAGCTTTAAGGCACTACACCAGTAGAGTGCACACTACACGACGAGCCATGGACAGACAATAGACGCCTCGGGTTAAGCTGTGAAGTGCTTCTCCTCGGACACCGGCCTCATGAACAATCGGGGCATACAATCACCATCATAAACCATCATAATCACCTGAAAATGACACAACTGCTCCCGATGTGCAGCGGTTTGTGCCAAATCTTGAGCACTTTCAAAACCTGCTTACATTGGATACCCCGGGTTTTCATCCCAAGACTATAGATTGTACTGTTGACTACCCACTAGTCTGTGTGAGTACTGACTGGTATACTGTGGAGTGTACTGTGGGCTGCTAAGTTTACATTGCAGTTGCCTAGGGACCACTGTAGTGTAGTGTATTCTAGTAGTGTATTCTAGTAGTGTATTCTAGTAGTGTATTCTAGTAGTGTAGTGTATTCTAGTAGTGTATTCTAGTAGTGTATTCTAGTAGTGTATTCTAGTAGTGTAGTGTATTCTAGTAGTGTAGTCTAGTGTGTAGTCTAGTGTGTAGTGACTAAGTGGTGTATTAATCTAGTAATCTAGAGTGTACTGAAGCATCAGCACTCCAGTAAACTATACTAGTGTCTAGTGTCTAGATCTTGTGTAGTGTAGTAATCTACAATCTACTAATCTTTAGTATACTGTAGTATTACTACCAGTTACGTATTACTACCAGTTACGTATTACTACCAGTTACGTATTATTACCAGTTACTGTACTATACCAACCATCAAACATCCCATGGTTTAATAGAAGAGCATCGATGTAATCTTTCAAGTGTAATTTGTAACCATATCCCACAGTGATGTTAATGCCAAATTTCTGGCTTCTCCTAAATCCTCTTTTTGAAGGTCCTGCTCATTTCCTTTGTTGACACATCTTTGATTATTTCCAGCACTAGTAGATCATCCCATAGAGTGCTATGAGACTAAGGACTCTGTCCTTCTGCAAAATGCATGTCTCATTTTTGGTCTTTGAAAACCCATTTATTAATGGTTTCATTTATCACTTGGTTCCAGACAAGTGGAGCTTGCTTTAAGCCATAGGGATTTGTTAGTTTCAAGACAAACTTTTCCTTGGAATCCTTACTACCGGTTACGTATTACTACCAGTTACGCATTACTACCAGCTACGTCTACCAGCTGCTGTAGTAACACTTTTGTGGCGGTTCAGAGGCTTGAGGTCCACCAGGTAGACTATTGACGTATTGAGCAATGTAGAGGTTTCGTATTGGGAAAGGCCAGGCCAAGAATCTTCACTAGGGCGTGCGGCCCTGTGAGGTAGTCTACGTGTATGAACGTGTATGAACTACGAGTGTTAAGGAACTTGTGCATGCAGCTTTTGAGAAACAGACCATGGAGACTACTGGTTTGACTCTAATAGTCACGACCACGCCACTAGTGCCTGTTTATGGGTTCGTCTCCTGTGGTACTAATTAGGAAGACACTACGGCTAAGAGACACTCGTGGTGTATTATTGTAGAGTTTGTGCTAAGAGTTTATTGGTTATTGTAGAGAGTTAGAGGCCTTCATCTCGAATTGCTTGAATTTCGAAGACATTCAGAAACTTACGAAATGTCGCCGGCTTGAAATAAGCAGTGTTCTCCGGCGGAAGTGTTGAAAGATTAGTGAGAGCCAAGAGTTCTTTGGAATGCTTGCGAGGTTAGTAGAATACTTGTGATGGACTGGTTCATTTCAAAGTATGAGTCCGGAGTTCCATGGCGAAAGCAATGGAGGTCAACGAGATCTTGCATAGTTTTTAGGATAGGAAGATTTCGAGAAGCCCAAATCTGGAGTCAACATAAAAGCTTATGGATTCAATAGATTCATACCATTTACGATCATAAACCCAGCACCAAAGTTGCGTTGAAGCAATGGAAGAGGCTCTGAATCTTACAGCTCAAATAGTAACCTCGAACAAAGCTGTCCTTCGTAATATCCCTGCAAGCACTCTATCGGCCGCCCCTTGACAAGTCCATTTGGCTCCTATCTCCACTCCAGCAGCACGGCGCATTCTTGTCAATCATAACCAAATAAAACGCAGCTTGAGTACCACGCATAAAAATTAGAACAAGCTGATATCGTGTATCAAGACCTTTGTTGAGATCGAACTTATAAAAAGTGATCCCTGTTACAACTCAATGGAGCTGGACTCGAATTACTTAAGTCTTTTAAACCTATTTTAATAAACGTATCTATATAGAAATTGAGCTTTAACAAAGTTCTTATGGGCTTCTTGAAGGTATTGAAACCTTTATCGAAACAACGTAATCTTTAATTGCAAATAAGAGCACCTAAGAATTTAAATGTTTATTAGGGGTTATAGTAATTCCCAATCCCATCATCACTCATAATTCCCATTATCACTACAGGAACTCCCGATCGTTTAGTCTTACAGAGTAAGCCAATGCTCTTCCTGAGAACATACACAAGGCCAAACCAAACCAGACTGGCCACGGCTTCCCTGCAAAGCTGGCACTTGAAATATCCACGAGGTGCTGGAGCATTCGCACCCTAGCAGAGACCTTGCAACAAAGGTTTTCCAATAGCACATCCACTACATCTCGACCAGTTACTTACTGAAAGCTACTCATGTTATACGATGTGTCTACTCCACGAAAAATATGTGACGCAGCAGTTTAGAGGGGAAAATAGAAGTAATTGATCAGATAAGAAGCACACGAGAGCCCAATCACGACAGTCTAGGCGGCTGCAACAAAAATAGAAGTTCAGTATTTTAGCCAGGTGGGATTTTTGTTTCATTCTGGACATTGACGTCATGAGATCTTACTACAAACTACTCCGGTCTCACTTTGGAGATGAAAGACTGAAGATTGTGCGCTGATGAATCAAACCTGATTGTAAATCCGGTTGATCATAGCTTGATTCACGTAAATCCGATGAATGAGTCGTTGGGTCGTTGCAACTGTGTTTCAAGTGTATTAGCTTGATTGTATCCAGAGTCTCTTGGAGCGGTGGGTTTGGAGGATATCAAGAACATCTGCCGCAAATCCATTCCCATAACGACACCAAGAGAGGTTGGTTGGTCGGCACTGACGACTGGGGAAACAAGTACTACGAGACTGACGAGATACATTTGAGAACCATGGGTTGAATACGCTGACTGGGGAGTCGACATGTCGAAGGTGAACCTGGATGACTGGTTAGGATATGGTACCAACACGCCTCCAGACCAGTTGCCTGCGGATCAAAAGGCCGTTGAGCATATACAAAAGCATAAAGAAAACATGACTGCCACGAGAGGCGCATATGTCGCATAGTCCACCGCAAAGCCAAAGCATTCGGAGCCTGTCGTGAGCGAGAGTTGTGTGAGCGAGTGAGTTGTGTGAGCGAGTGAGTTGTGTGAGCGAGTGAGTTGTGTGAGCGAGTGAGTTGTGTGAGCGAGTGAGTTGTGTGAGCGAGTGAGTTGTGTGAGCGAGTGAGTTGTGTGAGCGAGTGAGTTGTGTGAGCGAGTGAGTTGTGTGAGCGAGTGAGTTGTGTGAGCGAGTGAGTTGTGTGAGCGAGTGAGTTGTGTGAGCGAGTGAGTTGTGTGAGCGAGTGAGTTGTGTGAGCGAGTGAGTTGTGTGAGCGAGTGAGTTGTGTGAGCGAGTGAGTTGTGTGAGCGAGTGAGTTGTGTGAGCGAGTGAGTTGTGTGAGCGAGTGAGTTGTGTGAGCGAGTGAGTTGTGTGAGCGAGTGAGTTGTGTGAGCGAGTGAGTTGTGTGAGCGAGTGAGTTGTGTGAGCGAGTGAGTTGTGTGAGCGAGTGAGTTGTGTGAGCGAGTGAGTTGTGTGAGCGAGTGAGTTGTGTGAGCGAGTGAGTTGTGTGAGCGAGTGAGTTGTGTGAGCGAGTGAGTTGTGTGAGCGAGTGAGTTGTGTGAGCGAGTGAGTTGTGTGAGCGAGTGAGTTGTGTGAGCGAGTGAGTTGTGTGAGCGAGTGAGTTGTGTGAGCGAGTGAGTTGTGTGAGCGAGTGAGTTGTGTGAGCGAGTGAGTTGTGTGAGCGAGTGAGTTGTGTGAGCGAGTGAGTTGTGTGAGCGAGTGAGTTGTGTGAGCGAGTGAGTTGTGTGAGCATTGTACAATAAGAATAATATTCGGGATTTGAACAAATAAGGAACAAGGGATTCTGTGATGAGTAAGATTTGTAGGGCGTCGTGCTAAATTCACCAGAGTAATTACAGGGAAGCAAATTCTGTGGCTGACTGAATGCACTTAATATGGGGCATGTATACAACTAGCAAGAGATTCAAATAACGAGCTATAGTGAATTCATAGTCTTGGCACATTGTTATTGGATTGTAACAAGCAATCAAAGTAGGTGCACAGGCAAAGTAGAAGGTTTAAGTGGTGCATTAGAGGATTAAACCATGGAGCGTGTGAATTTTTCCTGCCAATACTCAGCAACCCCTCTTGTGAACAGAGTCTTGAAACGCCACAGATTACTCCATACTTGCTAGCGAGTTGTGTAGGTGTATGGGAACGTGGAACGTGGATGCTTCGTGGTTGGATGCACCACCTGCATGAGCGAAAGAAGTATCAATTCACCGGAGACCTTAGTCTGGATTACTGCTGTTACTGCATGACGAATTTTGTGTAGAGTGGATGTGCTTCCACCTAGTGTATCCTAGTGCCTTGGTCCTAGTGCCTTTCTAGTACCATACTTGTTCTATACCCACCAATTTGTATGATTTACCAACCTCGATACTGGATCGAATACTGGGCTACACAGGAATACCTAATGTAAAAGTGATGATTCCACTTCCGCGTCGAACTTATGAGACTCCGGTTCACCATAGACCAACCAAGGAGTACAGTCCAGGGTAGGACGAGGTCTATGGTCTAAAGATCTCATGGTGTCGTCAAGTAAACACTTCCTCATCTGTGTTAGTATCAGGCAGAGTTCTCTGCCGTGTCAGGATCTTCAACAGTTACACGAGCACTTCTTGTGGGTCTGGTTGAGGGAGCCATCGTAGTATGATCCCAGGGTTTAACTTGATTACTTTATAAATATGGGCGGCAGCCCCTCCTTTATATTGGAGTGGACCTTCACCCTTCTCCACAAATGTGGGGTAGTGTGCATACACACATGGAGAGATCTGGAGTCCTTTGACCCCGCATTTAGACATGTCTAAGTGCCGTGTATAATTTGCTTTCAGTCTTTGACCTCCAACAACTACTATGGTACGCTGGAAGATATGAACAATACTGGCAAGCACAAACGCACAAGGTCAAGACCGGATCGGGTGACATTCCTGAGCTCGAAGTAACCGAGCAGATGCATGGCCTGATGAATGACCTGATTAAGCGGGCCGAGAAGATATAAAGATCTGGAAAACCCCTAGTTGAAAGGAACTCCATTGCTTAACACATTTATAAGACCGTAATATAAGATAACATTTCTATAACAATAACTCATCACTTATACTATCTGAACGGGTGAGTTCCAGTCGGTAGCCGGAACATTTCCGAATACTTTAATATCCTTTAGAGCATCATTCCTGGAAACGATCCATAACATTGACAAGCCGTTAGAAGCTAACCTCTTGCGAATCCAGGCATACGCCCCAGGTCGCATAATATTCTAACAAATTCACTTGTTCTAACCTAAATCTTCCCTTGTTCTATCTTCCCTTGTTCCAACTTATCCTATTTTAGGTCCTGGTCGCCGTAGGAAAAACCGACGCTGACCGGGATTCGCTCTCGGTACTATTCGATGCTGCCCCTTCCTGCTCTGAACAGACGAGTGCAATTATGGGTGCATATAGAACCCGTTAGAGACATCAGCTGTCAAAGGGCCGGGCCGGGATCCCCTAGTCTATATAGTGACCATGTTCTCCCTTGAGAAATCACGAACTCTCAATTCCTCACCACAAATCAAAGAACGAAAATACCTGTGCTTATCCGTACCATCGTGTACTCATGCACTCATGTACTTATACTTATGGTGTAGTCACCCACTCCTGTAATCCACTATAGGTCCATATTCCTATAAGTGCTCCTGTTATGTTCCCCAATCCTACCATTCCTGATGCATTCCAAGTTAGTCACTAGCGAGGACACGCATACAGTGACGTGCATCGTGGTATATCAGGTGCAGATTGTCCTCCTTGACAATACAGACACTAGTACTAGACACCAAACCAGAATCCAGTCCCCACGACCAAGTTCCATCAGAAGCCGGGCCTGGCACAATTCCTTCAGCCGCTTCTCCGAGCCGGTGAATGGTCTGATCCGGTATCTCTCCCTGGACGCATGCTGAGGATAGGAGCTGTTGTGGTCTTGGTTAGCTGTCATCGAGCGACAACAAAAATGCTTGGGTGCCCTCTAGTGTTTGCTAGCATGTGTGCAACATTTCACGAGAGCTATACCAAGTGCTCAGAGGTATGGTTTCGTCTTCCTCGCTCTTCCCTCTTCCCTAGATGTACGGAGCCCAGCCGGCGTACATCTGGCTGAGGTTGGAGGCCGAGGTGGCCTGCTGGATCAAAACGTCCACCTGCCCGTGCACATTCATGGGCATGCCCTCCTTCTCGTCAAGCAAGCCGCGGATCTTGTGGCGCACCCGCTTGAGGTGGTCGTGTGGCTTCTCCAGCGTCCGCCAGTCCAACAACGGATCGTAGATCAACGTCTCCAAGATGTTCATGAGCGAAGCCTCGTTGGCCCGGACCAAGGCGCCCGTGACCTCGCACGTGATGCGAAACGGCCCCTCGATGCCGGTGATTCCCATAGCGTCCACCATGTTCTGCGTCAACCGGAACGGCACGATCTCGGGCGTGGGCAACGTCTTACCCTTCTCAAAGAGACAGTCGAAGTCGATGTGGAGCGACGCCCCGTTCTCCTTCAAGAAGAGAATGTTCTCACAGTGCCGGTCGCCCAACCCAATCACGTACCCCACTATGGACATGACCGCCGACGTGCGGATGTACGTCTTGCGGGCCACGTACCAGATGGCCGGGTCCGGGAACTGCTCGATAAACCAGTTGTGAAGCACCGGCGTCACCTCGTGGCAGATGGTGTGGAACAACGCACCCAAGTCGTCCTTGGTGCTGCTGCACGGGTTGGCCTTGTGGACCTTCTGAGCCTCGTCCAACTTGTGGAACACCTTGCGCTCGTGGAGGAAAATGCCGGATTTCTTTTGCTGGAGCTGGATCACCGCCTTCATGGTCTGCACGTTGGCCACAAACTCAATCACACCCATGTCCTCGGCCAACGGTATCACCGAGTAGTTTTCGATGGTAAGGCTGCGCTTGCGGGCGTCCACGCTGGCCGAAAGCAACCGGTTGATCATGTTGGTGAATTCAAACACCTTGGCGTCTTTTCTCGTGTCATCCCGCTTGACCATGAGCCGGTATGCATTGTTGTCGGTGCCTCGGATGGTGATTTGCTTGGGCATCTGGAGAGACAGGAAGATGGTCACGTCCTCGTCAAACCCGTCAAAGGTCACAGGAGACTTGGGGAACGCGTGGAACGCCTCGCCCAGGCGATGGGGGTGCAGCGCCGGGATCTTGATCTCGAGGTTCGCCTTGACCGGCACCACGAGCGAGTCGTACGGCTTGTTGGTGTCCCGCACGTGGAAGTCGTGGGTGAGCGTCCAGCGCTTCTTGGACACCTTTTTGACCTTGTGACTGGCGAGCCCTTCTAAGATTTCAAAGAGCTCCTTGGCGTTGGCCACTGCCATCCCGAGCACCGGCTTGACATTGTCCAAGATCCGGAGCACGCGCTGCTTGCGCTTAGCATCCTTGGACTTGACATGCGACAAGACGTACCAGAGACTGTGCTTGGGATACGTGGTCACTAGCGTGCCCAAAATGGCAAGCATGGCGTCCACACTCGGCTCGTGCGTGTGGGTGATGCGGGAGAGAATTTGTGTGATGGACGTGTACCATACGTACGCTGGCACGTCGTCCTTCTGCTTGAAGATCTCGGCCACTATGGACTCCAAGCGCCGAGCGCCATCTTTGGTCTTGTGGGATTTCTGGGCAAAGTCCAACCACACCGAGATCAACTTGGGGAGCGCCTCGAAGATGTACTTGGTGCCGAGCTTCAACGCGTGGAGGTAGTAGCGGATAATGTGGCGTTCGTACAACCCGGACTTCTCGCTCTGCGTGTCCATGATCTTGCAGTAGTACTTGCCCAAGTCGAAGAACGGCTTCTCCCACTCCTTGTCAAGCCGGTATGCCTTGGTGTACTCGTCCACGATGGACGCCTGTGAGCTGTGGCTGGACTCGTCGAGCCAGAGAGCGTACTGGAGCTGCTGGCGAGCCCGGGCCTTGGCTGGTGTGGCCGCCGACGCCAAGCTCTCGCAAAGCGTTTTGATGGCCTCGGTCTGCTTGCCTTGCTCCCAGAGCAAATGTGCGTACTCGACGTTGGCGTTTTCGTCGCTGGACGCCATGGCGTTCATGATGCACTTGGTGGCCACGTCTAGCCGCTGGTCCCGCCGGGCAATCTTCAGGCACGCAATGTGGATGCCGCTGATGTGCTCTTGCCGGCCCGTCAACACGTAGCACAACCGGTGCACGGCCAAGAGCTTCCACTGGCTGTCGAACTCGAGGTCGGTGTTCTTCATGCGGTCATGAAGAATACCTAGCATCTCAGCCTGCGGCGACTGCGTGCTGAGGATGAGATTTGCATCGAACATCATGTGGAGCTGCCTCATCAAACGGGTGTTTCTGGAAAAGGACGACGACATGGACAGCGCAAGTGACTGGCCCACGATGGCGTAGATATCGTCGATGAGCTGCGCAAATTTCGGGGCGCCGTGGCTGTGCCCCTGGAGAATGCTGTCGGCAAAGCGCGTGGTGATCTGGGCCTCCACGTCGTGGGGCTTGCCCAAAATCCCCAGGATTTTGCTCCACTTGGCAATCTCGTCGAGATGGCCCGACTGCACCGACGCCAGAACCCCGGCCACGGCCCATGCCATGGGCAACTGCGTGTAGTTTTCCCTCCACATGGTGGAATCGAGCGACGCCAACACCTTGTCGTAGAGGGCGTGGTCTGCGAACGACTTGAGGAGCTTGGTGGTGTAGTCAACGCGGTCTGCTTCGTTGCCGGAGTGGCTCAATACGTGGAACGATTCCTGCGCAATGGACCAGTTCTCATTGAACTGAAATGTGTGCAACTTCTCCGAGAGGTTTCGCGTGGAGAACTTCTTTAGCACGCCGTTCAACGCGTCGTAGTCGTCGATGTTAGAGTACACGGTCTGGAGCGTGGAGGCAATGTCCAACCCAATGCCGGCCCCTGATTTCTCGTCCGTCCCAAGACCGTTTGAGCCGGCCCCTGAACCCTCGTTGCATGCGGACTTCTCGTTCCTATAACACTTTTCGAGGTACAAGATGGTACGCTCGAACGAGTCACATTGCGAAGATGTCTGCGCAATAAGCTCAGTGGGGATTTCCTTCAAGATCAATGTCACGTACAGTCTTCGCTTAGTCAAGACGGCTGCGTCAGCCTTGGAGAGCGTCACGTCGCTAAGCTTTTGCGTAGCTGCAGATATCCACTCGTTGAAGTAGTCCAAGACCTCGAATACGCTCTGGTAGCATAACTTGAGGTTCTCCACGCGCTCCGTGCCACCATGGCCCTGCAAGTCGGTTCGGAGGATGGCAAGGAACTCGCTGAGGATATCGCTGCGGGCGTCCTCGTCTCCATTGACAACGTGGCTCAACGCCACATACTTCAAGAGGTACTGCGATATCGACACCTCCTCGTCACGGATCAACATAGAGCAGGTCTGGAAAATGGCGGCCTTGGCACTCTTGGATTTCTGCGATTTCTGTGAAGGCAACGAGCTGGAAGTGGAGATGGGCCGGCGAAACAAGTTGGTAGTGATGTCCACAAGCCACTTATCGTGCCTCATGCCCAACACAAAGTGGGGGTACACCAAGGGCTCGTATCTCGGGGTCTGGGCGAAATAACGTGAGCTCAAAAGCGGCGTCAAGGTGGACTTGTCGATCTCGGAAAACTCGTTCCACACCTCGCTGAGCACGCCCTGCGTGCCGGGCTCCAAAACAGACGGATCAAGCCCGAGGATCGAGAGGAAGCTCTGCATGGAGTACACGGAGAAGAGCTGGCGGATGGGGTCGTTGGACGCCCAGAAGTTCTTGATCACCTTGGTCTGGATGAATTCCACGAGAAACCGCGCGTTTTCCCGGTAGTCCTGGAAGTCGTGGAGGAGAATGGTCTGGGCCTTGACGCTCTTGAAATTGAAGCGGTTGGCGTCCAACGAGCCTAGGCTAGCCAAAACCTTGGCGCTCTTGGTGGAGATGGAAGCGTCCTTGCTCCTGAACTGCACTGAGATATCGAGCACGCTGCGCACCAAGTCGGATATCTCCCGGACGCAGTTATTGTCACGTAGCGTGTCGGTCTGCCACGACTTCTGGTGTGCGTTGGCGGAGTTGATGAGGTCGTCGAGCGCCTGGTGGATGACAATGCGATTGCCTGTCTGCAAGCGGCGGGTCAACTCGGGGAAAAACAGGATGTTACTCTTGAGCCTCAGCAAAAGCGACGCCGACGCGTCCGGCACGTAGTAGAGGTCCAAGTCCTTGATATACGGATACGAGTAGTAGTAGGGCCCGTACTTGATGTACTCGTCCTTAATCACCGCGAACAACTTGCGGAGGATTTCTGCGGCAATAAGCTTGGAGCGGTGCGAGAAGGTGTGGAACTTCTGGAACATCAACGAGATGGTGATGTCGAACAACGACACGAGACGGGCCAGGTCGAGCCGCTGCACCAACACGTTCCAGCAGCTCAACGCGTGGGTCTCCAACGACGGCGAGTCCATGGCTGCCTGGAGACACGTGGAGATCTGACCCAAGGCCCACGAGGCCGCAGTGGTGTTTTTGGATATGAGAAACTGGATGGCCTTGATGGAGCTGACCTTTTCAAGGTATGGTTTGATGCCCTTAATGTGGTGGACATTTTCACTGAACCGCTGCGCTAGCTCCAACACATGCTCCTGGAGAATGTCGTGGATGTAGTCAAAGTCTGATTCCGGCGGCGGCTCGGCCTGGTCGTTTTCCGGCCGCTTCATCCAGCTGATCTTGCCCACGTACACGATGGCCTTAAAGATCTTGGCCTCGTTTTGGAGCCGGCCCTCATCGTCCATCTGCATCTGGAGCAAGATGAACCAGAGCACCTCTCCCACGTTGGGCACCAAGTCGGCAATGGTCACCTTCTTATAGTGAGGGCTGGCGTTGCTCAACACATTGACAATGTACTTAGCATCAATGTGCTCGTCCTTGCAGAGGTATAGCGCCATGATCCTGGGGAGCGTCTTGGTGATCAACTTCAACTTGGGTATGTTGCAGGCCTCAGCAATCTCCAGAATGTAGTCCCGCTTGTAGTACTCGAGGAACCGCGGCGTGGTGTACTCCTTCGTGTTGCTCAAGAAGAACTTCTTGGTGATGCCAAGGAGCTCGGTGAGGCGCGTGAACATGCGGGAGTTCTTGACGATTCTTTCTGCTATGCTTGGCAAGTACGGGGAGAGCATCTTGTAAGGCGTGAGCGCCTTGGCCAGAGCCACGTAGAGGAGCGAGTTGTAGGCAAGATTGACGTGCTGTTCGTTGGCCTCACCCAAGCAGTCGATCAACTTGATGAAGAGGACACAAAGCCACTCGCCTTCACACACTATGGCGAGCTCCGCGAGCGCTAGGAGAGTGGACTCTGCCAAGTGGATGTCTGTGGTGCTGTAGTTGATGCTGGACACCGCCTGGAACATATACTTGAAGAGCTCCTCCAGAGTCTTGTCGTTTTGCCGGATAAGGAAGAGCGGGAGTGCTCTGGCGGCAAGGATCCGGACGTCCCGGTTGCTATGCGTCTTGAGACACGTAATGACAAACTGAAAACTGGCGTTGGTGGTGCCGCAGTCTTTCTCGGGGAGCCGGAACGTGGCCAAGAGGTTGTAGAGCGCAAGCAAGAAGTTTGCGGCCAAAAGGGGGTTTGCCAGGAGCTGGTCCCGGTGTTTGCCGAGGAGAAGGTTGCCGTAAATGGCCGTGTAGAGGGTATTGCTTTCGCTGGAGCTAGTCACGTGCTTCCGCAGGGCAGAGATGCCCTTGTAGATGTTTTTGGAGCTGACTGCTGAGCACACGGAGCACTGGTGGGCGGCGAAGTCGTAGTGGTTGGAGATGATGCACGGAACATGGCGCAACACGGAAAGAAACGTGTGGCAGGTGGCCTTGTTGGCTAGGAAATCCGAGGACGCCATGCTCCGCACGTAGTCGAGCCAGGTCTTCATATCGGGAAGCAAGTTGTGTGTGGATAGGTACGACTGGAAGGAGCGGGGGGAGTCGATGCAGAAGCGGAGCTCGGCCAAAAGGCCGCCTTGGGACCCCGCCATGACCTGCACCAGGAGCTCGTTCAACTCCACGTCCAGCAACCGTAGTGGGGCCGATTCCGGTTGGTTGCGGCTCAATATCTGCACCACCGTGGCCACATCCGCAGGAAGTGCGGCGTTTTCAAAGTCACTGGTGGAAAAAGAGTTGTAGAAGTTCTCCACAAGTTGCTTTTCCCGGCAAAAGAGAAAGAGCCTCAAGACACACCGGCACGCCGACTTGGAGAACTGTTTCAGAGCATTGTCGCCGGCACCAAGCGCCAACGCCGAGAAGCACTCATGGATGAGCTTCAATATGAACTGGACCGCGGTCCACCGGATGTTGGCGTCCAAGTACACATTGCTGGCCAAGTTTAGCAACAACACCGACTTGCAGGTGTCGACGATGGCGACCAAGGCGTGGTTCTGCAGCAGCTCTGCCGCCGAAAGCACAAAAAAGAGCCGCTTGGCCACCATGTCGAGCTGCACGCGGCCCTGGGCCGTGCGGAGCCGGAGCTTGCCGGAGATATCGTAGTCGTTCACCACGGTGAACAAGTGGCACGTACAGGCAAGCAACAGGGCAAAAGCTGGGCCGATTTCAGCGGGGTTTTCGGCATCCGCCGCCGCGTCGGGGCTCGTGGCGTGCACAACCAACAAATCAGCGTTCCGAGCCACCGTGTCAAGGAGCATCTGCAGAAGCACCGTCTTGTGCTTGTATCCGAGCATATGCGTGGCCACGATATTGATGAGCTCCAAGAGAAACGTCTTGATGGTGTTGGTGAGCAGTAGGTCCATGGGGAACTGCGCTAGCCAGTGAAGGGCAAAGTGGAGCAGCCACTGGTAGAAAAACGGGGCCTGCAGGGCGCCCTGGGGGCCGAAATCCGGCGCTTTTTCGCCGAACACCCCGCCAAGCTCCGCCCGGGCCACCGCCATGTTCAAAAGGTGCTTTTTCCGGGCCAAAACAGCCTCGATTGTGGAGAAGAGCTTGGGCACGAACGCGCTGGCCTCGGCGTCCGGCGCCGTCGCTAGCATCTGGAGCCTCTCCTGGGCAAAAGCAAAGAGGTAGAGGGTCAACTTCTTGAAATCCGTGGTGTCGTCCTCGGCAATGTTTCGGTTGACATCCTGGAGAAACTGCTCGAGATCTGGCGCCGAAAGCATGGCGTTAGACGAGGCTGGCGTGCCTGCGATGTAGCGTGCGCCTGCATATAGCACGGTTTCTTTGCCCGACTTCAAAGGTGCTTGGGTACTGGTTTAGGGGTTAATTGGTGGTGAGGCACGAATGATGCACTGATGGGGTCCTGGACTAGAATAGACCGTCTGCAGACCCGTGTCCCAAGACCCGTGTCCCAAGACCCGTACACCACAGACCCGTACATCTGATAAACCGGCGATGCCACCCGTTTTCCCGATCGTGAATGTCACGCCATACAAAGGCATGTCTACATGACTTCTATATTATTCGTTTACTCTAGGGACCACTAGCTCTTCCAAGGGTATCCCCCTTCCTGACCTCACCGAAGTAGATCCATTGCGACTCGGGACTCTGTAATCTGACCCACATCTCCGAATCTTCCTTCGTCTACAGAGACCTTCGTCAGAATGAGTTCACATCAGAACAGTCTTCGTCAGAATCCAAAATTCAACATGGAAACTGAACATACTATGTGCATCAGAATCACCATATGTGATTGATCGTCCATGCCTGAGCCCAAACATCTCAGAATGCGGAACCAAATTGTATCTGGCAGATAGAGCATTTTTGAGACACATCTGGGCGTATCTTGGGATATCCTCTGATACATTTCACCTAACACTCAGTATCCTCTGATACATTTACCTCAGTTTCCATCGCAAATTTTGCGCACTAGAACGAGTATCGCCATTTGAGACTAGACCGTCCAGATTAAAGCTAATGATTTCCATATCTGAGTCTGACATCACGAATCCGAGTCCGCTCATCTGCCTTTTCCGGGCATTCTTATCTGAAGCAACATCCATATGGATCGTATCTGGGCATCTCAGAGTCTAGATTGACAGCTTCATATCTGAATCCGACACATCGTAATCTTGCACGTCTATCCCGTAAACACCTTGTCTATCAGTCTGAGATCTGGTGAAATCCTCACATTTCTATGCGAAACTTTCACATCCACACATCACCATATCTCATCCAATCATATGCATCATGGCTCGTAATTGATGGCTCGCTTGAACAATAGAATATGGGGCTCCGGAGCATGTGTCTCGTAGTGGGCCCAGCCAAGCGACTGCGTGATGCCCAAGCCTCGCCACTCCTCCTCTAGGAGAATGCGCAACGTGCCGGTTTCCGGATTGAAATAGTCCTGGGGAATGGCCTTTAACATGTTCTTGGGGAGCATCACGTGCCGGTACTCATTTTTGTCGTCGCTGTACCGCGGCGAGTAGTGGATCATGTCGGAAAACTCGAGGATTTTGGCCCGTTCCGTGTCGGTGAGGTATCTTGGTCTGCTCATTCTCCAGAGGTCAGTGTTGTTTGGCTTCGGGGTTCTGGGGGTTCGGGGTTCTGGGGGTTCGCGGTTCTTGAGTGTTCCTGCACACACACGCTTTCGATGCCGGTTCTTCGAACTTGGTTGGTCAGTGTCTCTATGTCTTCTGCACGACCGGGACGTGTAGCGGTGGATGGTATGGTTCGTAGCCTGGTGGTCTGTTGATGATGTTTTTCGCGCGGCAGGTTTAGGGCCTCGCACGACCGAATACCGGCCCCTCCATTGCTTTGCCTGCATACAGAAACGGTCTCTCATTCCCCTGCCTTGTTTGATCTCTCGGACTTTGTGTCGGTCGGTGGAGCGACGAAGGAAATGCCACCTCGTTCTGTTGCTGGTGCCGCCCCTCTTGCTGCTGCTGGTGAAACTGACCCGATGTTATGGTCGTGTCCGGTCCAACCCGCACGTACCGCTGCTCCATTATCCACCGCTACTTACCGTGACACGTAGCGGCTTGTTCCCGGAATGGGAACTGGAAATAGGCCGCATCGCGCTGTGTGCAGGCGCACAATATCATCTCCAGTTCCCATCTCAACAGATATCATGCCATTTGGGATCATCTTTGATGCCGTGACTCCTGCACTAAAGGCAAACTTTTATATTCCTTCAGACCCGAACACCACGCGGGCCTCCCATGTCTATCTCGGGTCGGCACCTAGGCAACGCATCGCCGAGGTGCTCCGAGCCACCGAGAAAACCGTGCTTGTTGACTTGCAACAGCCGGCTGAAGAATTCCTAGCGTTCTTGAGCAGATACTCCGGCGTCACGTGTTTAAGCCCCAAAGTCACCGTGGTGGCCTCGCTTCTGGACGACCCGGACCTCTTTGTCCTGCTTAAGAACCTGCATCTTCCCTTGGTGCTTCGCTACCGCCTTGCTGTCCTGGCACAGACTTTGCAGCAGTTCAAATGCCTCAACTATAGTGCTGTTTTGGTCGCAGACACGCTTGCTAATGTGGATAAGGCCCAGGTCTCGCTGTTACTTGCCAAAAGCAGCACCCCAAGCTTGATCACGTTCCAGCACTTTGTTGACGAGCCCCACGAGTGGCAGCTGCTAGCGGCCGTGCCTCTCTCGCCCTTCACCGACCTCCTCATCACGCCGCTCCAGCCATTGGTGCAGGACTTGCCTGTTTCGGTCTACGAGGAGTTTGAAAAGGACTCCTCCAAGTACCTGCAATACCAGCGGGCCATTGGCATGGCCCTCAGCGATCTCCGGGACATGAAAAAAGAAGTTAATGTGCTCGTTGTCGGCGCCGGCCGGGGGCCGTTGTTGGAGATGGTCATGAAACACGCTTCTGTGCAGGACACCATAACGGTGGCCGAGAAAAACCCCACATGTCTCCCATTCCTCCAGAAATTATGCAGCAAAAACCCGGCGGTCACGCTTATCCACGGCGACTGCAGACAATTGCCCGATTTGGCCTCGTATGACTTGGTGGTGTCGGAACTCTTGGGCTCTTTTGGCTGCAACGAGGCGTGCCCCGAGATTCTTGGGTTCAAGTCAGACGCTGTGTTTATTCCAGAGAGCTTCTCGAGTTTTTTGCACCCGATTTATTCGGATGTTCTTGAACCTGTTTCCAAACTGTTGGAGCTTGCAGAGCCCGGGTTGTCTGCAGGGGCAGGGCCATTTCTAGCGCCCTTGTACTTGGCAAAACTCAATTCGTCATATACTCCGTGTGCGCCGCAAGAGATATTCGAGTTTAGTTTTCCTGGAGAAAACGACTTGAACCAAACAAAGTCCCTATGCTTTCCTGGAGGCACGGGGATGCCGGTCAATGCGCTCTGTGGGTACTTTCAAGCGACCTTGTACGGTCCGTATAAGATCAGCATCGTGCCGGAGCTGCATGCAGGCGAGGCTTGTGGGTCGTGGTTTCCAATTGTGTTTCCCATGAAGGAGGAGGCGTACCCGGTGATGGTGGACATGCGGAGATGCAGTACGCACTCTCTTTGGTACGAGTACACCGTCAACGGAGTATCGTACCAGAGCTCCGAAATCGCCCTCGGCATTCAAACGTAATCCAGCCAAGCATGAAGAGATACACACTGTATAGGATAGAGTCAAACACAGTACATCGGTGTATCTAGACCTCCGTGCATCCGAAGCAGAACCCCGGCTGGCACTGATCTTACATCAGTAGCGGAATGGATCAGGGAATCAGTGCCTCGGGATCTGCAGTGGGCCTAAGACGGTGCGTCTCTCGAGACTTTGACTCCGGTGACCTGTCTCTATGCAGACGCCGTCCATGGGTGCTCTCTTTGCCACTTCTACGATCGCTGTGACTTTCCCTGCCACTTCCACGATCGCTGTGTCTTTCCCTGCCACTTCTACGATCGCTGTGACTTTCCCTGCCACTTCTACGATCGCTGTGACTTTCCCTGCCACTTCCACGATCGCTGTGTCTTTCCCTGCCACTTCTACGATCGCTGTGTCTTTCCCTTTCAGATCTGTCTCCTCTGCCGTCTTTTGCCCTTTGTCTATCTCTTCTTCGGTCGCCATCTCTTTCCCTCTCGGACCTTTCTCTATGTCTCTCCTTCCCCACAACTCTCTGTTTCTTTATCATCAACAAAGGGTCGTCGTTCAACACCGAGGGAGACGTCTTGGCAGCCCCTACAGAGGCCACGTGGTCAAAGCGACTGGACGTACTTTTAACCGCCCTTGACCCGTGCAACAACAGCTCCACTTCCTTGGTGTTGGCCAAGAAATCCTCCTCCACCTCCCGAAATCCCGATTCATCCTCTTTGGGTGCGTCCTTTGGGCCATCGTACATCCAGCCGAGTTTGTTGAGCTCGAGTTTGTGTTTCAGGGGCAAAAGCGCTGGGTCGTTGCCGTACTGGAGGCGGATCATCTCCTCCTTCTCACGCTCCAGGGCGATTTCCTTGGACTTCTGCTTGATGGCCTGGTATTCTTTAAGGGCCTCCTGCTCACGCTCCCAGACCTTCTTCTGGTTTTTGAGCAACGCAGGGTTCCATGACTTCTTGAGGTTGAGGTCGCCGGGCATTTGGGTGGAATTGGGAGGTCACAGAGGCGACTTGATGAGCGGATCACGTGCATGCGCCGGTCACGTGCTCTACTAACTACACGTCACGTGACATGCGCCCGCTGCGTCACGCCCGCTTCTATGTCTACGGCTTGTAGCTAGGCTACTGTATTGGTCAAGGCTTACAGTATAAACCGGTACGAGACTGGCTCAGAACCCGTGGATCTTGATGTTCTTCTTGGGCATCATGATCTTGTTGACCAAAAACTCCGACACCTTAACTCTTTGATCTCCTTGCATCTGAATCACCTCTCCCATCTCGTCATCCTTGACAATGTTACCATTGCAAGCAAAGTCCTTCTTCAACACCTTTAAGATCTTCTTCAAATCATACTCGCTTGGAAGGCCCTGCACAGTGGTCAAGGTCTTACGACCGTTCCGCTGTTGGATACGGATATGGATGTAATTGGTGTTCTGAGCTTCAGAATCACCAGTGTCGGCGAATGGATCTGATGTTAGTATTCTTATAGATAAAGTTTTCGCCACTCCAATGACCAGACGTGTGGGGGTATGAGTTTGGTGTATCTTAAAGTCAGCAGGAAAAGCCTCCGGGTTTACCAGATCCTTGCCTCGACAGAGGTACTCTATTAGCAGATGAACTTCAAGCGGCAAATTTTTGAATACTGATCGAATCAGACACCGACCGAAACACCCAAACACCCAAACACTTGTGAGCACTCGTATATACAAACTTCCGGCAGACCGATAACAGCTCAAGGTGTGTTTCCTTTCAAACCGATCAACTTTCTTGCCACGCTGGAGTATTTTCATGTCGATGTCACTTGCGGCTCGAGAAGTTTTTTATGCGGTTTACAGGGGTTCTGTATGCCCCTTAAAAGAATCAGCGCTGGCAAGGGAGTGGCCCAAACTGCATATATACATACCAAATGAATTTAAGTTTTGGATAGTAGACATAAACGGATAGATACGTCAATAAACAGAAGTAGTTTGTGGTAGGGATTGGATTCTCGCGGGAAAAAAGATTAAAATTTGGGAGGTGGTGCGACATTAGGACATTACGGAACGGCGGAATGTCGCAGAAACATCAAGTGACAAGAAATGCGACATTAGGACATAACGGAACGGGGAATGTCGCAGAAACATCAAGTGATGCGACATTTTCAAGCCTCCGCGCCGCCCGGACTGCACCCAGTGCATCTGGACGGTTGCAATGGCCAACTTGCTGCTAATATCTCCAAAGGGAAAGTGAAGTTCGGTGCTTGAGCGAAAGAAGCATGGTTTGTGGCAGAAGTAGACAAGGCGTTTTTCCATCTATGGACCCAAAGTGTTCAGGTCTGGGCCAAGAATGGATATAGACCCACCACATATTTGAAGCCGTCCTTCGCCAAATGCATTGTGCTAGTGTGTAAAATGCACCAGGCGAAATAGAGACACACATGCCACAATTCCAAGAAACCTGGCTCTGGTGTCTGGACTTGAGAACCTTTTTAGTGCCTTTGGTACTGATGTCTAGATCCAGCCCACAAGAGGAGAATGAACTCACGGCGAACGTTTCTGTAACATTACTGTGACGTTACATATTGATACTTCCAGATTTGTTTTCGTCCAACCATGTTGCCTAAGACATAATGTTAACAAATTATATGGGGTGCGGGGGCTTTATATATTGCAGCACACCCACTTGTTTCAGAAGTGAAACGGGGCGTGACACAAATGCATGTTTGCAGCAGACGGCAAGATGCAGACGCGTGTACTGTAAATATATAAGGCTAGGGATCTCCATACGTAAAAGGCGGAATCGGCATGACAGGACATAAGTAATGTATGGGTGGAATTAAAAAGGCATGAAAAGATGCAAAATATTCTAATATCTTCCTATACACCTGCTAATTATCCAGGGTGAAGTCAGGTTGTTGTCGAAGAATTGAAAAGTCTTAATCAATGTTAATAGGCCAGGGGTAACCCTATGCTAAATCAATACTTCCTCGGCCAAGCTACTGCACCAGTTACGGAACCAAAACTAGTTAAGCGGTGGAAGCGTGCGGCACTCATAACATGGTTAGTGGAGGGCGCGCAAAGAGGGAGATGAGATGAGTGCGGCGGGCGCAGATTTTCGCAATGCGGTACTACATTTCTTCACCAAATGGGTAAATCATTGAGATCCAAGCCCAAGTTGCGGGCCAAGAGCATCAAAAGAAAGGGCGAGTTCACCAAGTGGGTGGAGGACAGAGATGCCCGCTTGGCCCAGAAGAGCTTTGAGCAGTTGCAGAAGCAGAATGCGGAGAAGGCCGCCCAAGCCGCACTGGAGAATGCCGGGGACGCCATGACAGACGATGCCAATGGCGATGCAGCCATGGCTGATGCAGAGGCCAAGAGCCCTGCGGTCAAGGCCAAGACCTCTCGCAAGGACAAGAAGAAGAGCAAAAAGGGAAAACGCAACCGGAAGAACCACCTCTTTTAGGGCCCGCACCGGGCACCATCAAGTGATATATGTACAATAGATAATGCAGAGGTCCTGCGTGGATAAGGTTGATTCGGGAACCGAAATGTAAACCGGAACGTCACAAGACAGTGTACAAGACAGATGTACAAGACAGATGTACAAGACAGATGTACATCATGGCCTGGTGCACGGGTGCGCCGTCACGTGACCGCCGCCTTCCCAGATGCCAATTTCTACTGGGTGACGGCCCTGGCCCGTTGTATCCGACCATGCCTCAACGGGAAAGATATTCTCCACTACCTTCAGTCAACATAAAACCTTGCCCCAAAATGATCGTAGCTAGGTAATAACGCACACAAGAATCTAGACTTGTTCCTGGCTACATGACTATGCCATTAACGAGTTAGACAGGCTATCAAGACGATCTTCAAGTTTGACCTGGCTCTATACTTTGACTATCTTACAATCTAATTGACTGATTGACTTTGACTGATTGACTGATTGACTTTGACTGATGTTAGATCCTTTATGAGTATCGCACGACCGTCGCATAAACGTCGTGCTCGTTGAACTGCGGCATTGTCAGACCCTGAAGAGAAGTCATCGCCATCTTCGGAAAAGGCCTTATCTGCACCTTCTTTTGGCCAGTGGCCGTGGCAGCCTTGGCCAATAGGAGTAGTTCTCTGGAGCTTATTTGTCAGCTGCTTGGGTGCTGGATGAGCCACGTGTGGAGATAAGACTTGGTCATGTCTACATGAACCCAGCTCCTCTTTCGAAGTAACATCTTACAAGGAACCGGCTGTATAAAGATCTACGCATTTTCTTCAATTGACCATGTCTAACATCTACTGACTAACTATTATTGACTAAGTATAATTGCTAACTATAATTGACTAACTATAATTGCTAACTATAATTGACTAAGTATAATTGCTAACTATAATTGACTAAGTATAATTGCTAACTATAATTGCTAACTATAATTGACTAACTATAATTGCTAACTATTATTGACTAACATAATTGCTAACTATAATTGCTAACTATTATTGACTCTAACATTGATTTAATCTATTGACTCTTTAGTTGTCTTGAATTTACTCCCTATACTGAATCTTTAAACTGACACCTTCACTGACTTTAAGTGATTCTATTGAATCTTTAAACTACCTACCGTGATGACTACCTTGCACTCTTTGATATTCCTATAAATCGACTCTTTACTTGACGAATTTAAATGTTTAAAAGGACCCTTTGTGCCCTCATGCATGACTTCTGCACCATGCATGTCTCTTCTACCAGGAAGAATGCAACATCGTCCACACATGCCAGCCAAGCATGTGCAGAACACATGTTTTGACAGCAGAGCAAGAGAAGTCAAATTTCCCAGCGGAATAATTAGTGCCGGCACAACCGCCCCATTGTTCGTTTGGATTTGGGTATGCATACAAATGCTTTGTATCTGAAGAATCAAAGAATCAAAGTCTGAAGAATCAAAGAATCAAAGTCTGAAGAATCTAATGAATGAAAGAGAAAGAATCTAGTTCTTGTATTGCAGTCTAAATTAGATATGTTGATTCCTTAATGCAGGAATGCAATGGCCTTATATAGGCAAACAGTCTAAGGTGGATTGTTCTTGTCCGAAGACAGAATATTTCCCGTGGAAGTTCCAGTAATTTGGTTGATGCCAGGCTACCGTGACCCCATTTTCAGGTCTCTGAATCCACGTCTGAGAGCAGAACGCGTTTTCTCATCTTGGGTGAGCTACCCGTGGTGGACGGATGTACAGAAGGAATCAAAGAATCAGGGAATAAAGAATCTAATCTAAAGATCTAAGATTTAAAGAATCTAATCTAAAGATCTAAGATTTAAAGAATCTAATCTAAAGATCTAAGATTTAAAGAATCTAATCTAAAGATCTAAGATTTAAAGAATCTAATCTAAAGATCTAAGATTTAAAGAATCTAATCTAAAGATCTAAGATTTAAAGAATCTAATCTAAAGATCTAAGATTTAAAGAATCTAAAACCACCTTTGAATGACTCTTTAAAATGTCTCCAACTATCTTTAATATTTCGCTACAAATTGACTGTCTTTGAATTGCCTCTTAAGTAACTTGAAATTGACTCTTACCTGTCTTCAACAAATTGATCCTCAATTTACCCTAATTGACTATATCGAATTGACTATCTTCAAGTACCTTCAAAATGAAGTTGACCTAATTTGACTATAGTTGACCTCTAACTATTTTAATAGGTGTTCATAGTTCAAGATACTAACATCTCATGTGTCCGAATACACCTTGGATTATGTTATGCCTAAGAAAAGCGTTGAAGTTGGAGTACAGTGTTTTTCAAAACTAATCGAACCAGCGCAACAAAATGTTTCGAACCAAGAAGACAATGTTTCGAACCACACTAGCAAAATTAAACAAACCAATGTATGAATGATTACATAACCCCTAACAAGTTGTTGTATACAGGATAACAAGGAAACCAGTTCAGTTCCGTCCGTTTTGACCCTTGATTGGTAGCAAGACTCCCAATAGTACATATGAGGCAATCCTCCAGATTTAAGATTTCAGAATATTGAATTCTAATAAAAGTTGGTGTGAAACATTACGCCATTTGGTTTGAAAGACTGCGAAGGGGTACGAAACTTTGAATTATTGGTTTGTTTAATTGCTAGTGTGGTTTGAATCGTTTTGTCTTGGTTCGAAACATTTTGTTGCGCTGGTTCGATTAGTTTTGAAAAACACTGTACCCGTTCTGGGGAGTCGCCTGCATGTTGCGTTGGGAATCGACGCAGTTCAGATGGACAGCCAATACATGAGGCGCTCACTCGCTAGGCATGGCGGGTGCCTGCAGTACAAATGTTTTGGTGCACGGGTTTTATGTAATGGTGTACGGGTGCGCGGATTTTTCGGGATGTACGGGTTTCGCGCGGATGTACGGGTGTGCTCTGGCCAGCGAGAGGCGCAGCCCACGGCAAGGCCCCCGAAGAGCCGTTGGCGGCGGCCCCGGCTCGGCATGTCTCGGGCAGCCGCCATGGCAAATCCCGCAGCTTTTTTCTGCGACATTGTCGCCGTCTGGCGCATGTCGGGCGCATGTCGCTCCAGCAATACGCACTCCCGGGCCCGCGCTCGTCGTCCCCACCCAACCACCATAACATTCACTAGACAGTGCATTCCACCGCCATCTCCGCCAATTGCCTGATAGACCACAACACGACATCTGTCTCCCCCCACACGACAATGTCCCAGGTCCCCCCACAGCCGCACGACGCAGAGCGGCCGGCCTCGGCCGGCGCCGCCCAGCCCCAAAATGTCGCTCGCAATGTCGCCCCCCAGCCCCAGAATGTCGCCGGCGCCAAACTATCATCCAAGACCGCCGAAAAAGACGCCAAGCCGGCGCAGACCCCGCCTGCGGCCTCCAAGAGGCTGGAGAAAAAACAGGCCTTCATCACCCGCACCATCTGGTCGCTTGTGATGATCGGAGGCTTCCTTGCGCTCATCACGCTGGGCCACTTGCCCATCATCTTGTTTGTGATCTTGTGCCAGATCCTCATCTTCAAGGAAATCATCTCCTTGACGTCGGAGCCTGCCCGGGACAAGAACTTGCCCTTCAACAAGGCGTTGAACTGGTACTTTTTGATCACCACGGTGTACTACTTGGACGGCGAGTCGATCCTCGCCTTTTTGAGGGGCATCTACGCCAACGACGTGTTGATCTTCTGGTACAAGAACCACAAGCTCGTGGCCTACACCATGTACTTGGCCGGGTTCATTTTCTTTGTGTGGACGCTCAAAAAGGGCTTCTACAAGTTCCAGTTTGCGCAGTTGTGTGCTACCCACATGACCTTGCTTGTGGTGGTCTTCCAGAGTCACTTGATCATTGACAACATCTTCAACGGCATCATCTGGTTGATCTTGCCCAGCTCCTTGGTGATTGTCAACGATATCTTTGCCTACCTCTGCGGCATCACCTTTGGCCGCACGCAATTGATTGCTATCTCGCCCAAGAAGACCGTGGAGGGCTTTGTGGGTGCCTGGGTGTGCACCAGCATTGCGGCGGTTCTCATCAGTGACTTTTTCTCCAAGATCGACTACACCATCTGCCCTGCAACCAACTTGTCGACCACGCTCTGGAACTACCCGCACTGTGAGCCCAACCCGGTGTTTATCCTGCAGTTGTACCAGCTCCCGGATAATGTGGCGGAGTTGGTGGGTACCAACGTGTTGTTTATCAAGCCGTTGTACTTCCACGCGGCGGTGTTGGCCACGTTTGCGTCTTTGATTGCTCCGTTTGGCGGTTTCTTTGCCTCGGGGCTCAAGAGAGCCTTTGGAATCAAGGACTTCGGCGATACCATCCCGGGCCACGGCGGCATGACCGACCGCTTTGACTGCCAGTTCTTGATGGGCTCGTTTTCCTACTTGTATTACCAGACATTCATTGCGTCCAGCAATATCAACTTGAGCAGTGTTTTGCAGATGGCGGTGTTCCACTTGAGCAACGAGCAGATTTTGCAGTTGGTCAAGGCGCTCTTGAAGTACCTCAAGAATAGCGGCGTGCTTGAGCAGGACCAATTGGAGGCTGTCTTTGAGCTTTTGGGTTAGAGGTGTACGGGTGCTGCTGCATATTTATATCGATCTTTCTTTAATGCCGGACTCTACCCAAATCAGGAGATTGGCACTGCCGTATGGGCATGTATGCGCTCCCCGGCCTTTCCGCGCCGTCATTTCGATTAAATGTTTGAGCGGGGGCCCAGTGTGATTTATAGTATATAATGAATGATTTGAAAGCCTACCCCACGTGACGTATCACGATTTAGTTGCATGCAGGACTCGCTGATGTCAGCCAGAGATTTTCAGGTCTCCAAAACTGCTTAAGCATGCATGAGAGAAGCGTATTTGAAGTTAGATCAAAGAAGAAGATTATGAGACGTTGTTAAACGTCACTGAAACTTCGCTGAAACTTCGCTGAAGCATTGCTGAAACATTGTTGCATTTTTGCTGAAACATTGCTGTAACATCGCTGAAACGCTGACTTGCTGAACTTTTCTGAATCCTCTTAAATCTTCTGAAATTGCACATTGTTGAAACATCCCTAAATGGCGTTCGTCAGCACTTCATCATAAAGGGTCTACCCCATGGTGTGTGCAGTACCGACTGCTAAATAACGTTGCATGAATCCGACAATTCTAATTGTTTTTAAGTGAACTTACCATGTGCATGACGGACATAAAGGGCTTGAAGCCAGCGGATGTGGGCTCGTACATGCTTGCAAAGCAAGCTCACTTTTTGCAAGTGACGACATTTGCTGGCAGCGCAGATCCCCAGACCTTCATGGCTTCGACTGATCTCGGCCTGCATGCTGCCCGATTGGGACCAGCCAGGTACTTGCAAACGGTTGGTTTCTTACCCGATCTGGCGCGCGCACCAGTTTGTCCTGCAGGCGGTGCGGTGCCTGCCCAATTAGGCATGTTTTCGCAGCCATCCGCGCCAGGAACGCTGGTCTGCTGCAACATCCCGCTTACATCTACCGCATCCTGGCTACCTCCCTTTCCAGCAGTCGCTGGCACTTGTCTTCCACACTATAAATACGCTGCTGTTCCCCAAGTTCCACTACCTTAGTTCACAAACGCTTCCACTCCTTTACCTGCTCAAAGATAATCTTCAACGAACCTTATTTTGCTCAAGCACTATCTCACAGTATAATCTTGGCTGTCATTCAAACTATCCTCACCTGACTCTCCAGTTTGTTGCAACTTAATTTTAGTCATCCAAGATGCTCCTTTTTCTTCCGCTCATTCTCCTCATCCAGGCCATTGTTGCCATCCCCATTCCAAGGTTGATCACCAGAGTCCACACGGCGCCTGCAGTCACCTCCACATCAACATACATCACTGGAACAACCACAGTTTGGTTGCCACCAATTGAGATCTTCATCTCCGATGGGGTCACCTATACATACACGCTTACCGAGGGCCAATGGGCCACCACTCAGGTTATCAACACCTCCACTTATGTTGCGCCCACGACCACGGATGCTGGACAATCCGAGGCCACGCCAGCCGCTGAGGAAAAGGGTGTTGAAGGGGGCGCTCCTGCGCAAGCCCCCGGTTCGCCTACCCCTGCACAAGCCCCCGGTTCGCCTACCCCTGCACAAGTCCCCGGTTCTCCAACCACCCCTGCACAAATCCCCGAGACTGCTGCCCCAACCACCCCGGAACCTACCACCTCCGAATCTACCACCACCCCCGGAGCTGCGCCAACCTCGGTCCAAGCCCCCGAAAGTGTCGCTCAACAAGCTGCAGTCTCCGACACCACCTCCGCCCAAGCCCCTGAAGCTCAAGTGTCCACGGTGACGCCACAAACCACCTCGACTGGTGAAACCACTTCTGAAACACAAGCGCAAACCACGGAAACCACTGAACCTCAAGCCCCAACCACCTCCACTCAAACGATGGAGACTTCTACAACTTCTACACAAACGTCGTCGGAAACGTCGTCGGAAACGTCGTCGGAAACGTCTGCGCAAACGTCTACGCAAACTTCTGGTTCTGATGCCTCTGGCTCGTCTGGCTCTGATGCCTCTGGCTCTGATGCCTCTGGCTCTGATGCCTCTGGCTCGTCTGGTTCTGATGCCTCGGGCTCGTCTGGCTCTGATGCCTCGGGCTCGTCTGGCTCCAATAATTCCGGGTCGTCGTCCGGACTCATTTCTGCACCAGGTACCATCGTCTACTCTCCTTACGCCAACGACCGCTCGTGCAAGACTTATGACGTGATCCAAAGCGACTTGCAGCTCATCAAATCCAAGGGAATCAGCAAAATCCGCTTGTACAGCACCGACTGTCTTTCACTCACCGCAGTGCTCCCGCTTTGCCAGCAGATGGGAATCACAGTCAACCAGGGCTTCTGGATCTCGGGTGAAGGCGTGGACTCCATCGACGGCAGTGTTTCTGAACTCATCTTATGGGCCAACACCAATGGCTGGGGCATTTTCGACTTCATCACCATTGGCAATGAGGCCATCAACTCCGGGTTCTGCTCGGTGTCAGATTTGATTGCCAAGATCTCCAGTGTCAAGAGCAACTTGAGAAGCGCCGGCTATTCCGGACCAGTGACCACGGCCGAGCCCCCCGCCACGTTCCTCGCATCGCCCGAATTGTGTACCGCCTCCGACATCGACTTTGTTGCAGTGCAGCCCCACAGCTATTTCAACGCCAACTTGTACGCCAGCCAGGCCGGCGAGTACGTCGTGCATCAGAGAGACCAGGTGGCCCAGTTGTGCTCCAAGTCCGCATACATCAGCGAAACGGGTTACCCACACAAGGGAGACTCGTACGGCAACAACGTGCCCAGTGACGCCAATCAATTGGCAGCCCTCCAGTCCATCATGCAGTACACAGGAGGCGACGTGACCATCTTGACCACTTACGATGACATGTGGAAGGACCCAGGGCCACACAACATCGAGCAATACTTTGGAATGATCAACCTTGTGCAATAGGCATCCAAACAAGCTCACACTTCAAACCAAAAACGCTCCTCCACAAACGCTCTTCCACTAATACTTCTCCACAGCACACACCAACCAATTAATCACCAAACATCCAAACCCTTCAAAATCCACACTCATCCAAATCGACTTCACCCAACTTGCATTATATAGTTCTTTTAATTCATATTAATTTACTCTGAAATCAATGTGTCAATTCATCAGTTATCCAACTCATCATACAACTAGTTAAACTTCCTCATTGGCTGGCTATTTCTTATCAGCTATGTAGACTCTGTGCTGACCTTCTCTTGATCCTGTGTAGAACTCTGTAGCTTAGCTCCAGTCTATACTTGCCCCAATTGGCGATAGATTGGTTCATACTGGTCTCTGGCCATGGTGCATATGGCCATATGCAGTCTTCAGGTTGCAAGCGCAATTCTAGCTGCACTTTTAAGTCTTATTCAGCCAAGATTGATTTGGTATGAAGACGAGAGTCTCGGTGGGCTCTCCATTGCTCGCTCCTAGAAGTCGCTGCCATGGATACATATTCTATGGCTTCTCTAGCGAGATCCTCGGAGGTCAACTGTCCTGATTGCCTGGCTGTTCTGGCTGTTCTGGCTGTTCTGGTTGTCCTGATTGTCCTGATTGTCCTGATTGTCCTGATTGTCCTGATTGTCCTGATTGTCCTGATTGTCCTGATTGTCCTGATTGTCCTGATTGTCTTAAATCTTCTGATTGCCTGAACCCTAATTGCCTGATTGTCCTAAGCAATCCATCTCTTTCCTGAATGACCGTACAGACTAGCTTGATAGCCCCATCTGCCTCGTTTTATGGGCTGAGCCTAGTACTTGTGTTCCTGTGCCGTCTGCTAAGCATAATTGTAGTCTGCAAGCAAGTCATCAAACGCAACCCCGACTTTTGTCCGAAGTAAGTAGATATTTCTCTTTTCTCGTTCTCCTCGTTCTCCTCGTTCCCCGTTCTAATGCATCAGACAACACTGAGTACCAGATGTATAAACAGTAGTATTCAAGGTGCTAGTGCAAGTCCCAAGCAGATGTTGTGGTATGGCCAACGTAAAGGTCGAGTTAATCTGGCAGTTTCGTAGCTTCCTTGGATCCTCCTTGAAGCTAGAACTCCACCACCTTTTCCGGAAAAAACTCGTCTATCAAGTCCAAGTAATAGGGCTTGAGATCCTGCACGTTGTAGCGGTCGTCTGCCTTGGAGTACAAGTCAAACTTGTTGAAGAGCCGCACCCACTTGAGCACCTGGTGGTCCTTCTCGTCCATCAAGTACTTGTATGCATTCTCCTGGTGCCACGGGTAGAACGAGTGGTAGCGGATCATGGCCAACGCCTCGTCGGGGAGCGTCAGGCTGGACTTGGCCACGTGGTACATGTACTCGTCGTGGCCCCACGAAAGCATCACCGACGCCAAGCCACAGTTCTTGCTGTAGATGCCGAATTTGGTGTTGTAGAGCGGGTTGGCATAGTCGGGGTTGCTGGCAAACGCCTCGCTGAAGATGATCCGCCGTGAAAACCGGCATCCAACGGGAAATGTGTCGCCCACAACGTCCCACTGGCCCTGCAGGTCGAAGAAGTAGAGGAGCTTGCCCAAATCATGGATCAACCCGACCAACTGCATCCACCGCGGCTGGCCGTCTCGCCGAATGGCCTCTGCAGTTTGAAGCGCGTGGTCGATCTGCGAGAGTTCGGTGTCCGGGTCACTGTCGTCGAGGAGCTTGTTGAGTTTCTCGAGCCCCTCCCAGATCGTCATTTTGGCCCTGGTTTTGGACTTGAAGTTGATCCGCGCCTGGAGGTTGTACGCCACCGTTTGCTTCTGGTGCTGCTCTTGGTAGAAGCTTTTGACCCGTTCACATGCGAGGTCATACTGGCGAAACGTCTTGGGGTCCACGGAGAAGGGTGTATTGGGGTCTAGCTGTTCGTCCATTCCTGGCTTTTTCTCTCCATTTCCAGACTCTCCATGTCCAGACTCTCCATGTCCAGACTCTCCATTTCCTGACTTTCCCTTTCCAGTATCTCCGTTCCCTTCTGTATCTCCATTGCCTTCTGTATCTCCACTTCCTGCTGCATCTCCACTTCCTTTTACAGTATGTCCGTCCCCCTCTCTAATGCCTGGCTCTCTGTCCTTCCTCCCAGAAACACTGTTCTCCGTTCCAGGAAACTGTGGCTCTTTTTGAGCCTTCATGCTAGGATGTGAATCTGGACTATGTGTTTCAGAACTGTTTTCTCTATCACCTTCACTTGCATTTCTGTTTGTTTCACCTTTGGTTTCTGTTTCACCTGTGGTTTCTGTTTCACCTGTGGTTTCTGTTTCACCCTTTCTGTTTGTGCCGTCCTCGCCTACTTTAGAATCCTCCTCCCCCTCCTCCTGACTTTCATCTGGCCATTCTTTGTCTGTTTTGCCCCGCCATATCTCCGCTCGTAGCTGGTTCACATAGTGTACAGAGTCATCTATACCCTCCAAATCCCGGCCGTTAAGCTTCCTACGCTTGACCTCGTCTTGCGTGGGGCAGCCGTCCATGGAGACCTCTGAGGAACTCACTCTGCTCATGGGATATGTGGTCACGTGTGGGTCATGTGACTGGTCATGTGACGTGCGCGTGACACGCTCTACACTAGTCTCGTAAGCTTTTGATATTATGCAAGTTCTATTTCTCTCCTCAGTGGTGGCCTGCGGGCAAAGGGTTCTTCACAACCACTCCGTCCTTCACATTGCCCTCCTTCACCCAGCCTCCAGGCAAGATAGGCTCGTGCTCCCTCCTAAACTGTTCGATTCTTTCGAGCATCACTGGCTTGAACGACTTGATCAAACCCTGCACAGGCCATGCAGCAGCATCACCCAAGGCGCAAATCGTGTGGCCCTCAATTTCCTTGGTCAACTCGAAAATCATGTCGATCTCCTTTTCCGTGGCCTGGCCCTTGACAAATCTCTGCATCATGTTTTGCAACCACGTGGTACCCTCTCTGCACGGGGTGCACTGCCCACAGGACTCGTGCTTGTAGAATGCAGAGAATCTCTGAATGGCTCTGATGATATCCGTTTGCTTGTTCATGACAATCACGGCGGCGGTTCCCAACCCAGAGCCCTCGTCCTTCAATGCATCGTAGTCCATCAACACATTGTCACACACGTCTTTTGGCATCACGGGGACGGAACAACCACCAGGGATCACCCCGAGCAAGTTATCCCAGCCTCCCTTGACTCCACCGCAGTGTTTCTCCAACAATTCCTTCAATGGAATGGACATCTCTTCTTCGACGGTACATGGTTCGTTGACGTGGCCAGAGATACAGAACAACTTGGTACCGGCGTTCCTCTGTCTGCCGAAGCTGGCAAACCAATCTCCACCTCTTCTCAAGATGGTAGGGGCCACAGCCACGGTTTCGACGTTGGCCACGGTGGTGGGACGGCCAAAAAGACCTACGCCTGCTGGGAAGGGAGGCTTCAATCTGGGCTTACCCGCCTTTCCTTCGATAGACTCGATCAATGCAGTCTCCTCACCGCAAATGTAGGCACCCATTCCACGGTGGATGTAGATGTCAAAGTCGTAGCCCGAACCACAGGCGTTTTTTCCCAAGAGCCCGTCCTTGTAAGCCTCGTTGATGGCCTGCTGCAAGATCACGGTCTCGTTGTAGAACTCGCCTCTGATGTAAATGTAGGCGGCGGTGGCATTCATACCTCTGCCTGCCAACAAACAGCCCTCCACCAACTTGTGGGGGTCCTTGCGGATGATTTCTCTGTCTTTGCAGGTGCCAGGCTCTCCCTCATCGGCATTGACCACCAAGTATCTGGGCCCCACGTTCTTGTCCCATCCTGGGGGGTTCATGAACGACCACTTGAGCCCGGAAGGGAATCCTGCACCTCCACGGCCTCTCAAGCCGGATTTCTTCATCTCATCAATGATCCACTTGTCACCTTTCTGGATGATTTCTTTCGTTTTGTGCCAATCGCCCATTCTCTTTGCAGACTTCAAGTCGTGGCCGTAGGTTCCATAGACGTTTTGGAAGATTCTGTCCTGGTCTTTCAAGCCGCCGTGAATACGGTTGGGGTTGGCGGCAGGGTCTGCGGCCGTGGCCAAGCGCCGGAGGGTCCTGGCCGGGGAAGAAAATTTGCGGAGCATGGCCAGGGGGGGTGTGTTTCAGGTGTGTTTCAGGGGTGTTTGGGTCTGGAGGCACACGAGTGTATGTTGCTGGCGTAAGAGCTAGTGACGAGAAAAGGGTTTTTTTGGTGCTGCTTATGGTGCGCACCGTAATTGGTTTTAGGTGGTTCCTATTGGCTGCGCCCTTGTGTGCAGGCACCCGTACACCACCCTTCCGGTTTCCCTCTGCCT
The DNA here is from genome assembly GCA_002370175.1 of Metschnikowia colocasiae. NCBI lineage: Eukaryota > Fungi > Ascomycota > Pichiomycetes > Serinales > Metschnikowiaceae > Metschnikowia > Metschnikowia colocasiae. The sequence goes on along the minus strand of NKZV01001136.1, from coordinate 107,297 downwards.
GGGCCTTGTGTTCCCGTTGCCTCTGGATTGCTTCTTCTCGGGCCGCTGCCTGGCAGGGTCTCGTGGCTCTGGAGTATACCCATGGTCACGTGACCCGCGCGGTACCGATGTCTCACTGTTCCCAACGACGGTGTCCGCCATGTTTCTCCGCTCCGCCATTTCCATAGCGTTAGTGGTGCTAGCATTTGTTTACAGCAACAGAGCGTCTCCATATGCTTTCCAGAGCGAGGCGCTCCGAAGCGTGTTGCTGCCTGCATGCACACCCGGCTATGGTCTAGACTGGCTCAAAGCGCCATTCGCCAAGGTATGTACCAGAACGGCCGCAAGCACCCCGGACGGGGGCCCGCCTGACGTGCAGGACCCGGTCGTGGCCCAGTATGGCTACAACCCTGGTGCCAGCGGCCAGCAGAAACTCAGCTCCAACTCGTACTATGAGGAGTTGTACTCGGGGCGAAATAGGCTGCAAATCGGAAAGGAGAACGCCACCCTCGTGATGTTGGTGCGCAACTCCGAGTTGCCCGGGGCGCTCCTGTCCATGCGGTCGCTAGAGGACAGGTTCAACAAAGACTACCGGTACCCATGGGTGTTTTTGAACGATGTGCCTTTTGACGAGGAGTTCATACAGCAGACCACGGCCATGGCCAGCGGGCAGACGTTCTACGAGCTCATTCCGTCCCAAGACTGGAACCCGCCGCCGCACATTGACTTGGCCCGGTTGGAACAGAACATCCGGAACTCGCAGGACGTGATCTACGGCTTTCTGAGGCTGTACCGGAACATGTGCCACTTCAACCTGGGCTATTTTTACCGGCAAAAGCGGCTCTTGGACTACGAGTGGTACTTCCGCGTGGAGCCCGATGTCGAGTACATGTGTGACTTCATGTACGACCCGTTCCTGCTTCTACGCTCCACCAACAAGACCTATGGTTTCACCATCACCATCCCGGAATACGAGAACACCATCCCCACGCTCTGGGAGACTGTCAAGGGCTTCATGGCCAAGCACCCGGAGCATTTGCACCCCAACAATGCGCTTGACTTCCTCACCACCAACGACACTGATGTCTTCCACCACATCCGCGTGGTATCCAAGACTGAATACAACCTCTGCCATTTCTGGAGCAACTTTGAGATTGGCAACTTGAACTTTTTCCGCAGCAAAGCCTACGGCGACTACTTCGACCACTTGGACGCTGCAGGCGGCTTCTATTATGAGCGCTGGGGCGATGCACCCGTGCATTCCATAGGGTTGGCGCTTCTTCTCGATCGGGACGCTATCCACCATTTCGAGGACATCGGCTACTATCATTCTCCGTACATGTCGTGTCCTGGGTCTCTGGAGGTGAAGAGCATGAAGCGCTGTATATGCAGGCAGTTCGATGAGCAGGGCCTCCATGAAGGTGTTGATATCAATATTCCCAGTTGCTTGGCGCGGTGGTGGAGGCATGGTGCAGGCAAGAGGTTTTTGAACGAGGTAGACTATCGATTTTGAGTGCTTGTGACTCCCCTGACTACCCAACCACCTCTAGGTTTATGTGCCGCGCACGCGCGCATTCACTCATCGCACTTGGCAGGAATTTTTCTACTCATCTCCACCCACAATGAGCAAAGGCAAATTAAACATCGCCCTCAAGAACCACCAGATCTTGGAGTCGGCCAAGAAGGATGCGGTCAAGAAAAAGCCCGTGAAGCCTGTTCTTCAGGACCCCGAAACAAGCATTGCTGACTCTTCCTCGGAAGACGAAAGCACCAAACCCTCCAAGAAGAGCGCCAAGCTCCCTCCACAAGACAGACCATTGTCCAAAAAAGAAAAGCGCCAGATGAAGAAGTTGGTGGCCCAGATGGAGGATGCAGAAGAGAGCGACAGCAGCAGCTCCGAGGAATCCAGCGAGGAGGAGTTGGACTTGGAGAAGTTGGCTGCCAGTGAGAGTGAGTCAGACATCCAAGGAGACAGTGAAGACGACAGCGAAGACGATAGCGAGGGAGAGAGTGAAGAAGAGAAGGAGGGAGAGAGTGAAGAAGAGAAGGAGGAGGAGGAGGATGTTCCTCTCTCGGATGCAGAGTTCGATTCGGACGCCGACGTGGTCCCCCACAGCAAACTCACTATCAACAACATTGCAGCCTTGAAGGACTCGCTCGCCAGAATACAGTTGCCTTGGTCCAAGCACTCGTTTGTGGAGCACCAATCGGTGATAAGTGCAACTAAAGCAGAGGAGGGAATCAAGGATCTCTACGACGACACCGAGAGAGAGTTGGTCTTTTATAAGCAAGGGTTGGACGCCGTCAAGCAGGGCCGCAAGTCGCTCTTAAAATTGAAGGTGCCCTTCTCGCGTCCGCTAGATTACTTTGCCGAGATGGTCAAGTCCGATGAACACATGGACAAGTTGAAGAACAAGTTGATGAAGGAGGCAGCCGACAAGAAGGCCAGCGAGGAGGCTAAGAAGCAGCGGCAATTGAAGAAGTTCGGCAAGAAGGTGCAGCACGAAACGTTACAGCAGAGATCCAAGCAGAAGAAGGAGATGTTGGAGAAGATCAAGTCGTTGAAAAAGAAGAGAGGAGCCAACGACATGGAGAACGACGCGGAGTTCCAGATCGCCTTGGAGGAAGCCACGGCCGAGGACCGCCCCCAAAAGAGGCAGAAACCCAACGGCAAGCGCTTGGCCAAGGATGCCAAGTACGGCTTTGGAGGAAAGAAGAGAGGCCTGCGCAAGAACGACGCCGACTCTTCTGCTGATGTGTACAACCAGCGGGGGAAGGGCAAGTCGTACAGACCGGGTAAGAGCAAGCGCATGCGCAAGTGATACGAATAAGACAGCAATTAGACACCAAGTAGAAGGATTGTATTAGGGTTTATCGTAGTGCCTAGAGTCAGATGCGGTGCTGCACCAAAGGCACTGCATATTGTGTTCCTGCATGTAGTGCGTTGCCGGCCCCGGTGCCCAAACTTCGGGGCAAACCGGGGAACTCCTTGATTAGGGTTGATATCTCGGCTCAAACCACATATTTGTAGAGGCGACGGGATGAAACTGGATTTTTGGTGTATGGTGGGCCTCGGCCTTGGTCTGCGAAATAGTGAGAATCCAGAAAAGTGAGAATCCAGAAAAGTGAGAATCCAGAAAACTGAGAACCTGGAGAATCCAGTGAGAAGAATCCAGAAAAGAGGGAACCTGGGGTTCAGACCCCGATTAAAATGTCACCCCCAAAACCAATTGCCTAATTAGGAAGGCGAGTAGAGTGCTCCATTTTTCTCGTGCAGGATCACAGCCGGCCTGCCTCGGTAGTGGATTTGCCATGACCATGGGTGCAGACGCCCTGTGAACAAAGCCATCAGTCTACTTCAGCTATTTTTACCATCTGCTCAAGATCTCATACAACAAAGCCATGTATTTGACCATTTATTTACTCATCTGTTGGTATCAATTATGGATCCGACCTCTGCGGTCACGACACATCCTTGACCTTCATACTTATACTTCCCTCTACTTTCTACTGTATACTGTGAGCTTCCCTTCGTACTTTCTTTCTATTATATTCTATTATTTCTATTATATTCTATTATTTCTATTGTATTCTATTATTTCTATTATATTCTATTATTTCTATTATATTCTATTATTTCTATTGTATTTCTGTTAGATTCTGGTGCTCCTGGTACCTAGTTAGTTATTGATTCGTGAGATTCGAGGAATCATCAAGTAGTCTATAGACCATTTCTTATCTCTATCCATGGCTTGGCAACAGCAATGGACATGATAAGGTACAGGAGCTAATCGTTCCGGTTTCGGATAGCTCCGTTCGGGATATTCCGACTCCTATCAGATAGAGGTTGTGGCTCGATCATTCACTGATCGAGCAGCGTCGGCTTCTGATCCTGATGGGTACAATTTCTATTATATTTCATTATTTCTATTATACTTCTATTATTTCCATTACTGTATGTTAGATTCTTGTGTAAGTCTAGTTAGTTATGTTCATCGTTGATGGTTCCGAGGACCCCAGTTGTCTTATAGGCTAACGACCCTGAGGGTAAGTGCCGTTTCCCCATATCCTCATTGCTGGAATTGGTTCTTGTCGAAGGGGAATGTTGGCCACGGATGTGAGTTACCTCTGGTACTTAGGGCCTTTGATAAGCAGTCCAGGCTCGAGTGCGGCATGATCATGCGCTACCCATGGAGGTACCATACTTTATACTGTGTACTTTATAGTTTACCTTCATCCTTCACCTTCATACTTATCCTTCTACTTCTACATTCTACTTTATTCTACTTTATTCTACTTTATTCTACTTTATTCTACTTTATTCTACTTTATTCTACTTTATTCTACTTTATTCTACTTTCTACTTCTGCTTTCTACTGTGTACTGTGTATTCACCTTCGTACCCTATACGGTGTACTTAATTCTTTACCTTCACATCCTTGCCTTCATACTTTACACTTGACCCGTTCTGCATGTTTGTCATTCTTATTGCCAGGGAGATAATCGTGTAGTGTGAGAGGGCTCAGGCCTAGCAAAAATGACCACAGAGGAGACTTCGGTGGAGTGCCTCCGATTCTTGATACGGTACTTGGTAGAGTTTTGATGATTCCTCCAGAAGGTGTCTTGGGGTTGAGAAGGTGTTTGCCGGCTCTGATTATGCCTTCAGCAAGGCGAGCCTTTACGCCAAAATGCACTAAGACGGCCGTCTCTCGGCAATAGGTGCGGGTGCTTAGGACCATCCTACAGGCCTGGGACCCCACGTCTATTGAAAACGTAGGTTTAGATTCCCCGGGTAGTGCGGCGACCAAATGGGATGTGGTTGTCATTAGGTGAGATGATAATGAACATTTCATCCAAAAGCCAGTAATGGTTAAAGTTAAGGTTACCTGTGCATATAACTCAAGTCACACGCTGGGCGTTAGGGAAATCAGGACGAAAAATCAAGCACAGAAGCGTCCAAAGCTTACCCTTTAGTTGTTGCTGATACGCAGAATATACTTGCGATAGAAACAGTGCCTAGACTGCGACCTTGCAGACGACGACGATGGTACATACTAATTCTAGAGACGGTACATACCAAATTCTAGAGACGGTACATACCAAATTCTAGAGACGGTACATACCAAATTCTAGAGACGGTACATACTAAATTCTAGAGTTATGTGTTGCCAACTCGAATTGGGTGTGGCTAGTGGCTATGACCACGTTCATTTCACGCTAGAAAAAGGATTCTTGCACCATCTGACGGATCACGTGCCGCGTATACTGTTCCGAGGCGATACTTTAGTTAATTGGGGCACACTATTCCATGACAATGTGCTAGCATGAAGCCTATGTGTGGAAATTGCGGCAAATCAAGCTGTTTGTGTTCTCAGACGGTACGCCGTTCAGCCCGTCAGACCCATGGAATGGGGCCGTATGCACCAGCAGACTGGAAAACGCCTGCAGCAGCGAATGGGGAGGCTCGGATCAAGTGCTGATGACCAATCCATACTATTTTCGAAATATGGATCTGGCAAGTTGCATGCTAACACTATCTGGTCTCGAAAACACAGCCCATTGGGCGCACTGCAGGCAAATTGGCTTATGAACCCCAAGTTGGCTTATGAACCCCAAGTATGAACGATATATAGCGGGTTCACTCCCTTTTGTCAGTGTCAAAGTTGATTTAGTATTGCCGACTCCAAGGCAAAGTCACTTCTTGAACAGTACCATAACAGGTTGCTAGTTTGGGTTAGATTTTAGACTGATCCATTACACGGAATAAGTTGGAATTCTTTACTACTATACTGATCATGTAAATGACCGGGAAACCAGTACACAGATGCTACCACAGCATTAGCACTGAATCTAGACCCAATAGCTGCTTGAGATTGCTAGTATAATAGTCTTGTCCAATTATAGAGTAGGAGAATGAGAATGAGAATATAGAATAGGTGTAGTGATTGCGTGGAACTTTCCCGAAGATGATGATTGTAGAAGCAGTCTGTTCCTGATATCCACTTGTATTGTCTGGACCGGCTAGCTCTTGTCGTATTCGCCCCGAGTTAGGCCGCACTGCATACATGCACACCGGCGGTTGGCTCTACCGTGTAAAAGGCCGCCCTGGTTCTAGAGCCGCAAATAGGCTGATCCCATGGTAAAAGACTCACCTGAAATATCCAAGAGCCACCACCGCCAGATCAAAGGATCGGTAGAACTGCTTTTAAAGAACATCTCTTGATTATGGTCTATGCACTCCGCGTGAAGGTACGACGGACAGGTGCCGTGGCCGTATGCTACGGTGTTTCGGAAAATCATGAGACGATCCACGGATCCCGGAGGATGTGGAGGAGATTTTCTAGCCTGCAATCACCTAAATCTGAATAGTTGGACCTGCACACAGTGCCATGTTATAGTAGGCGGGCCGGAACTGCGGTGCCCCTCGGAACTGGCTCACCGCCGTGCCCTCGGTTCGAAGCCTTTGGGCCAGTCCTCTCCGCCCACCACTGCTGTCCAGCGTCCCGGGGCCAGGATCAAACCAATCCCGTGCGTGACCCACAAAAGGCTCTTTTCCCCTCGGAAAAGGCTCGTTTGGTGCTCTTGGCGTTGGGCCTTTTTGGCCTGGGGTAGCCCGGTGCACGGGTGTTTCGCGCCGGAACTCCATAGGCATAGATCAGACTACACATACAGACTACACATACAGACTACACATACAGACTACACATACAGTACAGACTACACATACAGATACAAGAGATACAGACAGATACAGTGACTTCCCTGGGTAATAGCAAGCACTAGCACATAATCCTGCACAATAAGCCCCTACCGTCATACACCGTCTCCCTCGCGGTGGTGCACGGGTGTCGGCGACGCGCTCGTATAGCATCACTTTCCTCCGGCCCTCTACCCTACTTCACTCCAACATCACTCCGCCATGGACAAGGCAGCAGCAAGACAAAAGTTCGTCGACGAGTTCGACAACCTCGTGGCCGAGTTGCAGCAGATCTGCAGGGACTACAAGATGCCGCAAGAGGCCGTGGACTGGCTCACCAAGAACTTGAACTACAACACGCCCGGCGGCAAGTTGAATCGTGGCCTCTCGGTGATCGACACATACTGCATTCTCAAGAACAAGCCGTTGGAAACGTTGGGCGAGGCCGAGTACAAGAAGGTGGCGCTCTTGGGGTGGGCCATTGAGTTGTTGCAGGCGTACTTCTTGGTGGCCGACGACATGATGGACCAGTCCAAGACCAGACGGGGGCAGCCGTGCTGGTACTTGAACGAGGGCGTGGGAAACATCGCCATCAACGACTCGTTCATGTTGGAGGGCGCCATCTACATGTTGTTGAAGAAGCACTTCCGCCAGGACCTGTACTACGTGGACTTGTTGGACTTGTTCCACGAGGTGACGTTCCAGACGGAGTTGGGCCAGTTGTTGGACTTGGTCACGGCCGACGAGGAGGTGGTGGACTTGTCCAAGTTCTCGTTGCAGAAGCACTCGTTTATTGTGATCTTCAAGACCGCATACTACTCGTTCTACTTGCCCGTGGCCTTGGCCATGTACATGTGCGGCATCAACAGCGCAGAGGACTTGAAGCAGGCCCAGGACATCTTGATTCCATTGGGTGAGTACTTCCAGATCCAGGACGACTACTTGGACTGTTTCGGCACGCCCGAACAGATCGGCAAGATCGGCACCGACATAAAGGACAACAAGTGCTCGTGGGTGGTCAACCAGGCCTTGTTGAAGGTCAATGCAGACCAACGCAGGCTCTTGGAGGACAACTACGGCAAGAAGGACGACGTTTCCGAGCAGAGGGTCAAGGACTTGTTTGCTGAGTTGGACATTCCAAAGATCTACGAGCAGTATGAGGAAGACACGGTGGCCGACTTGCGCAGAAAGATTGACCAGATCGACGAGTCGCGAGGCTTGAAGAAGGAGGTCTTGTCTTCTTTCTTGGCCAAGGTTTACAAGAGATCCAAGTAGTCTTCTACAAGAGATCAAGTGCAAGTAGTCTTTCTACAAATCAAGTACAAGTAATTCATTCTAATACATCTACCACATCCACTTCTCCACCAGATTAGTCCTCAGCCAGATTCTCTTCTCCGCCATGCCTGCAGAGGCGCTACAGGCGCTACTTGACATTATGCTCTTTATTACTATATGTAGTCTAGGCGTTTGCCTTCTCCAAATCCTCTCTGCCGGCCTTGGTGTACAAGTACTCGTTGTAGTCTCTGGCCTTGGCCCAGATGTTCCACACAATTAAGCCGGGGAGAACAATGTATGCGATCTGGTTCTTGGTTCTTCTAAAGGTGTTGAAGAACGCATTGTGCAAGTTTCCCTTCAAAGGCTTGGTGGCGTAAGGCGACACCGAGTACACGGCGACGTTTTTCTGCGCAGGGCCGCCCATGGCGCCCCACCATCCCAAGTAAGTTTTAGGCCCGGTTCCTCCCATGGTGTGTAGATGAAGAAGTAATGGAGACGAAAAAGGTGCGATTATTTGCGAAAAGCGCGCCCGGCCATTGGCCAGTGCCGTTCCTGCACTTACGCGCACCTCAGTAACCGTCAGCACCGCGTCCATAGACCGGTTATTGGCGTCCTTTGGCTCTTTCCACGCATGAGGTCCCGGCCCCTCTTCCATCTCGGAGGTCGCATACCCTTCCATGCCTGGGATCCCTAATCTTCTGCTTTGTAGATTCGACTCGTTGACACCAGGCCGGGTCCTGCATAAAACCCTCGGGTGATGGTGCCAGCTATGCCTTGTGTGCAAGGCGTCTTGGTCAGAGTCCAAGTCTAGCATCACTGTAGAGGCGGGATGGCGAAATCAGGGCTTTGTGTGTGTAGGTTTGAAAAGCAGTCTGACTTCGCCGGCTCCAAGTGTACTATGTGGCGTCCCAAGCCATGATCACCATTTGCTTTCGAACACACCGGTATCACTAGACTCAAGAAGCACGAACCACTTATCAGTTTGTCCATGGCGTATGAAAGGGGAGGATATAGAGACGAGTGGAGTGCAGTCCAGAGTGGAAGAATAGATGAACACTACAGGATGATCTGAGCCATGGGGCTGTGTAGAGCCTACAGACAGTAGTATAGACATAGATAGTAGTAGATAAGTGTATAGACATAGATAAGTGTATAGACATAGATAAGTGTATAGACATAGAGAGTAGTATAGATAAGTGTATAGACTAGATAGTGTATATATAAGTATATAGACATAGATAGTGTATAGATAGTGTATAGATAGTGTATAGATAGTGTATAGATAGTGTATAGATAGTGTATAGATAGTGTATAGACTAGATAATAGATATCTAGACCCGATGGTTAGCGCACTACCATTAGGAAGAAAGCCTACGCTGCATCAGATGTGGCATTGACAGACCCTGAAATGGAGTCACACCTCCTATTTCGACAGGAACCGTCCCGGATCCATCGGCCCGGCAGCGGCCCTAAAAGGAGATTAGCTCTCGTTTCTTATCTCAGCCCAATTGCTATTGATAAGCCACGGGCAGAGATAAGAAACGCTCAGAAGTCTATATGAGAAACCTTCCTCCTGGAGAAATCAACGAATCACCGAATCCAAAGTACTAAACGTTATTAACAATCACAGACACTAGTATAGTATAGACAGTAGCAGTATAGACAGTAGCAGTATAGTACAGCAGTATAGGAGTTGATCATGAGTATGGTAATTTACATAGGAGATAGTAGTTAATCATAAGTATGGTATTTTACATAGGAGATAGTAGTTAATCATAAGTATGGTACTATAAACAGGAGATAGTAGTTAATCATAAGTATGGTACTATAAACAGGAGATAGTAGTTAATCATAAGTATGGTACTATAAACAGGAGATAGTAGTTAATCATAAGTATGGTACTATAAACAGGAGATAGTAGTTAATCATAAGTATGGTACTATAAACAGGAGATAGTAGTTAATCATAAGTATGGTACTATAAACAGGAGATAGTAGTTAATCATAAGTATGGTACTATAAACAGGAGATAGTAGTTAATCATAAGTATGGTACTATAAACAGGAGATAGTAGTTAATCATAAGTATGGTACTATAAACAGGAGATAGTAGTTAATCATAAGTATGGTACTATAAACAGGAGATAGTAGTTAATCATAAGTATGGTACTATAAACAGGAGATAGTAGTTAATCATAAGTATGGTACTATAAACAGGAGATAGTAGTTAATCATAAGTATGGTACTATAAACAGGAGATAGTAGTTAATCATAAGTATGGTACTATAAACAGGAGATAGTAGTTAATCATAAGTATGGTACTATAAACAGGAGATAGTAGTTAATCATAAGTATGGTACTATAAACAGGAGATAGTAGTTAATCATAAGTATGGTACTATAAACAGGAGATGGTAGTTAATCATAAGTATGGTACTATAAACAGGAGATAGTAGTTAATCATAAGTATGGTACTATAAACAGGAGATGGTAGTTAATCATATAGTGTAGTATGGAGGACTCCGGTGATTGACCAGGCATTGTTACTCGAACTAAATGGTGCGGGTGTTCTAGCTCAGATGACACACGGCATGACTACCTGCACAGGCATCGATAGTCATGAATTTCTTCCCACGGACACTGACTGACATGGGTCTATATTCAGACTGACATGGTCCATACGACCAAATCGGGTCTATTCAGACTATTCAGACTATTCAGACCATTCAGACAGACTATTCATACACATACAGACTATTCATACAGACTATTCAGAACCGGTCAGACTTTGAAGCCAGTTATTTGACATTCACAAAGGATTGACGTCACGCCAAGTGACCCAGACCCGACTCTACTGCTTAGGTCTCCGAAGTACCTGTACCGGCGTGGACCGGCCGCACAGTGCTCACAACCGCAGTGCACCGCCGCTTCGTTTGCAGCCACGATGCAGGCAACCAACAAATTATCTGACAGGCACTTGGAACGTAGGCTTGTGTGATGGGACTTGTCATGTGACTTTATGTGGTCTTTCTGTTGTATTCGATTCTGGTAGTCTTTTCCGGTCGGCTTTTCTGGTCTGGTCTGATTATTTGGTACTTTTGGCATTAGGTTTTGGCATTGGCTGGTGCGTGTTAGAATTATTATGCGACCTGAGCTTTAGCCTGTATTCGCAATCGGTTTAAGCTTCCGGCTTGTCAATGTTGTGGATCGTTTCCAGGAACGATGCCTATAAAGGATATTTGATATTCGGAAATGTTCCGGCTACTGGCTTAGTAGGAACTCACCCGTTCAGATAATATAAATGATGAGTTATTGTTATAGAAATGTTACCTTGTATTACGATCTTATAAATGTGTTAAGCAATGGAGTACAAGAACGGAGGCTTTCTGCGCGTCCTTATATAGCTAGTCGAGATATAGCTAATCATCCTTGCTTGCTATTGACATCACACATTCCGGTTACATTCCATTCCGGTTGTACTCCTGCATATAGGCGGATCTAGTTTCAGTCCTTGACATTCCTGTATCGAAGTTAAGTAAATCTCATGTCTAACAGTGCGGCTGACTGCAATTCGCACAAGTGCACTCCAGAGATAGAATAGACTCCTTATCTATCATTGCATCCCTGTGGCTTGATTGTTGGGTAGCCCTACACCCGTGCATCTGTATGCTTCCGTCTTCCTTTTTCCCATGTAGTCTTTATGCCCTCACCTTCTTTTCTTTTCCCCTTACCTTCTTTTCTTTTCCCCTTTCCCTTTCCCTTCTGGTTCCTGACCTCCTCGTGGCCACTTCACCATGTCATCACCCCAGGCCATTGGCTTCGCCTTGTACCACACCTACCGAATTTTTCTAAAGGTGCACACGTACTACCGCTATTGGGCAGACCGCCTCTGGCAGTACCGGACCAAAGCCGTGGCCATGTACCACGTGCTCGTTAATGGCAACATCAACTAGTGACTTAGCGTCACGAGACGGATGGATGCGCTCGGCACAAGAGCGGAGTCTGGACCAGGGCCCGTACTGGTCGACACTGCTGAGTTCGGGTCGGACTTGCGGAGCTACAGGGGTGAGTGAAGTAGCATCACTGCCTTATAACCCTTTGCTATGACTGCATTACACTGGCGTTGACAATACCTAGCATTATTGAAGCGTGCCATAACCAAGACCTACACTGGCGATTCACTCCAATGTCTTGCCTTGAGGTCCTGCAGCTTGACCCGTGACAAGTCTCACCATCTTAAGTGTCGCGCTGGTTACCAATTGCTAATCAAGGACTATGTAATAATTTGCAAGGTCTCCTATTAGTGTAGGTAGTGTCTGTTTTCGTCGGCTATCATTGAAGTGGTACCTAGGCGCACGGTTTGGCCGAGAATCTGGGGTTTACACAGTATACTGAGTCTACCTGTTGGCCTACATAGATGTAGCCTCTATCGCCTGTTCCTTTCACATAGTGTATTATTATATGAATTAAGCGCCGATACGCTCCAGATAGGCCGCGCCGTCCTCTTAGTTGGCCAAAGCCTTTGCCTCCTTCTTAGCAGCAGGAACTCTCTCCTCCTCCTCAGTCACAATAAGCTCAATGTGCGAAGGAGAAGATTGGTAAGCGTTGACTCTACCGTGGGCTCTGTAAGTTCTTCTTCTTTGCTTTGGGGCCTGGTTGACCTGGATGTGGGTGATCTTCAACTTGGACACATCCAAACCCTTGGCCTCAGCGTTGGACTCGGCGTTCTTCAACAAGTCTTGCACGTAGTTGACGGACTTGGCTGGCCATCTGGCTTTTTGCACTCCCCACTCCTTGGCTTGGGCGGTTCTACCGATGGAGTGGTTGAATCTTCTGAAAGGAATGGCTCTCTTGTGGTCCAACACGTCCACCAAGTAGGCCTGGGCCTTCTTCAAGTTCCATCCGTTGACAGCCTGGGCGGTTTCTCTGGTGTTCTTGAAAGACACTCTCAAGTACGCACCACGAGCGGAGGCAGACTTAGCTGGGTTAACTGGGGTAGCAGCGTAACGAACCATTGTGACTATGTAGTTTGTAGGAAGAATTTGTCTGAGGAAAAAGGAAATTTTTTACTTTCGCAGCGGTGCGTGTGGGTACTGCATCCGCGTTAGGTCTCAGCCCTCGCTGCGCGCACGTGACTGCGGCCCTCTTCTTCCACCTGCCACCACTGTTCCCAACTTATTCCCCGCTTTAGTTCTCGATTCTTACTGTGCTGGCATTCTTGTGCATGTTCGACGGCGGATAACTCGATGCTACCTTTTGTCTACGCTGCTGCTTTCTCATGCTTACAACACTACTCCATACCACAGGCCAAACCACCATCAACTAACATAGTCCTACTAATTACAAGAGGCACCCTGATTCCTGTTGGTGCCAGTCTGTGTTAGTCCCGGCGAGTGGATGCTAGGAGGAACTTCGGGTCGTAAACATCAGTGCCTCAGGGAACACGAAGTGGGTGGTGTAAAGGTGATGGTGTGTACTGGTGTACTGGTACCGGTACTGGTGTGGTGTACTGGTGTACTGGTACTGTACTGGTGTATCGGGTTGTGATGACTGCTTCATGTGCCTATTCCTGGAATACGAGCATGCATCTTGCGCGCTGGCGCCCGTAGAAATGGATGTTTCGCCGGAAGTCACACACCCGTGCACCACAAGGTATAGACCCGTGCACCACAAGTTGTAAACCGTGCATCCTGTTTCGTATCCCTGCGTTCTGCTTGTTCAATTGCGGCCCCCAATTGCTCTCTGGGCCAGCATTCACCGATTGTCCGGTCCAATTGTACTTCGCACGACTCGCGCACTCAAAACTTCCAACCGATAGACCATCAACACATCCTCTGGCCATCCACATACACCCAATCATCCACCCCAACAACCCAACGGTAACCAAGCCTCTGGTACACACAGGAATTCAGCAGTAGACCCTTTTTCCCCTTATCCTGCAGACCCCCTGCCACTAGCCCCAGTGCAGCCAGCATTGCCCAAGAGTCCTTAATCTGCTGCAATTGCCCACGCCCACCAATTGTACGCGTCGTTTTCCGTTAAATCATTCACTTCAAGGGTTTCACTGCGCCAGCGCTTTTTTCTGGCTAAAAAACAGACGTGTTTACCGCCACTCCCGCACACTCATGTCTGACTCAGAATTGCTATCGCCCCAGCACCAGAGTAACCAAGATAATGCGCTTGACATGATGCTTGACCATCCCGGAGATGCTCCTGGCGACGAGATCTCCATGCACAACATAGATATGGACATGCACGACCATGGCGTCCCAGGCCAGGCAAGTGGCCCCGGTAACAGTGCCGAAAACGGCCATGTGCTCCATTCCAAGAGGGCCTCCGACCTGGACCTGGCGTTCGGAATCCCCGATGCACCTGACTCGAACAGCGAGATCGACCCGGGCCTATTCGACCCAGATCTCAACTTCTCGCATCCGGGAGACCACGACGACCACGGAAACTTTGCCCAGATCTCCGAGAAATCCGACCACGACGGGCTCTTCTCGGAGCTGGCCAGCCGGGGGTCTTTTTCCAAGCCATCGCCCAGCGGGAACGAGCCCAATTCCATTTCCGCTGACGCCAGTGGAGATGCAGACATGTATGACCTCAGTGCACCAAATGAAGGCGACAGCAACGCTCTCTCAGAAAAATCTGACCATATTGGCTCCGCCAAAGCATCTCCGCATGAAAATCACAAGAGCCCAGCCCAAGACGCCGACAACGAGGCTTCGGACCAAAAACAAGACAAGTCCGACGCCAGCTTGAAGCAAGAGCCTTTTCCCGAACGTTTCGATGACCCTGCAGTCAAGGAGGAACCGATGGACGATCTGGCCCCCATTGACTTGGATGCAGACGACCACACCCGAATACGCCAGTCGCATGCCATTGTGATTCCCTCCTACGCCAGCTGGTTCAACATGAAGAAAATCCACCTGATTGAACGCGAGTCGTTGCCGGAATTCTTCAAGTCTTCACATCCCTCCAAGTCGCCCAAAATCTACGCCAACTACCGGAATTTCATGATCAATGCATACAGGCTCAACCCAAACGAGTTTTTAACGTTGACCTCGTGCCGAAGAACACTAGTCGGAGATGTGGGCACGTTGATGCGCGTGCACAGGTTTTTGAACAAGTGGGGCCTCATTAATTACCAGGTCAACCCGCTGTTCAAACCTGCCTACGCTTTGGAGAAGCTTCCGAACGGTTCCCAGGTCGGCTTGCCCTACTGTGGCGATTTCCACGTGCTGTACGACACTCCAAGGGGGCTTTTCCCGTTCAATACTTATAAACCATTGGAACTGGTGGTCAATGTCGACAAATTGAAGCAGTTAGTGGGCTCTCCTGGCGAGAGCAAGAGAGCTTCGGACGAGCAAGTTCCACAGTCAAAAAGGCAGAAAACAGAAGCAGCCGCAGATCAAAGTTCCTCGGATAAAAAGAGCGCAGCTGACTGGGATGCAAAACAACTTGCCAGTTTGTTGACTGCGGTCAAGACCCACAAAAACGACTGGTATGCGATCGCCAAAGCCGTTGGCAACAACAGAACGCCCCAGGAGTGTATCCTCAAGTTCCTTGGGCTACCAATCGAAGATGAGTATAGCAGGCTCGACGACCGCGATGCAGGAATCCTAAAGTACGCCTCCAACTTCCCCGTGATGGGCGTGGATAATCCAGTGATCAGCAATTTGATCTTCATGACGAATCTCGTTGAGCCCGAGGTGATCAAAGCCGCGACTTTGAGGGCATCCAAGGTCATTGATGATTCAGTCATTGAGCGTCTTGAAAAGCCGAAAGAAATACTGGCGAAAACGAATGGCCAGAACGAGGATGCAGAAGGCGGCAAGAGCGATGATGACTTGGAGAAGTCGCTCTTCAACGAGCTCAGCGCCGAGGCCAAAGACCCAGCGAGAACAATCCAGGAGGCATCGACGGCCATCCTCGGGAGTGTGGGCGCCAGAAGCCATCTTTTCGCCAACTACGAGGAGAGAGAAATGCTTGCGCTCTCCAACACAATTCTCAACCAGCACCTCAAGAAGTTCGAGGTGAAAGTGGAGAAGATCAATGAGCTCGAGAAGGTGTACCAGCGAGAACGGCGCAACCTAGCGCAACAGCAGAGCGCGGTTTTCATCGACCGGTTGGAGTTGACCAAGTCCACCATCGGAATCACCAAGAAGTTGAGAGAGGCCATAAAAGTGCTCAAGGAGGCCAAGGAGAAGGAAGACGATAGTCCCCAAGCAAAAAGCATCGGCGGCATTCTAGAGGACATTGAGGTATTACTAACGAAACCAACCAGTGCGTCTCTCAATGCTGAAGACGAAGCAAAGAGCACAGAGGCAGCGGCAGTGGCCAGCGACGACGACACCAGTGGAGCAGACGTGAATCGGCCAGTGTCCGTGGTGGAGCCGCAAAATTTCAAGGTGTGGGCTCCATAAGACTAACCCCGGAGAGGACTGATAGAGTAATCTGAGTCGCCAACACTATACAGAAGACGATAGTGGCAGCAAGGAACTATTTATAACCAAGCGTCTGGATCACATCACTCTAAAGCGTATAACATCAAACCACCAAACCAACCAAACAAATAAATCCAAACCAAATAAACAAACGAACAAACAGTGGACTCTTCGAAGAGTCTGTATGCAGGTCGCTGGCTAGCATGCGAATCCCAACCATCACTAGTAAACGCTTTTTGATTTATGCCACTACAAGCGCTCAACCATGGAGACCAGGGATATTTATACAGGTGCTAACGTACACAATCAGCTCAGTGATGATGAACCCATTGATGTTTCCTCCCTACAGCATTTTGAAGAGCTCAGCAGTGATGACGATGAGCATGAGGAACTTGACACCAAAGGCCCATATCAAGAATCCCCTCCAGATGGGTTTGGTCAAGGTCCAGGGCTAGAAGAAGCAGAGCTTCCAGAGCTTCCAGAGCAGCTAGAAGACCATAGTGAGGGCGACAAAGATGCCGAGAGTGCAGGCGAGCAGGACAATCTGGAGTTATGCGCTGGGGACCGTGATCAAGATTCGGAGCTTCTTGGAAGCCATGAAGATGAAAACCCAGCGGCCCAAAAACCCCAGGTGCTTGAGTACCTGGAACCCGAAGATATTCCAAGCAGTCCATCAGAGACCCTGGAAGACCTTGAGGCCCAGCACACTTCAGACAAGAATGGCGAAGGCACAGCTCAAGAGCCCGAGTTTGTACAATCCCAAACACCCGAATCGGGGGATTTACAGGTGATTGAGCTAGACAGCGAGGATGAAATCGAGAACTTGGAGGAGACCAATGTCAATTTACGAGAAACCACTTTGAGCATGGAGCACTCCTTCCGTTACGCTCAAGAAGGCACGAGCCGTGATAATGAACTGGATGAAATTGGGGAACTGAATGGCATAGAACTGAATGGCGTTGATGAAAATAACCATGGGCTGGATATAAGTGAACACTTGGACCCCGACCTTGACTCAGACATCAAATCCAATCTTTCTGACCTCGAATCGGAACATGAGCAGCACGCTTTGCAGGGCTCGATGTCTGAGCCTACGGACGAACCGTACCTGGGAGCAGAGACAAAGGCCGACTTGTGGCTCACGACGCCCATTATCATCAGCATCACGGGCGACCAATTGCTCCTCATCCCCCACTTCAACGATCCCTCCGTCAAAGACATGATTTCTCTCTTCAGTGTGGACGAGGTGGCGTCTTGCTCTCTCCACGACCTCTTCCAGTTGCTCCGAAGCGGCGATCTAATAGATGCTTACAGCTTCCATGCGGAGGACGAGTTGAAAATTAATGTTGCTCAGATGAACCTTTCTTTTACCGAGGATGATGTCCACACGCGAGACGTCAAGTTGTGGGAGCTCATTGAGACATTCAACCAGCTTCGACGGGGCAAGTCCACGCCTCTAACGCTACATCTCACCACGCAAAAGCGCTTTATTTCCCAATTCAGACTCGCCTCTCGCTGTAGAGATCTGGGTAAGTCTCTTGCTGATCTCCACTCGGAAGCGTACTCTGGCGACTCAAGCTCACACGACTTCGAAGGCCCGCCAAAAAAGAGAAAGTTCTCGTGAAATGTCTGATTAATGACTAATCACATGCCCATTTGACATGACATGCTAATGACTGTCCAATGTTACTGACTTTTGATACTGACTATTCATACGCAGTCTAATTAATTGATGATTCCACTCTGCTTCATCTGCGAGTACAAGGCCTGGCCAACGTACTTCTGCAAAGTGGGTTCTCCGCTCAAGCCCTTCCGCTTCCTTGTTTTCATCACAAAGTCGCGTGCCAAAGACGACCGTGGAACCGGCTGCATAGGCGGCAAATGGCAGTCGGCATCGAGCGGATCTCCGGGAACAACGTTCCACTTGGCAAACTCCAAGGTGCAGAACGCCTGGCCCTGCGTGTTCAACCGCATATCAGTATCGAGCCCAGGCGAGTCGATCACGGGCACAATGCCCTCGATCTCGAAGAGTTTGGTGGCCGCGACCTCTTTCTCAAAGATCACCCATCCTCGCCTTTTTTCCAACATTGTGTGCACGGCCGAAATCGTGTTGTACGTGCACGTGACGTACACCTTGTACATGGGCTCTAAGAGCCTTGGGGCTGCAGTCATAAGACCGCAATGGACGGCGTTGCGCGTCATGGGGATCACTTGCCCTGCGCTTTTGAAAACGGCTCCATCAAGCACGGCATCGAGAATCTTGAACTTGGTGCGTCGGATGGGCTCATCGCAGAGCGGTCCTTCGTTGACTCCCATATGAAACCCGGCCACGATGGAGTCCTTCACGTGCCGCATTGCACTCTTGTCGGTCTCTTCTTCAAGCGAATCGTCCAAGAGAAGAGACGGGTTCTGTAAGTCTGAGGGGCCAAAGGTCCACACCGATCGGGCAGCCAACACGTCCCAATTGAAGTCCTCTTTCAAGATTTTCGCCATGACTTTCGTGGGCTGAGACGATTGGAGTTTTCCCTGTTCGATTGCCGAGAGGAGCTTCTTGTCGGCAATTGGCTCAGCTATGATGGAGATCTCGGACTTGCCGTTGGGTGTTTGGATTGGAACTCTCGTGGCAGATGTTTCGTGACAAGACTCGGCAAAACGCACCATAGGATCGCTGACCTTGATGGATAAGTAGTCTGTTTCAAAGTGACGAAGATCATGGAGAAAACAGTCCAAATATAATTCCCCAGGAGCCAATATCACGTGCTCTCCGCTTTCTTCAAGCTTGACAACCGCAGACATGTAGCATTTGGACAAGTACTGGAGGCCTCTGACCAAACGAGGCAAGTCCGAGGGGATCTCAGGCTCCACAGCCACTTTATAAACCGACTTGTTCCCGACGTTTGACCTGTGTATGGGGACTCGGGGCATGATCTCGGGAGATAGGAGCGTAGCACATTTTCCAATGCTTTCTAGCCCGCTGACCAACACTATTTGGCCCTCATATGCCTCGTCGCAGACTATATTATATCTCCCCACCGGAATGGATATGGCCAGGATGGTCTCTATCTTATATTCAGAGCTGTCCGAGGTATCTGCAAGAACACACACTTTGTCGCCAACCTTCATGTGGCCCTTGCGGACGCGGACTAAGCTGGAGAATGTGTGTGAGGGGCCGGGCGAGGAGTATAGCCTGGCGACTTCTGCCACAAGACCCCCCAGAGCCAGAGTCTCGGGCTCTTTTGGGGAGGCGAGAGCGATCAGATTAACCAAGTCTCGCAGGCCTTGGGAAAGTGCTCCAAACACAGTCCGGAGAAGCACCTGTGGATTAAGCGTATGTGCATGCTTCGGGAGAGATACGCGGAATTCATGCCATAAAAGGGTTGCAAGGGAACCCTTGGCAGAGTCATAGACAAGAGTGTGGGAAACCAACTTGTAGAGTGGCTCCACGACAAACTGCTCGAAAGAGGTGCCATTGGGCAGCTTCGAAAAGCGGCCGTTTGCAAAGCAGACGTCGCCCCACAAAAGAGGCGCCAATTTGTGGGGATTCATGCCAAACTTATGGGCGTACAACATGGCCCATGTGTTGAGCGAGAAAGAAAAGCCAAACACTCGCAGCGCAAACACAACGTTGTTTTTGAGGGGACTGAAGAGCGTCTCGTGGGAGTAGCATGAAACATGCTCATTGTGATAAACGTGGGCGTTAATGTCGGCAAGAACGGAGCGGATTTTGGCGTGGAACTCGCGAGGCGGGAGCCGGAGCTCAAGCACCAAGCGGTCGATTTTATTGAGCACCACCACAATGGGGACATTGGCCTGAACAGCTTCGGTGAGGATTTTCTTGGCCGACAAAGTGAGCCCCTCCAAGGCGTCCACCACAAACACCACGGCGTCGGCTATGTGAAGCAGCGCGGCCCGGTCCTCGTAGAAGTCGGGGTGTCCCGGAGTATCCAATAGATGGCACATATAAGTGCGATACTTCAAGTCTTGTAGAAGCAAAGAGGCCGTTGAGGAGGAAATGGAGATGCCGCGCTCGACCTCGAGTTTATGGGTATCCAAGTGGCGCAGCGGGCGGTCGTCCTTGTGGGATGTCTGGAGACCGGGGTGAGTTTCTTCCAAGAGCTCATCGACCAAACTGGATTTACCACTATGCAACGCACCACACACGGCCACACTACGGACCCGCAGCGGCATTTCCTTGGCCATTTGCTTCATGTAGTCCTTGGAGTATGTTGTTTCGGGCAATTCTTCTTGGGAGACATTTTCAAGGAGAAGCGTTTGGGGCTGCGGCTTGATGACTGGCTCATCCACCCCTTCTTGCGTAGGGTCCACCACCACTGTCTCGACATGAGCGGAATGTTCATTGAGGACTTCTAGCGCCATTGTAGGACTTCCTATAGCAGCGTCACCATCAGCGTCACCATCAGCACCAGTAATAATACCATAGGAAACACCAGCACCACCACCGTCAGGCTCAATGGAGGTGGCATTTGCGGTTTTATAGTCGACAGACTCTGCGTCGGAGTCGCTGGCATCGCCTATGAAGTTGCCGAACTCATCGTAAAGGTCTGAATCCATGGGGATAGTGGAGATGGAGATGAGTGGAGAGCCGCACTAGAGTCGCGCTACGCACCTTCCCTTGACTCCATTATACAAGAGTACACTCTACCATACCGCTCTTTATGATTCTATTTATTTAGTTTGTCTTGCGGTGCCTTAATGTAAAAATTTATTTCTGAGAAGTTGGAAACTACTATTCTTACCTCTTGGTAGTTGAGATATACTTTCTCACCGTTACTAATATTATTATTTAACAAGTTACTCCGATGGTTCATTCCACTTGTTATTTATTATCATTTTCATGATTCTGTTTGATTACTGTTATTTACATTTCCTCCAAAGATGGTGCATCTTTTATCCTGCTGCCTACTCTGCCTCATCGATCCGTTCCATCATAGGACCATTACTCAACGCTTCTCAATGCCACTAACTACATTCTAGACGCTCTGCCCTGTATCACATATTCACTGTGTTCCAGATATTCTCTACGCTCTTGTGAATAAAAATATACACCCCGCTGCCGAACAATGTAGTTGAGCTGGTGTCAGCGACATTGGAGTCTGATTCATTACACCACGGTCTGGTACACAAGAGTGCATCCAATCCACCATTCCTTTATGCCATTGGCACTGTGTCAATGGTTGTGCCAGCCCTGTAAACCACCGTAGCCAGAAAACCACCGTAGCCAGAAACGGCGGGCGTAACCGGAACCTGCTTTGGGCTTGTTGTTCCTGCATATAGCGCATGCCGCCATCTTCACCTTCTACGCCAGGTCTCCGGGTCCGTCTTGGTAGGGGAGAGTTCCAAGAGCGCTTGATCCGTTTTTGGAGTACCCTTGTGTTTTTTGAGTCCCTTGATTTTTGGCGCCTCTGCCAAGCTGTGCACCTCATCTACGCAATAATGAGCAGAAACTGTCAATGCAGAGATTACTGCAAATGCTCACCATCTGCCACGAACGAACGCACCGTAGTCCATCAACACATCTCGGAACAAAGATAGGAGACCATGCAAGGATACAGGAAGGAGGTTTATATAGGCCATACAACTAAAGAGGTGCTAAGGGTGAGTGACACTAGAGAGTAATGCAGGTAGAGTGACTGGTGAATAGTCTGACTGGCCAAGAGGTCAAGCAGGAATACAGTGCTTGGGTTGAGGTGAAGATTACTATGGTACATTAACAGTTTAGTCGATTACGGGATTTGATGCACGGGTTTGGAATTGGTAGTGTGTTTTTATGCCAGTGCAATAAGTGATGTGTGTCCCTGTAGTGACAGTTGGTGCGTGAGAGGTGAGTGAGAATCGGTAGTGAGAATCGGTAGTGAGAATCGGTAGTGAGTCGGTGAGAACGAGTCGGAGACACTGGCCAATTGGAGACTTTCGCGGTGTTTGGTTTGCACACGCACGCACACTCAAGCGATTTTCGCTCACCGCCGTAGAGCTTACCCATCAATCATGTCCGCCGTTGCCAAGACCAGCGCCACCAAGTTAAACTGGGCCCAGGTGATCAAGTCCTTGGGCTTGACCGGATCCACTGCTTCGTCGTTGACTGCATTCAAGAAGAGAAACGACGAGGCCAAGAAGGAGCACCAGGCCTTGACCAGCCAGTCCGCCGAGGTCGACTTCGACCACTACAAGAGCGTGTTGAACAACCAGAAGGTCGTGGAGGAGATCCAGAAGGCCGTGGCCGGCTTCAAGCCCGTCACCTACGATGTGTCCAAGACCATCAAGACCGTGGACATCTTCGAGCAAAAGGCCGTGGAGAACGCCAAGTTGACCGAGAAGTCTGTCTTGCAGGAGATCGAGCAATTGAACGCCACTTTGAAGGACATCGAAAACGCCAGACCATTTGACCAATTGACCGTGGACGATGTGGCCAAGGCCAGACCTGACTTGGACGAGAAGGTCACCTACATGGTCCAGAACGGTAAATGGGAGGTTCCTGGCTACAAGGAGAAGTTCGGTGACTTGACTGTTATGTAAACTTATTGTCTTAGACACATCATACACGAAGAAAACGGACCATTGTAGATTTTTGGAGTTCACTTTGCGTCGTGCTGCAATTTCAACCTCAAGGTTTATGTTCAGAATTGTAAATCATAGACGCCCTGTTTACATCTGAAGCCTGTGGTTCTTGAAGAATGCCACCAGGGCGCCCTTGAAGAGCTCCTGGGGCGTGAATGTGGCTTGTGACATCTCCCGTGGACTATGATCCATGGTATGCGAATTGAACCCACGCTCAAACGCAACTCCCCACATGGTGACAATCACGTTGCATGCATACCGCTTCATTATCTCGCCGATGAGATTGTTGACCTCCTTGTACAATTCACGCGAGTTGGTCAGCTTCTGGTGCCAGTAGAAGGCGGAGATGTTCTCGATCACAAGCGTGTTGAGATTTTTGTCAATGAATTTGCTCTTGTTATCGAGAATATCACGAAGACTGCCGACAAGATCCACGGACGCAGGGCAGTTGCTGAAGGCCATGAAACTCGGACTCCCTGCGGTGTACCTCTCCATACTGTTCAGACCACACTCCATAACAATCATACACGGCTCCGCAGAAGCCTCGGAGAAACCCCCTTTGGGGTTTCCTGGTCCCATATTGTTTTCTATGTCCTCCACATTTCCCAGAGACTCGCTTAAAATACTCTTTCGTAGTTCTTGGTAAAATTGCATCTTTTGCCTGATGTTATCGAACAAGAACACCGCATACTGGTTTTCAAGGTGAATCTGCTGGCCATGCTGAAACTGGATGGTTGACTTGGAAACCTCAAAGAGCTATTGTTAGAACTCAACTTATTATTTCTCCAACTCCTCAATTCCAAAATACCAAGTTCCCGATTTCATCAATGTAGAGTCCACCAATTTCAGGCCCATTGGAATTCCTAATTCGTTCACATACCTCTAAAAAAGAGAAGCATTGCATGTGGAAGAAATGTGGAGCGCATTGGAAGAGATATGAGGCTTATGTGCACTCCTCAACAACCTGATCATAGGAGTTAGTAAAGAAGATGGTGCCGTTGGGCTCGTGGTCGAAATTGAAGTCGAGCCCATTGATGACCATCTTGTTGATGCGGAGATTGGTGAAGCCGTCATTTTCGTAACTCACCCGGTTTATGTCTGCGTCCTCTGCATCTCCACGGTTCAAATTGATCATCCGCCGGATCAAATCATCGAGATAGTGGGCCACAACGATTGGGTAATGGGGCATAAAAGACTCGCGGCGGAGGAATTCACAGTCATTTTCCGTGTCTTCGGCGTCGAAAAAGGGCTCTTCTGCAGTATCGTCTTCCATCTCCGCTATTTCGTAGGTTTTCACCGGCAAACACTGGAACGGGAGTGAGATTTTGTTGGAGTGAAAATCCCAGGCCACATTCTTCATGGGCGTTTCAAGAAGAAAGAGATCCCCTAAATTTTTGTCATGGCAGAGTCGCCCGCTCAAGACCTCACCGATCGTCCGCACCAATTGAACCGTCTGCATGTCTTTGAAGACGCGCCTTTCGGGGCTATAATAGCGATGATGAAGCAAATATTCATCGAGTTTCTCAAGAATCAAGCTGCAGTTACGGCATTGACATCCATTCCAGAGAAACGTGTTCATAGCCTGTTCATAGCACGCCAAAACAGACACAAATTGGGGGAGCACCAAATTGACGATATGATTTTTAATCAGGCCAAGGATGCCGGGGAGCACAATGGTGTAGAGCTTCACTTTGCGAAGATAGTTCCCCTCAAAACCATCGTCGATGATACCGTCCATGGGTACATTGTGGCGGATGCTCAAGTAGAAAAGAGAGGCACAGGACAGCACCACGGATTTGATGAAGTCAAACACAATGAGGTCCCACTGCTCGGAGTGCTTGTGGCTTGGAGGGCCAGCATGGGCTATTTCAATGATGGATAGGCGTTTCAACTTGTGAAACAGAAGACCGCCCAAGACCGAGGTCAAACACAGCATATTGCAGCGGGCATCCATACAGCCAAGAGAAACTTGGAAGTTTTCCAAGGCTTCGGTTGCTAAAAAAGGCAATTGGTGGTGTTGATGAGCCACCACCATGGTGAAGGTCTTGAGGTTCTTCAATACAAACGGCTTTGCCTGGTAAAGCCTCAAGAGATACGCCAAGAAGCGTGAGTACACCTGGGGGTCGTGTCCGATCTTTAAGGAGCGGATGTTCTCCAACATGGGCACGATTCCCACGTCCACCGGCAAGTGCGCAGGAAATTCAGCCACCACAATCTCCTGTAGGGAGTAGTTCCCCAAGGAAGCGAGCAGCCAGTGGCGGTCAATGACCGCGGACTTCAATGGAAAGCAAGTCCACAAGCCTTGCAAAGCATGCCGTAGGGCCGGATCGGAAATGTAGAGCTTAGTCACGGAGTTGTGGGACAGGAGAAGCACCTTCAACAAGGCAAGGAGCTCCACACGCACCGAGTCGTCCAAGGGGCCCAAAACCTGCAATTCCTCAATGTACGCCGCGAGGGCTGGGTTGACCACAAGCGAGCGGGTGAGCGTCATGAGTTTTGCAGCCACCAAGCGGCAGTGGGCGTTCTTCCGGAGAGACACATGGCGAAAGCCACACACGGAGGTGACGCACAGCTCCAAGAAATCGAGGCGCAGGCGCAGCGACGCCGGCAGACTGTTGCGCAACACAGGAGCCTCCTGAACGTTGATGCGGCGGTACAACTGCCTCAAGCACGGCTCGTACAAGGCGAAGTTGGTGAGAGCGAGATTGAGGAGCAGGTGCTGGGGTAGAAACCACAAGATGCAGGAGACCACCGACGGGGGGAGCTCGACAAGCGATACCATAGTGGCTTGGGAAGAGGGCGGGCGTCGGACTGGCTTGCGTAGTTGGTCTAGCGCACTAGTCGAAAGCGCACCAAGCACCAGCGTCCCAGCCCGCACTACCCAAAGCACGCACTCCAAGCCGCGGTGTTGGGCAGTGGTGTGACCAGTATCAATGGACACACCCGAACAATCTGAAACAACTCTGCACGGTCTCTCTCCTCCAGTCTCCTCCAGACTCTCCTCTGTATGAATCTCCTCTAGATCACTCTATACATCACTCTATACATCACTCTATAGACTCTACATCTTCACTCTATGCTTGTGTCAGTCTGTTAGTCCGTCTCCATCTCTGTCGCTGAACTGGTCATCCGAGGTCTACATAATACCCGTTATTTATGCATTCACTTATATACTGGCTCCTTACTCGTCCTTGATTCCAGCAATGGCTCTGCCGGTGTAATACAAACTGACGGCAGTGGAGAAGGTGAACATGGCGTAGAAGGGGTACACCAACATCTTGGAGCGGGGGCCTCTCATCCACAACTCCTTGTTGGAGTTCTGGTACAACTTTTGCAACTTGATAATTCTTTGTGGGTCCATGGTGGTTGAAGAGTTGATGGTAAGCTTTTTCTCATCCAATGAGACCCTCGGTATTGTTTGGGCCGCGCACGCTTGCTCACGCACTCCGCTCAGGCCACTTCGCAGTCTGACTTGCACACTAGCAACTAACAACCTACTAGTATCTAGTGCATGCTCCTATACTCTAGTGCATGCTCCTATACTCTAGTACATGCTCCTATACTCTAGTACTCTAGTACTCTAGTACTCTAGTACTCTAGTACTCTAGTCTGGGTTATTACTAGGAGATGACAGTATGATAACATCGTAAGAGCTCATGGCTAGTAGCATCGCTCCATATTTAATAGCATCCATTATTCCAGCGTCCTTCGAACATGCTAATATTCCCAGTGCTGCCTGTTGGGTGGACTGGCACTGACTGATACTGATTATGCATGTGTTTTTAATGTGTGGTCTCTAATCGACTATGAACGTTATGACTGGGCTGATAAATCCATGATACAGCGGCAGTCACAGCAAACAGATCCAATCATTCAGAATCCAGAATCACTTGCACATGCCTGCGCCTTCTTCCCCTCTCCCGATTGTAGCGCCCCACGTCGCTCTCGTGCTGCTCGTCTAGTTCCGCACGAAGTCCATTCGGCCGTGCTTGCCTGCGTGTCCGTCTCTCGGGCGGAATTTGCTCTTGCTCCGCGTCGTCATCTGAAAATCCTTGCCAAGGTGGCTGCAAGCCTCGCGTTTCCCAGTCATCCTCATGAAATTCGTCTGGCGTATACCCTGCCGCCGGGTCCTCTTGCCACTCGCCTGGTGGCGTATTAACTTCACCACGTGCCCAGCGATTCTCCCACTCCTCTATCTCGTCGTAGACGAAATGTATCGGATCGTCCGATGCCGGACTACCCTCTTCCGAGTAAATGTTGTCGTCATCGTTCTCGGCCCAATCCTCGTTGACCATTTCAACGTCTCGATTGTCCACGAAACTGTCTGCACTATCGTAGGCATCTTCGGCGCCGGCAACCCCGTACATTTCCACCTCCTCGTCGTCCTCATTATACGCGTTTCCGTCCTCGGAGTCGTAGTACAGATCGCTTCGGGGGTGCCGGAACCGTGCCCCGCAGTTGAGACACACTGACCCGTGTGCTTCCCAGTGACAGTTTCCACACCGGGGCACGCCATCCGACGTATCCACAAGAGTGGGTGCCGAGGAGAATGCGGTTCCAAATAGCGATTTGGACCGGCTGGCCTTTTCGTAGTCGCCGATGAGCTGCGCTCGGCTTTTGCTCAACTCGGCCTTGTACTTCTGATCCTCTAGGGTCTCGATAATCAAGTCTGTTATTGCCTTGGCGTTTTCTTTTAACAGGAGATTGAGGAAGGGGGGCTCCTCCATATCCTTCCTGCACGTGGGACAGTTGACTTTGGTCTCGAACCACGCATCAAGACACCCGTAGCAGAACGAGTGGCCACACGATGCCAAGAACGGCACGTGCATGATCTCCGAGCAGATCAGGCACTCCAAGTTGGAGATGAGCTTGAGGATGAGCTCGTCTTTAAGCTGAGTGTCTATGTTCTGCCACACGCGTTTGTCATCATAAGACATGGTTATAAAACGACGATTCAATTTAAGCTGCAGTCTGTTCAGCACAAGACTCCAGTTTCTAGGGAATCCCAAAATCAGTCTTGCCAAACAAAAGAAGTATCAGGTAGTCAGTAGCCAATTCAGTAGCCAATTTAGTAGTCAATTCAGTAGCCAATTCAGTATTCAGCAGCCAAATATAGCCAAGAGTCACGGCTATTCAAGTATCAAACAGAATCTAATCTTGTCCAGTGTAGTGGATCGATGCTTGTCATCTGAAACAGAAGGTGCGCGTGTTGGGTGCAGGAGCACTAAGTGCCTCCTCCAATTCGCCATTTTCTAGTTATTCTGTAGCCCCCGACTTGGGGAAAAGATAAACCATGGCTTTGTGATTGGCTTGATCGTGCTTTATTGTCATTCTCGAAAGAATGGCTGCTTGCAGTCCCCCATAGTACACTGCTAACCCCAAAGACCCCGGAACAGCTAAAGCTGCTTAAAAATTGCAAGTGCCTTCTCCAGCTCGGCGGCAATGGCCTTGTGGTTTATGGTGGCACTTTCGAGATCGGCGTGGAGCTTTTCTGTAGTTTGACGGACCCTTTCGAGCGTGGCTCGGAGCTTCTGGAGACTGGCGATTTCCGCCGTGGATCCTTGTTCCTGCAAAGTTAGCAGAGAACCGTGAATACTGTTGTGAAACATACCTCTGGCATTTGATGTGAGTAAAGCTGGGCTGGGGCTGGTGGTACCAGTGACCCGGGCCGCTGACAATGTAGAGAACGCGCTCTGTATGCAGGCCACACAATTTACCTCCATTAGACTATGGAGGTGAAACGTTCTTGTTTCTTTTCGTGAGGGTGCTGTTGGCTTGCTGGTTGTTTCAGAGTTGTTTGAGATATTTTTTGCAGGCTATAAGCTGCAGCATGGCCAAATAAGCATGTAAAACCCCCAAAAAACGCTGAGCCTTGAAGAGCCTTTGGTCTTTGTGACTTTCTGAGTGCCTCTTTTCCCCCATACTTGCCCAGGTTTGTCCGAGTGAGCGGTGTGGCCCGGGCCTTGTTCCGGGGGTACCCCCGGAACTGACGGGGCACCTGAATTTGAGGCGCCTATATAAACACCAAAACCACTCTTGGGCTCTCCAAAAACGGGCAGCCATTTGAAATGCACCTTCGTAACATACAAACCTTTTTTCAGCCTGTTTGAAGCCAAAACATGGTCTTTTGCGTTGGGGCAAATTGTCTGGGGGTAGCCTGGTGTACGGGTGTAGTGCCGGCTGCGGCGCCCAGAACCGAGGGTGACGTGCATTAATGGTATGCCTGAACTGGATAATATGTTCCCTACACGGAATTGGACCACCAACACTCTCGATGCTCCGACCAGAACGTACAGCAGAGCTTCGAGATTTCAGACTCACAACAAAGCAGATGTACCGGCACATACACCGGAGAAAACACCCGTACACCACCGCGCTCCGCCAAAGTCACCCATCCACACACACTCCGGACTGTATCCCTATGAGCACCGAGAATAAGCCAAACACAGAGTACTACTCCGTGAGCTCCGGATCCAAGAGAAGAAAACTATCCAACGACCAGAATGGTCCAGCCGCAGCTCTTGCGCGTGGCGTTTCAGTGGCCGCATCCAAGGTGTCCTCGCTGGCGGTAGAGGAGTCTGAAACCACCTTCACCTCCACTCGTGGTGACGCAGCAGGAGCCGGAAAAAACGACTCCAACGGGGCAGAAGAAGCCAAGGGCCCGAGTTCAAGTGCTGCTACAGAGCAAGCAAACGAGCCGGCAGAAAAGAAGACGCTACCAGCATCTACCAAACCCATTTTTGGCGCCGCCAGTGCCTTTGGAAGCGCATCAATTTTCGAGAAGATGAAGAACAAAGTCAATGTTTTTGACACGGGTGCATCCAATGAGAGTCTAGTCGATAAAGGGACCGAGAACGGCACTGCCAAGCAACCTGTAACCGCGGCCACATCTCAATCTCCCAGCAGTGTCCCCTCCGAGCAAAAGACATCATCCGCATCGTCTTTCGGCAGTTTTGGCAGCTCGTTTGGAGCCAACTCGGTCTTTTCCAATGCACTTCAAAAAGCTTCCCAAAAGAAGTCGTTTCTTGATGAGCCAGAGGCAGAGATAAAGGCCTCGGAGTCCAGTCCTCAGGCCACTCAGCAATACAAGCAGGTGGACTTGAAGGAAACCACAGTCTCTACGGGGGAAGAAAACGAAACTTCGGTTTTCAATGCCAACACCAAGTTGTTCGAATTGGACTTTGCCAAGCTCTCCGAGGGCTGGAAGGAACGAGGCGTGGGCCCCCTACATTTGAACAAAGCCATAAGTGGGAAGGCACAGGCGCGGCTTGTCATGAGATCCAAGGGCTTATTGCGAGTGATATTGAACTATGCCATTAACCCAAACACGGTGTTTATAAAGGGATTGGAGGCCAGTTTATCGCCAGGCAAATTCTTACGCATGAATGCTATTCTGGCGGGCCAGCCCGTGCAGTACTTGCTCAAGTTTGGGAGTGAAGAGTTGAGAAACGAGCTATTCGATAAGGTTGAGCAGTTGAAGGCGGAGCTCCAAGCCAAGGAAAAGTCCGCAGAGGGAGAAGCAGTGGAGGAAACGTCGAAGGGAGAAACGTCGAAGGGAGAAACGTCGAAGGAAGAAGCAGAAGCAGCTTCAACTTCTTCTAAAGATGCAACACCTAAAGCACCTCAGGAAACTGGGTTCCGCTTTATTGATGCAGAGGGCACAAATGTTGACACCAAGGACGAGAACAAGAGCCATGCATGAGATGGAAGGAAACGCTTAACAGGACGGTCCACGGTTGATCATCAGAGAGAGTCTGATTGACGGGAAGGTGGGCTAGCCCACTTATCTATGTATTTTTTATGAATGCTATACTACATATGGTGGAGCCCTTGGCGCCGCCAAACTGGAACGACGGGTACGGGATCTTGCGCCATACCTTCAAACTGTTGGTATGGTTTTCTGTGACCACGGAGATAAGCTCGTCCTCGGTGAAGTTGCACGAGGTGATGATCAAAAGCGACTCCTCATGCATCATCTTCAACACCTGGCCGGGGTACACCTGAGAACCGATTTTTCCGCCAAATCCCGGCACCGCATCGTTATTCAAGGCAATAGCATCAAGGGTGCCCTTATCAAAAAGCACATCGAACCTGCCCTCATTCTCCGCCAAGTACAGGCACGAATGGCTCAAGAAGTCCACGGTGTCGAAGGAAAAGTGCAGGCCGGGGTGCTTTTTCAGAGCTATTTTCGAGGCAAACTCCACGGACTCGGGCGAATAATCAATGCCGTGGTACAGCAACTGGGCGTCGGGCGTCTCCTCCAAGAGGTTCTCGTAGAGCTCAAAGAGAAAATGGCCATTTCCCGTGCCCAAGTCCAACACCGTGGCCTTGGCGTACTTGGGGTCTTCGTCGATCAATTCGGTGAAGAAGTCCACCACCTTGCTTTCTGCATTGGAGTCGTCGAACCAGCACTCCCCAGTGTCGTCCTCGTTGGCCTGGAAGTTTTCTATTTCCTGCTTGTAGAAGTCGTTCCAGCTGAAGTTAGTAGGGCTGGTGGCCATGGCCAGGAATATCGGTGAACATACTATTGCTGAGACCCCAATTTGGAGTCGTTCAATCGGATCTCCTCACTCATACGTGCACTCGACTCAGGGTGGAGTTAGGTGCTAGATGATCATCACCGATTGAGCGCGGCACGACCGGTCTCCAGACCGCTAGTTCACCATGAGCATTTGCCCTGATTGGCTCCGACTCTGTTTTTCCGTGTGGACGCCTCTTTAGTTTTCTTCTTGGTTCTGGATTTGTGGATTGTGGATTTGGCGGAGTTGGTTGAAGGACGTGGCTGCTCTGGTGGCATGGTGCAGTGCGAAGATAAGCGACACCAAAACGTATACACGGAATGAGCGAGGACGGCCACAAAACAGTCACTGTTTCGGCGATCTCGTATAAAAAGCGGGCCAGGGCGGCCCCGGACACCCCCGCTCTGCACAACGGCCTGTTCCTTCCGGGCGGCACGTCTGCGCAGTCGCCTACTTTAACTTCCTCCGAAGCACCCACTTCAGGGCCAGCAGGCACACGCAAGATTCTGTCCAGGCGAAAGGCGCTCCAGGACTACTATAAATTGCAAGGGGAGAAGCACGGCGGTGAATTGGGCGACGAGAATGTAGAGAAGAGAGAGGGAGAGGCAGACAAGAGAGAGGGAAACCAAGAGCTGGCCGAGAACCTACACAACACAAACACAGGCGTAACAAGCAATGGGGAGGCCGAGGAAAGCCGGTTGGCGCGGTTGTTGGCCAATGACGACACGTTCACAGCCAGTCTAAAGCAGGCAAGCATCCACCAGCTAGTGCGGGCTCGCAACTGGGCCAACAACAGGCTCAACCACCACGACCTGGAGAAAAAGTCCATCATCTACGACAACTACTCGGACTTGATCAAGCTCAACGACGTGTTGAACAATATCAACCAGGAAAAGCCTCCTGCAGATGCGTTCGACTCCGGCTCGGCCCCCGTCACCAACCAGGATGTGGATGCGTACTTGAACGACATAGCGGGGTTTTTGAAGTCGGATGCGGCTGTGTTCAACCAGGACTTTGCTTCCGTGGTGCAGGCTCTCTGCGACGATACGGATGGCGCTGAGTCCATTGCGAGCATGAAGGCCCTTAGAGGCTGAGAACCGTGGGGTCACGGCTATATCAGACTGAGCATTTGTAAGGGGATTTTCCGAGATTACGGGGCTGAGGGTGTCCATTGGTGATGCAGCTTCACGAAAGCTCTATGTAATGTGCTAATGTCTATTGGGTAACTGAGAGTGCTAGGTCAGTTTCGATTGAGGTTTCCGACTATTCAACGAAGATATGAAGAATGGCTGAGATCCTGCCATACTTGTGACTGCTCATGACTGGGATGATCATCATTGGTACTGATCATACTGCTTACAATGACTGTCTGATGATTATGACTGTCTGATTATGACTGTCACTGATTATGACTGTCACTGATTATGACTGTCACTGATTATGACTGTCACTGATTATGACTGTCACTGATTATGACTGTCACTTAGCTACGCTTATGACTGCTGGGACTTGGTGGCTTCGTGGCTGGAATGACTGGCGTCAAGATATGACCTTGAATACCAAGCAAAGCCATTTCCAAATCCTTGCAAAGTCCAGATTAACCTGCCGTTTCCGGTAGCAACTGACATTCCTTGACTATTTTTCCAAGGCAAGATTGGCGTTGTGTGCAGTACACTTCATACCACCAAATTGGGCCAGAGTCAAAGGGCTACCAAACATTCAAATAATCGAGTCAAGAGTTGGTGGCTGGCGCTTTATGCAAGTGGAATCTCCAGTCCAGTCACAAATTGAGTCTTGATTTACCCTTGTTCTGATATCCGGGCTCAAGCCGTTCGCAGCGCATGGAGAACGCGCACGCGTCCGGAGCACCACATCACCTTACTAGTGCCAAAGAAAGTCGAAGAACAAGCTACCAACAAGCACAGCAACGGACGAAATCACAAGCAAGAGACAAAATCACAAGCAAGGAACAACAAGGAACAGCCAGGCCCTGCATTGAGAGAAACCTGAAACATTCCAACCACACCTCAATTTGTCTGATTCTCTGGCATGGCAGAGCTAATAGAGGAGGAGGCCCATGGCCCCATCACCAAAGAGGCCCAGGATGATTACCGTGTGTTCAAAAAAAACACCCCGTTTCTTTACGACTACGTCTCCAC
Organism: Metschnikowia colocasiae; assembly: GCA_002370175.1. Classification (NCBI taxonomy): domain Eukaryota; kingdom Fungi; phylum Ascomycota; class Pichiomycetes; order Serinales; family Metschnikowiaceae; genus Metschnikowia; species Metschnikowia colocasiae. The sequence continues at coordinate 73,648 of NKZV01001136.1, read as the reverse complement.
CCACGCGCTCTTATGGCCATCGCTTACAGTGCAGTTCCTCCCCGACTTGGAGATGGATCTGGAGCTTTCGGTGGAAACCACGCCCACGGCTCTAGGTGCCGCTGCTTCTACCCAGCTTGCATACCAGCGGCTTCTTTTTGGTACGTTCACCCTTGGCCAATCGGTGGATGTCATCCATATCCAGCAACTAGCATACTATCGCAACTTGAACCGGTGCATCAATACGGAAACCTGGCGCTACGTGCCGGAAAAACAGGAGTTTGAGCTTCCTGCCATCGGGAAAACCCCGCTTCGCCTGCTACAAACAATCAACCACCATGGCGACGTCAACCGTTTGCGGTACATGCCGCAGAACCCAGACGTAGTGGCCAGCTCCAACAACGTGGGCAATTTGCTGGTGTACAACCGTACAAAGCACTCGACCATTAAAAAGATCGGCCAGGAGTTGGATATAAACGAGCCGCAGATCCGCTTGTGCTCGCCTCCCTCTGCCCAAACCCAAACGGACATCTCCACCACAGCCCAAACGGATATTTTTGCCTTTGACTGGTGCAGACATAGCGAGGGCCGCATCGCCTCTGCATCCATGGACGGCCAGATCGGTGTTTATGATATACGAAGGGATTACGAGAAACGGAAACAGAACAGAATCGAGCTGTTCTGGTCGCTGCAGGCCGAGGTGGGCATCAACGATTTGGAGTGGGTGCCTGTGCACGACTCGGTGTTTGTCACTGGCGACGACCTGGGCGTGATTTCCCTCTACGATGTCCGAACAGGCCAAACGGCGCAAAAAACATCCAAGACAAGGAATGCCCTCAATAGTGTTGGGTTGAACCCAAACACCGACTTTGCGCTAGCCACAGGCGACTCGGAGGGCTCCATAGCCGTGTGGGATCTTCGGGAAATGCTGCAGAGCATAGTCGAGTTCAAGCCCCACTCTGATTCCATCACCCAAGTGAAATGGCACCCAAAATATGCCAGCGTGCTTGGTTCCTCCTCTACAGACCATTTGGTGAAACTATACGATCTCTCTAATGAACTGGATTTCCTTTTGTTCAGCCACTGCGGACATATGCTTGGAGTCAACGACTTTGATTGGTCTCTACATGAGGATTTCATGGTGGCTAGTGTGGCCGATGACAATTCACTCCATGTGTGGCGCCCAGCATCCTCCTTGATAACGAAATGATGCATCAAGAATTTTAATGAAAGAAACTTGAAGCCAAGAGCAACTAAGAGAACCAAGAGAAATTAAGAAAAATGACTACTGTAACTGACCTTAATATATATTCATTAACGATTGTGTTTAAGCCTTGGCGAAAATCTTCTCGAGCTCGGAAACAGACTCAGCCAAGACCTTGTCCTGGAACCTAGGGTTGGCAATCTCCTTGTTGACCTTGTCCAAGACAGACTTGATCAATTGCTCCTGCTCCAATTGCCTCTGCTGTTGCTCGTATCTGACCCAGGAGTCCAAGGTGGATCTGGCCTCTTGGGCGACAGCAAGCTTCTGCTTCAACTCAAAGCTCTCGGCCTCCAACTTGGCGGTCTCTCTGGAAACCTCGAACAATTGCTTGGTGGTGGCCACCACATCCTTCAACTGAGACACGGACTCGATTCTGCCCTTGACAGCGGAGACGTGCTTATTTCTGGACTCGTTCAAGAGGTCGTTGACCTTCTTGATCTCTCCGTCAGCCCACTCGGTGTATAATGGGGCCACGAACTTGGCACACAAGGCAACAAATGCACTGAATGTAGCAAGCAACACGGTTTCATCATGGATGATCACCAACTCGTTGGAGATTCCGTAGATGGCAGCAGCAGCAGAAGTGGCGAGGATGCTGGTTTTGGAGATCAAGTTGTTTCCTGGCAAGGCACTGATGATGGAGTTGGCCTTTTCCTTAGGCTCAACTGGTGTAGACAATGAACGAACACCAATGCTAGAGGTTAGTATTGAGCAACGAATCACATGGAAGTGAGACAGGCAAGAATATTAGATACACCACGATTGAGCATTGTCTGGTCGAAAAGCAGGAGTTCTTTCATATACTTGATCACATTACACAACAATCATGAACATGTGAAGACCATATGCCACGATCATAACAACAAGAACTTCTCATAGCTCATATGCGTAACGGTGATTTGAAAAAATCAAAGAATGTTCATATCACGTATTTATGGGTTGTTTGATGGACAGTAAAGAATGACTGGACAGCATGGGAGCTTAGACAGGAGGAACATTGGATGTATTGTAGAAGAATGGGTATGGACAGATTGGACAATTGGACAGGATTGACGATTGGACGATTGGACAGTATGAACCCATAACGTGAAGGCAATGAACAGATGAGCGAATCGTAAACAAAATTAACGGAGTAACGCATAAACACACATCAGGATAAAACTAATAAACAAAATGAAAGTGATCAACGATAACGATGGGTTCTTCGGTTCAATCAGTTTCGGATGCTCTGGTGATATCTAAGTTCAAGACCCGGCACAGCCTCTGGTCCCAATTATTCGGCTTCAACATACGTAGAACGAGCAGCAAACACAGCTGGACGAGCAGCTCTGGTGGCAATTCTGGAAACAAGGGCCATTTTGGATACTGGAAACAGTAAGGGTAAGATTTTTTTTGAGGTTTGGTGGTGGAGTGTGCGACGATTTCGGGCGCGGGCGCGGGCTCTGCGATTCTATTGGCGGGCCGCCGTGGTGCACGGGTGCACGCCGAAGCGCACGCTGCGACCGGCTGCTGCGACCGGCTGCTGCGAGTGCCGGGTGCACCGTACTCTTGTATTGCCTAGTGGGTACATGTTGGGGTCGGCCCTGCATAGGGCAGGCTACTGACTAATGGTGCTGGTCTAGTGCATTTGAATACAGGCTTTAAGCAGGAATTTCAACAGCAGCTAAATACAGGACAGTTTATGAAAGTGCTGTGTGAGGTCGCGAATGGTCAAAATCTACCTCTGCAGCAAACACGAAGTAAAAATACATCTAGGCAGCAGCTACCTTAGACTAGATATTGGTTAGCTAATACAAAGGCTGCAGCAGTCATCAGGTAATGAATGGTGGTTGTGTGATGCATAGGTATTTTCAGTAAAGCAGTGGCTAAGCCAGGCAGCTGCGGCCTTTCCAATGTGGACTTTGGGTTGGACTCGGAATCCACGGTCGATGCGAAGGGTCTGAATTGACGCACCAGAACCAGGCACCAGAATTGACCCACGGAGTTGAAGCCGCGATCTTGATTGACCAAGTCAAAACACCTCATTCTCTTGACTCTTGGACATCTCATAGAACCATACCTTTTGATGGTTTCACATCCTCTAAAACCGTCGCCCACCACTAACCAAAGCCATGTCCTGACGTAAAGCCATCGGATGGAGCAACACTGAAATCCTTCGCAACCTATTGCTTCATATTGCTCGGTGGCTGCGGAAAATCTTCCAGAAATAGGCATTCACCGAGTCCATCGGCTTACTTGCCCTTTGGCTTGGCCCCACTCTATCTTGGTCTCAGAGATGCAATATGCCGCTTAATGTGCTGAAATCTAAAAGATCTCACAGAATGCGAGATCATCAAATTGTCATTCAAATCTCGGCTTCCTCGACCTGTTTCCGGTACTCGTTCTGGATATGCCTATGGATGGCATTCTGGGTATCAGCATGTGCCCTGTTCAAGTAAACAGCCAAGTCTTCTTTGAGATCACTGTTATATGCATGTCTGGAAGAAAGCAAGGGCTCCGCACCTTCTTTGCTTTCAGATTTAGTATCTCCAGAGGAGCCCATCGTTTCAGGGACTCCTTTAAAATTGAATTCTTCCGCTTCTTTTTTGGGTTCCTCTTCAGGATCTTTAAGTTCTACTTTGGGTTGCCCTTTGGCATCGTTGGCCTCCAGAGCTTCCTTGCTTTCCTGTGGCTTGGCTGTAATAGGAATCTCACTTCCATCCAGGTCCGAACCCCCGGATTCAGCCATGTGCCGCTTTCTTCGGAGCTCGGCCAAACGTGCCACACGATCAGACATGCTGGCTAGTTAATGAGCACCAGCGGTGCTTCTCAATGCGCTCTTACACCCGTACACCCGAACTAGCAAGATAGGTGTCCACCAACGTCTCAAAAACATCTTCAGGAATATCCATATGCTCTGCATTGATGGTGTGGAAATATACCTTGCCGGCCTCGTGGAGGGTCTTCAAACCAAGCCAGTTCTGCGTGTAAAAGTCCGTTTCGTCAAAGGGCACCACAGAGCCTGTCTGCAGGAGACGGTATTGAAAGAAGGCACTTTCCTTCGGGACCAACGTACGGTCCTTGTCAAAAGCAACTAGCACCAACCTGTTCAAGGCTTCGAACCTTGTTTTATGCACAGAAGCCAACTGCCCCTGGCGCTCATTATTGATGTCAGCCAAAAAATTGGAGTGCTCCAAATACTCAGCATAATGGTCCATGTCCCGGAAGTACTGTGCAGGAATGACGGACTTCTGCACCGAGTCTCGCCACACCTGCTGTTTCAAGAGCAAGTTGCGGCGGCGGCAAGACCAATCGCCCTGATCATTGCACAAGGGGAGATCCAGCACGCCCATGTGCGGCGACCCAAACGTCATCAACGTAGAGATGGTGATACCGGGGCACCGCTCGACCAAGGCGCGGAAAAAGAGGCCACCTTGCGAGAAACCTATGGCGTCGAAACCACCGCTCAATTCAGGAATGGCCGTCAACTCGTCACAAATCATTTCCACCTGGCGGTTTGCTTCACCAAGCATGGACGCCCGCTTGTCCCGTGCGGGGTCTTCATCTAAGTAAACAGAATGGACAAAAACACCGGGGATTTTCCGTTTCAAGAGGTCGGCGGTGGCGGCTATTCCGTCCGAGTCGTACTGGTCGCCCAAACCGTGCCACAACACCACTGCTGGCGGGGTAAGTGGTGGCTGGGAAACATTGACTGTGTTTTGAGTGGGTTTCGGGGCTACGTCCAGGAGATGTTGAGTTTGTGTAAGGGCTAAAACCAACTGATGAAGCACACGCATCCTGGCCACCGGGGAGCTAGAGGTACTAGGATGGGGGTTGGGTTGATAGCAGGAACTCAGACGGGACTGGGTGCAGAATCCAAATCACAGGAAGGCCGGGACTAGCAGTGAAGGGACTCAGTGAAGGGACTCAGTGAAGGGACTCAGTGAAGGGACTCAGTGAAGGACTAGCAATTGTGGCAGCAAGACCCAGTGTTCATGGGCTGGCAGGAGCGCGCAGAGCAGGGAAATCCGGGGTAGTCACGTGACGCACACGCACCAGAAAAATAATTTGTGCGAGGCAGGTCATCTCTAGCATGTTTTTGCTAGGAGAAGAGGCCCGGGAGCACGCCAAACGGTCCATCAAGGCGCTCAAGGCGCTCGCGCTTCGACAGGAAGGCGGCGCAAGCGGCGGGGCAAAAACCCGTGCCCCCGCCGGCCACGAGGCGGTCTTTTTGGTGGTCAACACCACGCGGGAGCTCATCCACGTGAATGACTATACCCCCCGGATCATCCCGGTGACGCACAGGTTGCACCAGATCGATGACAAGTCGATAGCACTCATAGCACGTGACTCGTCGTACAAGAAGCACCTCACGGGGCCCAAGTCTCCCACGGAGGATGTGTTCAACGACATTGTGGCGTTCGACAAGATAAAGGCCATTGGCCGCAACAAGGCGGCAGCCGTGCGGCTCATAAAGGACAACGAGATCCTCATGGCCGATGCCCGTATACACAAGAGGCTCCCGGAGATCTTGGGAGCACGGTTCTACGGCAAAAACAAGCGGGTGCCCTATAAGATCTTGATGAACGAGCCGGTCCCCGGCAAGAAAACACACGGGCGCACGGACCAGCTGTGTGACCCCAAGTTCGTCCGGGCGCAGGTGAAGTCCATTTTGGCCAACACCTCGTTCATCGCGCCTGCAGGCGGCACGTGCATCAACATCGTGGTGGGGTACACGGACTGGAAGGTGTCGGAGATCTTGACCAACATCAACGATGTGGTGGAGTACTTGACGAACGAGGAGCACCTTCCCAATGGGGGCTTGCTACGCACGGTGGGCAACTTGCATAGTGTATTGGTGAAGCTCAGCAACAGCGTGGCGTTGCCAGTGATGCCGAAAAAAGAGGCCGAGGAAAGCGGCAGTGACGGCGACAGCCTGTGACCATTCCTCCAGTATATAGCCATCTGCATTAGAGTCGACAGTATTGCCATCTGTATGCAGTAGAGTGTGTTAGAGTGAGTGAGAGTAGTACAGTATGAGAGTATTACAGTACTCGAGTATTATAGTACTCGAGCATAGAGATTAGAGCAGGAGAGTATTAGAGTATTAAAGTCATCGAGTACTCGAGTATTCAAGTGTTGAGTTTATATTAGACAATTAGAGTCGAGTATTCAGTGAGTTAGATGACAGTTCGAGTACTCGAGCCGAGAGGATTACATGCAGTACCGATACCTATCAGATGATACAGATATTCAGTGGCCAGTGGGTCCAGGATGGATACACGGTATCAGTCCGTGCAGAGAGCATTGCACAGCACCAGCAACTTGCCCATATTCAGTAACCCGTGTTCGTAGATCACTGCATGGTATACAGCGGATGGTGACTAGTTCATGCGCACCGTGCTATACGCACTGGCCTACCATGTGCCAACCGCCATATGCCATACGCCTACCGTACGTCTACATTCTCATCCCCATACGCATCAGACCCGTAGGGCCCCCGCACTTGCTCACGTATCACACGCACACGTCAACGCCTGCTCAGAACCCTCACGCTCCTTACATGACCAACCGCCTACTCCCCGAGACCATGGGCGCCTCGTACGTCTCCGAGACCTTCACGCGGCTCCGGGAGCTGGCGCCGGCCACTTTTGTCAACAACTTGCTCCTTGAAATGGACGACGATGAGGTCGAGCACGTGGAGCACTTCAAGTACAAGCAGGACCTCGACCGCAAGTTGACGGTGACGTCCATAATCGGGCTCGGGTTCACGCTCATGGGCGTGCCGTTTGGGCTCAGCTCCACGCTCTGGATCCTGTTGGTGGACGGCGGCAGCGTGACCATCTTGTATGGCTGGATCATGGTGGGGTTCTTCAGTCTTTGCATGGTGCTCAGTCTCAGCGAGATCATCGCCAAGTACCCGACCGCGGGCGGCGTCTACCACTTCAGTGCCATTCTCAGTAATGACAAGTACTCGCTGGTGAGCCTGTGGATCACCGGGTGGTTTCTTCTCATTGGCAACTGGACCTATGCCGTGAGCATTCTCTTTTCCGGGTCGCAGTTCATTCTCTCCATCTTCGGCCTCAAGAACGTCTACTACAAACAGGACCTAGTGTTGGTGCTCGTGGTGTACTTTGTCATGCTTGCGCTCGTGGGCTTGGTCAACCTCAAGTTCGCCAAGCACTTGGAGAAGATCAACAAGATCTGCATTGTCTGGTCCATCAGCACCGTGATCGTGGTGGACATTCTCTTGATCTTGTTCTCCAAGCGCACAAACTCCGTCAAACACATCTTGTCGCATTTCGATAACCTGCGCCTGGGCTGGCCCGACCCTTTGGCGTTCATGGTGGGCATGCAGAGCTCCAGCTTCACCCTCACCGGCTACGGCATGCTCTTCTCCATGACCGACGAGGTCAAGAACCCCGAAAAGAACATGCCCAAGGGCGCTGTGAGTGCCATTCTCATGTCCATAGTGCAGGGCCTCTTCTTCATCATCCCCATCTTGCTCATTCTTCCCTCGCTACTGGTGTTGTTGGATACCAATCCGGAGATCATGCCCATCGACTTGGTCTTCAAGACCGCCACGGAGTCATACGTGGTGTCGTTTCTCTTGGTGATCTTGCTCATCGGCACTGTGCTCTTCCAGGCCATAGGCGCCCTCACCACCGCCTCCAGAAGCACCTATGTGTTTGCCAGAGATGGAGGTCTCCCGATGAAACACTTGTGGACCGAGGTCAACTCCGTGGAGGAGTCGGTGTTGCCCAAGAACGCTTTGCTCCTTTCCATGGCGGTGATCGGACTCTTTTCCGTGCTTTCCTTGATCTCTCCCTCTGCTTTCAACGCTTTCATGGGTGCCTCGGTGATTTCGCTAGCGTTGGCCAACGGCATTCCCATCATTTGCTTGATGCTCAACAAAAGGCGTAAGATCAAGGGCTCGGCGTTCCGCCTCAAGTACTTTGGCTGGGTGATCAATGTGCTCTCGGTGATGTGGGTGTTTCTTTCATTTTTCATTCTCTGCTGCCCGCCCCAAATCAAGAATTTGACCTGGTCATCCATGAACTACGCCAGCGTGGTGCTTGTATTGCTAGCACTTCTTTCTGCCATTGGCTATAAGACTTGGGGGGCCAATGTGTTTACAGGGCCTGCGCTCGATACTGATTACTTGGAATTGCACAACATGGAGGCCCAGGCCAAGGTTGTGAAGAACGCCAGTGACTTTGTTATCGGGGACGATGCCGGAAATTCGGACGCTGAACTTGAGGAAATTGGAGAACCCTCTGATGGAGTTCAAGAACTGGATCCACATGTCCATGTCCAATCCCACGACGAATCAAATGACGAATACCAGGAGCCATTCCAGGAGCCATTCCAGGATCAATCCCAGGATCAATCCCAGGACCAATCCCAGGACCAATCCCAGGACCAATCCCAGGACCAATCCCAGGACCGTTCCCATGGTTCACAATCCTACGCTAGGAAATCGGGTTTAAATAGCTCCGATTCAGAGTACGGAACTCTAAAAACAACCGGCTCTTTTGGTGACCGCACGAGTGATACAGAGGTGGAGACAATTTTTGACCAGAGTGATGCAGAGGCAGAACGACACGAATAAAGCCAGTGAAGCAAACCAAAACCAGCCTATAGAACGCCACGAACAGAAAAATTACGACACATGACGAAATCCAGGAAACACCACAAACCCAAAACAGGAAACAGAAACTTCCTTTCGGGATTGTCGCCAGATTCCAGCCATTTAGTCACGCTTGTCTTGGTGCGAAACCGGCTTGATAGCTGACTTGAGAAGCGGTCTTGAACCCGGCCTTGATGACGGGCGCGGAGTGCACATGGACGCACGAAAAAAAGCGAAAAACTCCAGTGAGAAAAGCTCTAGCTCACATACTACACTACACAAATGTCCGCCGATCATACCAGGGATCCATGCCCAGTCGTCATCTTAAGTGACTTTGGAGGTGCATTCTCCATGGGTGTCATTGGAGGTTGTTTTTGGCACGGAATCAAGGGCTTCAGAAACTCGCCCTACGGCGAAAGATCTTATGGCAGTTTCAGCGCCATCAAGGCCCGTGCTCCCGTCGTGGGAGGAAACTTCGGTGTGTGGGGAGGATTGTTCTCCACTTTCGACTGCAGTGTCAAGGGCATAAGAAAGAGAGAAGATGCGTGGAACGCCATCATCGCCGGCTTCTTCACCGGAGGCGCCTTGGCCATCAGAGGAGGTTGGAAACACACCCGAAACTCCGCCATTTCGTGTGCCTGTTTCTTGGGTATCATTGAGGGTGTGGGTATGATGTTGCAGAGATACATGGCTCAGCCCGCCGTGGGCCCTATGTTCCCAGAAGAGCCCATGAAGGCTTAGAGAGATAAGGCTTAGGGCGTGCTGGTGCAGCAGAGATACAGCTCTAGAGCATGGCTCAGATGATTATGGGCTCCAGGGGAGTCACATGTAAATAATAGGTTCTAGGCGAACGTGTGCCGCAAGGCAATGTATAGTACACAATGTACACCAAGAGTAAACTGAGTGCTTAGGCTAGAACTTCTTAGCACCAAGTGGCTGCAGTGAGGGCCAGCCCTTTCTGACGCAATGTTGACAAATCATTGCTATCGAGTCCAAACTGCCATATCCGGCGGGTTGCACACCCGGGCCTGCATACAGACACGATTTGCCATGTTTTGTCCGTCGTATGCCATAATTTTAGTCAGTAGAACGTGACCATTTCGGCAGACTAGTGTCATGCATTTCCGAGCCAAGCATAAAGACAAAGGCAGTTCATAGAGCAAGAGTGCCGTGTGGCGTAACAATATGAATGAGCTGGGTTTCATAGTGTTTCATAGTGTTTCATAGGGTGTTTCATGGCGTAGAGTATGTCATAGAACCTGGGACTCTAGTTCGATACAAACTGTAGGAGTTGCAGTGACTTCATGTGCAGATCTTGGTAGAAGAAGGGGCTGGAGACTGAAAAGAGAGTTCCATGCCGCTCTGGCCGAGACAGAATGGACGGGATTGTCCGATGCAGTACTTTGCTCCCCGGACAGAAACAGAGGTTCAGATTTTGATTCTGTGCCCCTCAAGATGACCTTCCGGTTTCCCGTCGACTTGCCACTAGGCTTGTCATTGGCTTTTGCCCGTTGGCCACTAGGGTGATTGAATGGCCTTGGCGCTTAAGGCGGGGTGACTGTTGTCCATTCGAAGGCTGGGACTGAGTAGCTTGGTTGAGGTGGATCGAATTCCATGTTCCAGTGGCGGAGACTTCAGCAGAGGAAAATCCATCTTGATACGGGTGCTAAAAGGTTCTTAGATGCACAAGAATGGACCCCGTACCACGCAGGCCCAACGACACATCACAGTCGCCGTGAACACATGTCATACCGAAGGGAATTGGGAGCAATACAAAATCACTAGGGGCTCCACACCAGCGTAGGCTCGAGCTTGATAGTCGCCAAGTGGGACCCCATAGTCGTGCGCCAAATTAAGAAGAGCAATAAGAGGTACATCCACATACTCTTCAACACCAGGAGGTGCATTGTCGTCGAGACAACGAGACGAGATGGAAACTGAATACCCAAGTCTTGAACAATTGCCATGTTTGGGGTCCGAAGTAAAGCTTCCACGAAAGCCTCCACGGTCCTTGGAGCGTTCAAAGGGATGTTTGAGCGGGCCGAGAAATATTCCGGGATTAAATAGGGGGCTCGCGGATTCCGGCGCTATTCACAAAAATCAACCTGTAGTGTCTCATCAACCTGTGTCTCAATCATACCCTGTAAAGAATATTTCCCAGATTCACCCGGAACATTCAGGGCTAAAATCTATCGCGATTGATGGATCATAGTTTAATCTGAGTAGAAAGGCACCCCTCAGTGGTTACTTGATGGTACGCGGGAAGCATTTCTGGTGGGTCTGGAGGACTGCCACAGATGAGCTCTTAGTTTGTAAACGGCGGGAATGGCCTCCTTTTATATTGGAGTGAGCTTCCACGTTCACCACTTTGTGGCACGGGTCCATTACTTAAAGCAACGTCTCAAATAGGAGTTCCAGGCTTATCAAGAGCTGGTGCATGCTCAAAGCGCGCACTTGGTGAGTTTGACTTTCAACGAGAGTGTGGAGAGATTCGAGGGCGAGGGCGAGTTCCGGGGCCCGCGCACCCGTACACCAGGCTACCCCAGCACGTTTGGCCCCAACGCCATAAGCCGAAAAAACCCTTTTTTCCAATGTTTGAACCGGGCGTTGTGGTGCAAGTGAGATTTACAGTTCCCCGGACTGGTTTGAATTTTTCAAGATGCGGCGTGGGCATTACGTGGCGAGTTCCGCCAGCGAGTTCCGGCCCTCGAGTTCCGGGCAGCGAGTTCCGGCCGGCGAGTTCCGGGCAGCGAGTTCCGGCCGGCGAGTTCCGGCCTGCACTACCCCACTCCAGCAAATCACAATACTCCCAAGTCTCCCACAAAACCCTCCTCCAAACACACCACCAGAACGTCACTTAAACCTCCATTCCCCCTCCCCCGTGTTTGCCCTCCTCGCAGATCGATACCCCTCCGCTGGTCTCGACCGACCCGCGCGCGGATCCCGTTATTATCCACGCGCCCTCGACTATTCCTACCACCACCTATCAGGCCACTCCATCTATACTTGCTGTGCCCCGCTGCCCAGGCGTGTCTGATCTCTGCTGCCATATAACCAGCCTCCAGCCGCCCCTTTGGTCCTGAAACCCCTCCGCTCTCGTGTGACGCGTTTCAAGGCCCCGTTTTGTTCCCTGTCCACTAAGACCAGCAATATCCATTCCCAAGCTGCAGCTGAATCAAGTGCTCTTTGCCACTGCTCGCTACCGCCGCCAATTACACAGACCAGTTCTGTCTGCCTTCATCCGTGTTCACCGCTGCTACCAACTGATTGCTCTTGTCGCCCGTCATGTCCTTCAACCAGTGGAATAACCAGCCCCAGGCAGACCCGCTCGATCACCTGCCCGGGTTTCGTAATCCCTGGTACTCGCCGAACAAGCAGCAGTACCAGGCCCAAAATCTACTGGTTCCGCACCTGCAAGTGTCCAACGGCGGCCCCAATGCTGGCCTGCAGCACCACCTGCAGATGCCTCTCCTAGGCCTTCTGAAGAAACACTCGTTTGCCAACCAGCTTCCCGTGACGTACGAGCTTGACGCCCAGCAAAGCTTGTCTTCCCCCTACGACCACCCGCCCACCCGTGCAGACAATCCTTTCAACCAATACTACACAAACCAGGAGGTTTCGCTAAGCAACTTCCCCGACCGCCGCATGTCCGCTGCCGTGGACGGCCCCGTGTTTTCACCTTACCATATGCAAAACCCCGCCATGGTCAACAACCACAACCATGGCCCCATGGCTCAGCCGGAAAACGCCCTGCCCTATGCATTTGTCTCCGCCAACAACATGCCTGCTTCTGCCCGCCGCTCGTCCGTGGCCATTGGCACGCCACTGTACCAGAACACAAGCCTGCTCAACAAGAGGTTCATGTCGCCGCAGATCAGCCCGCAAATGAATTTCAAGGCTCCCAACTACGGCTCGGCTCCGGCCAACTCCCGAATCACGCCTCGCGCCGTGCATGTCAAGTCCAAAAACGACTTGAGGCCAAAACACCACAACCAGCCCAAGTACAGGAGAAGATCCGTCAACTCCATGCACATTTCCCCGGCAAACGCCTTGTCGGTGTACTTGACGGAGTCGTATTCAATGTGTCAGCCGCAGAAGTTCTCCTACTCCAAGACCTCCAACCCAAGACGTGTGTTGACCAAACCATCCGAACCAAAGTTCAATAACGGCCTCGATAATGAGGATGGCGATTACATTCTCTATGTGAACGACATGCTCGGAGGCGAGGAGGGAAGAAAATATGTGGTGCTAGATCTCTTGGGCTCGGGCACTTTTGGCCAGGTGGTCAAGTGCCAAAACTTGGCCAACCAGTCAACTGTGGCAGTCAAGGTGGTGAAGTCCAAACTGGCGTACTTGAATCAGTCGCTTTTGGAGGTTAAGATCCTCCAGTTCCTCAACCGAAATGTGCAATCGAACAACTTCATTAGATTGCTAGATACCTTCATGCACAGGGAGCATCTCTGTCTTGTGTTCGAGATTTTGGCATCCAATTTATACGAGCTCATCAAGCAAAATCAGTTCCATGGCCTCAACATGAAGCTTGTGAAATCTTTCACCAAGCAGTTGTTGGAGTCATGCTTGCAGCTCAAGAATCTACAGATTATCCACTGCGACCTCAAACCCGAGAATATCCTACTATGTCTGTCGGACAAGCCAGACATCAAGGTAATTGATTTTGGAAGTGCATGCTTCACCAGGCGAACAATATACTCATACATCCAGTCGCGATTTTATAGATCTCCCGAAGTCATTTTGGGTCTTCCATACACTGAGGCCATTGATATGTGGTCCTTGGGATGTACTGTTGGAGAATTATTCTTAGGGTTGCCCATGTTTCCTGGTTCTTCCGAGTACAACCAGATTCTGAAGATTGTTGACATGTTGGGCAATCCCCCAAGGCACATGCTTGAACACGGGCGGAACCTGCTCAATTTTTTCGAGAAGTTGCCCTCTAGCACAATAGAAGGCAAATCCACATATAAGCTCAAATCGTTCGAACAATATGTGGAGTTTTTACGGCAGGAAAAGACCGATGCCAAGGAAGAGCAGCCCAACAAGAACTACTTTGACCATCGTTATCTCGAAGACATTATCCTTAACTACAAAATGCCGTCGAAGAAAATGACGCAAACCATGATCGATCACGAGGTGAAGCAGCGGAAATTATTGGTGGACTTTTTGGCCAAGGTACTAAATTTGGATCCGTTGGAGAGATTGAGTCCTTCAGAGGCCTTGAAGCATCCATTCGTGAGCGGCGTTGAAAGAGAGGAACCGTGAACAGATGGCACGAGAACAATTAAGGCGTAAAGGAGTAAAGAAATCGAGAAATCAAGAACCAATGATGAGGACCAATGACCAGTCCAAGAAGATACAGATTGAAAGAAGCGTAAGGCCCGGGGTTGTGTGCAGTCCGGGGCAAGTCGCACACCAAAAAAAACATTCGTGGTTGGGAACAACAAAAATATCTAGACTAGTAGTAGTGTACCACTAGAGGCACTACCGTGTATACCGAAGCAGCTCAATCAACAGGAATACTTTTCTAAGCCATGAATGTCAGTACGAGTGCGTTGGGAGTGCGGCGCAGAAAAGCCAAGGGCCAGAATATCGACGAGGAGGAAAACGCCTCCACGCTAAAGCTAGGGCCCGAGTTCCAGGTGACACAGATCACCAACTCTGGCGACACGGAGCAGTTGATTGCGCTCAACCTTTCGGAAGCCCGGCTCTTGGTTCGGGCTGCATTGAAGGAGAGGAAGGCGAAGACTGACAACAAGGCTTTCGCAGACGAGGAGGACAACGAAGACGAAAGAGAAGACGAGATGTCCAACATCGAGTTGGCCGGGCCCAACTCCAACGAGATTGTGCACAAAACCTTGAACTATTTGTCGACATTCAGCCGGTTCAAGAACTCGTCCTCGGCCGAGACGGTGGAGAAGCTATTGAACGACTTCAGCAGTCAGACTGCCGAGCCGTTGCACCCGTTTGAGTTGGCGCAGTTGGGTAATTTGGAGTGCGAGGATGCCGAGGAGGCCAAGTCGCTCATTCCGAGCTTGGGCAACCGAGTATCGGATGTGCAGTTGAAGACCTTGCTCACGGAGTTGAGAAAGTACCAGACCTTGTCATAGGGTTGAGAAAGTACCAGACCTTGTCAGGGTTGAGAAAGTACCAGACCTTGTCAGGGTTGAGAAAGTACCAGACCTTGTCAGGGTTGAGAAAGACGAAAGACAGCAAGAGGGTTCGGGAGGGAAAGAACGTAGGAGGCAAGAATTTCAGCCCCTATAAAGGATAGAGCAGGCCACATGGCTTTGGACCAACGGCACGAGAGTCTCCCAGCATGGTGCCATCCACACGGTTGTTCAGAGAACAGTTGGAATCAACAGCAATACTATGTTGCATTGCGCTTGCAAACACATGACCATTAATATTGCAGAGCGGAGTAGGCCAAATCCAAGGAGCCATTCCGGGAAGCCGTTGAAGTACAAGAGAAGGGGTTAATCATACAGGTTCAACCAGACGACGCTGAACCATAGTACCATACAAGTACTCAACCATACCAGCATTCAATACCATCGCGGTTTGCAGTTATGTCAGGAGACTCCATTTCCATACAATAGTATACAGCAATACAGTAGCACTTCCCATCTCGATGATATCACAGACACTGATAGTTAAAATAAAACCGTTTCATCAACGAATCACGATGAAGTCCTGCATGTGCCCACCAGCTCGAGTCGGTATTACTACAGTACGATACTACAATTGCCT
Organism: Metschnikowia colocasiae; assembly: GCA_002370175.1. Lineage (NCBI taxonomy): Eukaryota > Fungi > Ascomycota > Pichiomycetes > Serinales > Metschnikowiaceae > Metschnikowia > Metschnikowia colocasiae. The sequence continues at coordinate 58,034 of NKZV01001136.1, read as the reverse complement.
ACTATGCCGTAGCTTGCTCATACTCATACTATTTTATACAAACAGCCTACGCTATATAACCACTCACGATTTTCTCTGATAGTGCTACTGTTATAATACTGACTACTACTGTTGTCTACTATTATTATATACTGCGATATTACTATACTGCACAACTCTACTCCAGTACTCTAGTACTCTAGATATACCACACTACTATAAAACTAACTCTAGTACTCTAGATATACCACACTACTATAGAACTAACTCTAGTACTCTAGATATACCACACTACTATAGAACTAACTCTAGTACTCCACTACTCCACTACACTTCACTACTACACTTCCACTACACTTCACGACTACTACACTACACTACACTACACTTCCACTACACTTCCACTACACTCAACACTCCACACTACTACACTACACCACTCTACCACTCTACCACTCTTCTATCTTGATACAACCCTACTCTACTACTCTACTATGACTACCATGACCTTTAATATACTATTGTAAGTACTCTACTGCTATACTGTGCTAGTGTCCCCCACGATACTACTAAACGACTATTCCACTCCCTGGACCACCACTATTATACCATACTATTATACCATACTAGTAGTATACAGCCTACTACCTGCTACTGTATACTGCCTGCTACTGTATACTTCCTGCTACTGTATACTTCCTGCTACTGTATCCTACCTACTCTACCATGAATATAATTAGTCCATCGGGTGCTCGCGCAGCTGCACCTGCTTGTAGCGACCGCGTCGGCTCACCTCACACCAGTTTCCACAGGCCAGCAGCGAAGCACTTAAGATAACCTGCAACCGGCCTGCAGCCACCCTTCCCGCCGAGCTAGTTCCCGTTTTGCTTTGTTAATCTTGCCTACACCCGTCTAGCCCCCGCTCGACTACCACAATGGCGCCGCAGATGAAGGGCTTGAACCAATTCATCTTGGACCTCCGAAACTCCAACAATGCCATTGAGGAGCGCAAGCGAATCAACCTCGAGATCAACAATATCCAGGCCAAGTTTGCGCTGCCCAGCATGAACTCGTACCAGAAGAAGAAGTACGTGTGCAAGTTGATCTATATCCACTTGTTGGGCCTCTCCGACGAGGTCAGCTTTGCCCTCGACCACGCGTTCCCGCTCGTGGCCTCCAAGAGCTACCTGGAGAAGCAGCTCGGCTACATTGCCGTGTCCGTCTTTCTCCGCGGCTCCGCAAGCCCGCTGGAGTACGTCAATGCCTGGATCATGCGCTTGGGCACGTACTTGGTGAAAGATCTTCACTCCAACTCCGAGGAGACCAATGCCTTGGCCTTGCAGTTCATTGCGTCGTCTCTCTCCGGATTGGCCCCCGACTTCCGCATCTCCGAAAACGACTCCTCCTCGGACTTGTGGACCGAATTGTCCGAGTTGGTGTACGGCTTGTGTGTGTCCCCTATCTCGGTGCCCATTATCCGGAAGAGAGCTTTGCTAGCGCTACTGCTGCTTCTCCACTTGTACCCCCTGCTCGTGGTGGCCAATGACAATTGGATCCCGCGTCTCTTGACGCTCTTGGACGAGTCGGATCCCGGCTTGGTGTTGTGCGTGGTGCCCTTGGCTCGTCTTTTGACCACGCTCAAGCCCAAGTTTGCTAGGTCCTTGACTCCGGCCATTGCAAACCTCCTCTACTCTTTGGTGGTGGACGGCCAATGCCCCAAGGACTACTTGTACTACGATGTGCCTGCCCCGTGGTTGGTGGTGAAGTTGCTACAGTTGGTGGAGCACTTCTTTTTGCTTGAGCCCCACTCCGCTCTAGAGCTCTCCTCCTTGGACCTGCAGACCGTGTCTCACCTCCGGCTGGTGGTGTCGAAGTCGATCCAGAACGCCTCCAAGCCTGCGCCGGGCCAGCCATACAAAAACTCCCAGGCCTCCATTTTGTTCCAGGCCGTGGCCCTTGCCTCGTTTCTCGATGCGTCGCAGGATGCCATCTCTGGCGCCACTCTAGCTCTTGTGCAGCTTCTCGATTCACTTGAAACGAACACCCGCTACTTGGTGTTGGATGCTTTGATCAAGCTTTCCGCAAGATCCGCCCACAGAGCCCCTTTCAACGACTACTTGGACAAGATCTTCGCCTCGTTAAGCGATAAGGACATCTCCGTGCGCAAGAAGGCTTTGGACCTCTTGTACATCATCTGTGACGAGAACACCCACACGCAAATCATCACCACGCTTTTGAACTACTTTGTCGTGGCTGAATCGTCGCTTCGCAGCGATATCTCAGTGAAAATCGCCGTCTTAGCCGAGCAATTTGCGACCGATTCCATCTGGTACGTGTCCACCATGCTTCGCTTGCTTTCTGTGGGTGGCCACAGCTCCAAAACTAATACTGGCGTCAATGGCTTGCCCTCCTCTGGGGAGGTTTGGGAGAGAATCATCCAGATTATCGTGAACAATGAGGATCTCCAGGTCAAGACTTGCCGCTACATAATCAACCTCTTGAAGAAACCTGATTCCTCCACACCAGAAAATCTTGTCAAGGTGGCTGCGTTTGTGTTGGGAGAATTCGGATACCGCTTAAACAATGGCGACCAGTCCGAACAGTTTAGCATTCATGCCCAGTTCCACATCCTTCTGAAGTGCTACTCGTCATCGACTTTGCTGACGAGGCCTCTTCTCATGAACGCATTCCTCAAATTGCTCACGCGTTTTCCGGATGAAGACTTTGTTCCGGAAATTTTAGATCTCTTTGAGCTGGAGTCTTATTCCTTGGACTTGGAGGTGCAGACAAGGGCACACGAGTTCCTCAAGGTGGCCATCTTGCTCGTCAACGGCACCGAAAAAGAACGAGAGTTTGCACGCTCGTTGGTACAGCCGTTGCCACCATTCGAGAGCAAAAAGAACAACTTGGTCCAAAAGTTGGGACATCTCACCATGATCAGCGGAAAGTCCTCTTCTACGCTCAACGTGCTGAAGACTGAGCCTCCCAAAGCAGCGAACAGATCGAAGTTCGAGGAAAAGGCTGTGGATGGATTGCTGGAGGAAGAAGAGTCTGATCCGTTCGGGGACGAATCCCGGCCTCCGCCATTGTCGCCAAATTGGTACGACGGGTACCATCGGATGCTCCAGTTTGATGTTGGTATTTTTTACGAAGACCAATTGGTGAAAATCACCTACCGGATTGTTCGGGATGGGCCCACGATTCAAATCAGCTTCACAATCATCAATAACGCAGCCAAATCTGCTGATGCATCAATCACTGCCTTCTTGGTCCAGGATTTGCACATTCCAAGCCCCAATGCGCTGCAGCCTAAGTACTTGGCGACCTTGACCAAAATCCCAAGCCTGCAAATAGCACAGAAGTCTGTGATGGAACTTACAGTCAAACTCCGTGAAGTTGTGGAGAGCAAAGACGGGCCCATTATATGTATGAGCTACAAATGCAGCGGCTCGTTCAATACGTTGAACTTGAAGATTCCTGTGGCTGTTACAAAGTTCGTGTCGGGCACGTCAATGAGCTCTCTTGAAGAGTTCAAGAAGAGGTGGCTTCAAATCGGCGAAACCTTGGGTACCGACTTGGGCGAGCACAAAGGAACCATTTCCGGAACTCACCGCAGAAACACCTCCAACATTGTCATTATGCTTCAACGCTTGGGCTTGGCAATCATCCATAGTACCCCGGATCAGACCCCGCGAGTGGTGGTGCTCGGTGCAGGAATATTACGGACGCTTCTGGCCAACTACGGAGTTTTGGTGACGATGCGAGGCGAAGATGATGAGTCCAAAAAGATTGAGTTGGCTGTCAGAAGTACTAGCGAAGTCGTGCCGCAGATCATCTTCAACACCATCAGAGAGCTTTTCGAGTTCAAGCATTGAGCAGAGGTGATAAGCAAAGATGAAGGAGTAGAGATGCCGAACTATTGGCCAACCGCCGCCTCACGTGCCAACCTTTCGAATGCCCCCCTCATATCCATTAATTGTCACCAACTGTGCATTCTGCTACTCATGGCTGGCATGTCAAATGACTTCCTAATTCAGATAATGCGGAAAATCCTTTTGCCTAAAGAGGCAAGAAGCTGCCGGCGCGACGCTACATGCAGGCCGCTTTTGCAGCCGCCTCGACCACATCTTTTCCAGATCGGGTAGTCTTCCAAGACAAGGTGACTTTCATGCTGCAGCTTTATAGTCTGATGATTTGCTGTGAGAAAAGAAAAACGACAAAAAGAACAAAGAGAATACTCTGCTCCTCAATACCCTGATTCAATCGATTCCTACTGTCTGATTCTCAGTCTACTGCCTGATTCTCAGTCTACTGCAGATCTACTCCAGAGTGCCAGTCCGCTGCTTATAGTGTATCATAAGTCACTCCGGCCAGCCTTACCACAGTCCATCTAATCATCCAATGTGGTTCTCCGCTCTAACGCTTTTTCTTGCCATACTACAGATCACCGTGTGTGCCCCGGTGACAAGATACAAAACCGTCACTGCCATCACCAACGCTGATGGGTCTTCGTACACGTGGTCTCCGAATGCGGTCACCAGTGAGACCACTGCCACTGCCACTGCCACCGTTGCAGCACAGGCTGCTGCCACCACGCCAGCATCCACATCCACATCTTCCAGCTCCGGATTCATGGGTTTATTGAACAGTCTTGCTTCTATACTTTCCGATTCTGATTCATCCAGCTCGTCTGATTCGTCCACAACCTCTTCCAACTCAAACACCGGATCGTCGGGCTCTTCATGGCGCTCTCTCCTTAGCCTGTTCCTTGAAAAACTTGGGGGTTCTGGCACGTCTTCGTCTGCAACTGCCTCCACCAATTCTGGCGCTGCTAACAATGTAGTGGCAGCAACTTCTTCTGCTGTCTCCACCCTGACTGCGGCTTCGACCAGCGACTCGTCCGACTCGTCCAACTCATCCAATTCCGGTTCTTCAACCTCATCCGGAACCTCATCCGGAACCTCGGACTCCTCTTCCACCGGGGGTGTGTACGACGCCATCTACAACTCCAGCGAAGATATTGACAAGGACTTTGCCAAGGCCATCCTCGACTCTCACAATCAGTACAGGGCATTGCACGGAGTGAGTGCTTTATCGTGGGCACTGGGCCCATACCTGTACGCCAAAAATAATGCGGACAGCTACGACTGCTCGGGTGTATTGACCCACACCCATGGACAATACGGAGAGAATTTGGCCGCAGGCTTTGCTACAGGGCCCGCGGCCGTCAAGGCATGGTACGTCGAGGGAGAGACCTACGACTACTCCACTCACAATGAGTACAACCACTTCACGCAGCTTATGTGGAAAGCATCCACCCAGGTCGGGTGTGCGTACAAGGACTGTTCTGCTGAAGGCTGGGGGAAGTACGTGGTGTGTGAGTATAACCCAGTTGGAAACGTGATTGGTCAGGAGGAGGAGAACGTGCTTCCTCTCACCTCGTAAATACCTTCATTTCTCTTATAATGGACCATTTTGCCATCGAAGACTCTCTAGGCCATTTTGTAGCTATCTATATCTATTCTATATACAATCATCTCAAAACCTTGAAAGTTCACGACTTCGCATTTCACTCTCTCCGCCTCAAGTAAGGTAGTTTAGGAAAGTATCCAGGTTCCGAACTGGCTCCCAAGGTGTTTTCAATCCGCACACCTTTAAGCAAGTCCTCTGGAGATCCGTGTCGGTTCTGCAGTTGCACTGCTTCCATGATCGACTTTCGAAACCTCGTATCATAGCACACCTTCTCCACTGCGGCTCTCATGTGCGTTTGGAGCAGCAATTTCTGCTCTTCGGTCACTGCATAGTCGTGGAACTTGAAGTAAAAAATCCCGCTGACCTTCGACACAGGCTCACAGTGGGCTACCTCATGGAGCGCTCTATGGAGTGTCCGCTTGATGAGCTTACGATTCTTGTCTCTGCTCGCAGCCGTTCCGCAAGGTGAGGGCACTGTTTTAAAGAAATCTGCCTTAGCGAACTTACCTTTGTAAGCAGAAAACATGTGCAGGAGCTTGGAGTCGTTTAACATGGCGCTCCCGGAGTTGGTGAATGTGAAGGCCACGTTAGACTTGCGGATAGAGCAAAAATGGTGTTTCTCTGGCAAGAACTTCAACGTGAAGAACTTGTTCTGGCCCACGGTGGGGAAATTGCGGTAGAAGCGCTTTCGTTCCATGTAGAGGTACCCTGCGGAGTCGATGCCCCGGATATCGGTGGGTCGATCAGGGAGCCTTTCCTGCGTAATGTGGGGGAGCTGGCGCCATGGCGTGGGCTTGGCGGGTTTCGGGACCACGGATAGAAGGAACCTGGCGGGGGTGCACGTAGGTAGAGCCGAGACAATGGCGCCTGGCTGGGTGTACCTGGAGAAGGCCCGAGTCATGTGCGGTGAGATGAGAAGCGTAGACATTGAAATAGCGGGGGTCACGTGACACAGACAAGGCCCCGAGTTCCCGTTGCAGACAAGCAGCAAATGCCCAGCTCGCTCAGTCGTCCAGCTCCGTGGCCCAGAGAATAACGCTGTTGTCAGCAGTGGCCACGTTGAGGAGTTTTGGATTGAAGGCCACCACCTTGGACATGCCCTGGTCGCTGGGAAGCACGTTCACCGGACTCAAGGTCTGGATGTGTTTGTCTCGGATGAGGTCCTTTCTTTTGAGCACCAGGAGGTCAAACACTGAGAGCGAGCCGTCGGGGGAACCGGCCAAGACAAACTTGCCATCGGACGAGAAGCATGCGCTGCCACTGCTGGAATACTGGCAGCGCATTCGCAGGTTAGGAGCACGCGCCCCCACCACCAAGTTGGCAATGGCCAAGCCCTGCACGGCGTCCAAGATGTAGTGGCGGGCAGAGTCCGTGGCTATGAGGATGTACTTGCCGTTGTTGGAGAATTCCACCTTGGCCCATTCCTCTCCTGCATGTGCCTTGACCGTGTTAAAGATAAAAGGGCCTCGTTCAAAGTGCGCCAAGTCGTATAAGGCCAACGACCCCAGGTCCGAGTCCACAGGCGGCTTGGCAATAGCAAACACTATGCCGTGTGGATCATAGGCAACCACGCATTTCTGGCCCACCACCATGTTGCCCATTGGAGTCAGCGTTCGTAGGTCCCATAGCTTGGCGGTATGGTCGATTGACGACGACAAAAACGTTTCCGACACGGGGTTCACCTCTAAGGATACCACCTGGTCCTTGTGGCCTCGGAAGTAGCGTAGGTATGTTTTTGTCTTGAGAGAAAGGTAGCGGATGGAGTGGTCTGCGTCCTCCGAGCTGGCCGCCGGCGTGGACGCGTACAAGCAGTTGAGGTCATTGTGCGAGAAGCGGGCCAAGTGGGCGCCATACTTCTGTGACTGGATCTCCTTGTACCGGGTCCCCTTGTAGCAGTCGTATAGCTGGATGGTCTTGTCCACGCCTGAAGAGAGGAGGTACTGGCCGGAGTCGTCAAAGTCCAAGCTGGTGATGGATGCGCCTTCGTGGTAGGAGAAGTTCTTGGCCGGTCGGAACGACGAAAGCACCTCTGCAGTGACGGCCACGCTGGAGGTGGACTTTTTGCTCATGCTGCTGATGCTGGTTGTGGAGTTTAGACGCGCACCTGTAGTGTAGTGTACAGTAGTGTACAGTGGACAGTAGTACTGCTGCACTCAGTAGTAGAGTACAGTGATACAGTACTCTTCACCATGGATCCAGAACTTAGGACTTCTTTGACGGACCACGATCAATCTGTACTTGAACAATGCTCCAGGGAGGCCTGGGCTTATATATAGGACCACCGTATGACTTCTCAAAGTGGGTTTATGGTTCTTCTGCAGCTTATCTGGTGCACACAGTTACCAGGACCAGGCCCAGACGCAAGAACGCGGACCCATTATTGGCCTAGCACAGGTTCTATCGATGATTCATCCCGTCTAAGAAAAAGTTTACCAGATAAATCCGGTAGATAAGGGATCAGGTTGGAGCTACTCCGATTCAAGCAGTTGCACCCACCTAGCCATCTCTGCAGTCGTACATGGGTCTATAGAAATAAATCCTCGATCTTGCACTCATCCACACTGCATGAACACGGCACCATTACGTATATAGCCAGCTCTAACAGCCAAGGCTGACTACAACTATGGTATTATGATTTACATGGCTATTATGACACTATGCTTATGATTTACATGGCTATTATGACACTATGCTTATGATTTACTATGGTATTATGATTTACATGGCTATTATACTATGACGAGAAGAATATAACACCATATATGACTATGACTCACTGACTATGGCCTTATACAACTCCATGGCAATACACTAGAGCTACGGAATCCATTACTGGTGCTAGTACAGCTCCAATAAATGAGCTGTACAGCACATACTAGAGATTTCTTACACCCTTACGCAGAAGGGCATAGTCATAGATTCAACCGACCACAACCACTACACATAGATTATATTACTATTACTGTTGGAACCACCATGGACTCGATATTTCCTCGAGCCTAGACCGCAGAAATCCCTACCATGGCCTATTCAACGTCTCTCAAGTCCCATTCTGATAAGCCGTGTATGTAGGATCTAGTTAGTATTCAAGTGCTTAGTCAAGCACTAGATGGCTGAGAGGAAAGTGGCGTATCTAGACAATGCCTTGGATCACGTGCTTCATATCGTCTACGGGCTCATACCTGTGAAGACCGATCCTGTTTGTCTTCTAGACATTACAGAGTACAGTTGATTCACGAAGACGAGCCTTTACCCTGGCACTCTAGTAATCCCACTCTACTCCTTACCACCACGCTCGTTAGACCAAGCGCGTGTCCATCAAATAATGTGCTCATCCAGTACCCATAACTGCCTCTAGCTCGCACCCAAGCCTTACTGACCAACTGAGTGACCTACTGAAGTGACTGATAACTGACCAATTGCCCACTGCCCAACTGAACTGACTACAACCAGAGCTAGAACTATGGCCATGACTGGCCTTACAAATTGTACTTGTAATCGCCTGATTACTGTTCCAGAACGTTGGTTTGTTCCTCACTGTAGTAGACATTTCTCGCTCATTATGGCTCGATCTCGCGACGGCTACGCTGCGATATCGGCTTGGCTTGCTCACGCGGCGTACCCCATTCTTGTCTACTCCCCTATTCACCCCGCCTTTGACCGTTCTTCAGTGCACACCGCCAACCCACATTGTCCCTCGTCTTGTTGGCCCATCTAACTAATCTGCCTACACCTACAAATCGCCCTCTGCAATACTTGCGACTCCAGCAATGTCCACTCCCTTCAAGGTTAAGGCCATATACGACTACAGGTCCGATTATGACGACGACCTCTCGTTTTCTGCTGGCCAGGTCATCACCGTGACGGACGTGGAAGATGAAGAGTGGTACTCGGGCACGTACGACGGCCTTTCGGGAATGTTTCCCAAGAACTTCGTGGAGCTGTTGCCCTCCGAGCCGCTTCAGGCCGATTCTGGACCGCAAGAGTCTCTGGATGCTGAATCTCTGAACCTGGAAGTGCCGGGGGGAGCGAGCGAGCAGGAGGATGTTGCAGAGCCCGTGCTAGTTCCTAAATCTGAGCCGCCAGTTCCTAAACCTGAGACGGTGCCAGAGGCTTCCCCAGAAGCTTCCAAGGTGGCTGCCCCTGCCTCAGAAACTAGATCCACAGCCGAAACTACAGCTCCAGACGCTGATTCTAAGGCTCCACTGCAACTGCCAAGTGCATTTCCCAAAGTGCCGCTCCTGGGTAAACTCCCCCATGTTCCTATGCCCGGATCCATGCCTCTGCAGCGAGACGATCCCTATGCCATCAAGAAGCAGTTTATTGGCGCAGGAAAGTCGTCCTATGTACCTCAAGTCACGCCTAGAGAGAAGGCTGCTGTGCCAAACACCTTTAAAGAGGTCCCCAAAGACCAAGAGATTGTTCGGGAACACACCCAGCAACACGACGACGAGCCTCAAGAGCAGCAAATGAGTTTGAAGGAGAGAATCAGTATGCTCCAGAGAAGACAGCAGGAAGAGGCTGAAAGAGAAGCCGCCGCTCTCCAAAGGAGGGAAGAACGCAAGAAGAAATCCGAGGAGGAGAAAAAGGCCAAGGCTACAAAGGCCGAAGAACCTGCTCCCTCTGCTGAAGCAGAGCTTCTTGCTGATCACTCTGGGTCTTCCGTTACACGTGCCTCGAACCCCGAAACAAAAGTTCCCGAAGCAGAACACCGCCCGCTGCTTCCTATCACTGAGATGAGGGCTCAAGATTCCGATTCCGCCGACGATCCTGCTGAACCAAGTACAAGAGATGTGGCAGAGGAAGAGATTGGAGAGGAGGACGACGATGAAGACGATGAAGACGACGACGAATTACGCAGAAAGAAGCTTGTCGAGAGAATGGCAAAGATCTCGGGTGGCCGCAATATGTTTGGAATGATGGGTATGCAGACCCCTTTCGGCGGGCCTGTCCCCAAAAAGCCTGCTAAGGCAGAGTTACAAGAAAGCACGGAAAAGCACGAAGAAGATGATGATGAACCACCAGTGGTTCCCATGAAGGGTATTCCAATCCCGGGCATGGCTCCTACTTCTGCCTTGAAGAAAGATCAAATCCATGATGTAACTGAAGCGTCTCAGGCAGCTTCATTTGTTTCTCCAGATTTGAAAGAGGAGCAAAACCCTGCACCAGCAGCAGCTCCCCCGGTCCCAGGATATGGGTCAAACCCTCTCAAGCCAGATATTTCTGATGAAAAGTCGGTGCCTCTGCATCCGACCCAGACTGATTCCTTGCCTATTCTGGCTCTGAAATTACCTGACAATTTGCCTGACGGAGAAGTCACGGGCTATGAAGCTGACGAGGATATATCAGATCGCGGAGGAGTGCATCCCGAAGAAGAGGTGGTTTCTCCCGAACTCTCTGCAAAGGAGGCCCCAGCTGGCGATGTAACAAGCCAATCGTCGAAATCACATAAGAAGTCGTTCGAGGTTGAAAGGGATCCTCCTGCAGACTCTCCTTTGGCTAGAGTTGATTCCTTTTCTCTGTCAGACGATTCAGATCTGACCTCCCTCAAACCCTCTGCTCATCCCGACCTACTTGAGGCTGATACCGAACGCGTCCAGCCTCCAGTTGCTTTTGCTGATGCTCCTGCCAACCCACCACCTGCCGCATTCTCCCAGCCACCTCCAGTGCCGCCACCAACATTTGGAAGCCAAGAAAGGGAGCGGATTCAGAGAGCCCCTCCTCCAATTCCTCCTCCAGCCCCAGTCCCAGCCCCAGCATCCGAGAGTGAACAAAAGGAGATTCCAAAGGTCCCTCCTCCTATTCCTGCACCTGCTCGGCCTTCCCAAGGTGGAAAAGAACCACCACCACCGCCACCTACCGAGTCTGCCCCTCTCAGTCCTGAAAACCATTTTCATAAACTGCCTGCATTGCCCAGTGCTCCGCCACCAATTCCAGTTGCCGCTCCATTCCATGTAAGTGATGAGGTTGTTTCTGACGGACCAGACTTTGTCGAGACTCAACCACACTTCAAACTTGCGGAAAAGTCACAAACAATATCTCACATACCTCCACCATCGGTGTCCGTTCCCAGTGTGCCAAGGAGAACTTCGACTTCCGGTTCGGTCAAAAGAAACTCGATCGATTTCCATCTGCGCAGATCACATGAACTTGGCACGCGTAGAAGTGAATTGGACCAAGCATCCGTGCATTTGGGCCAGGTGAAAGAAGAGCTTGGGGACCTTCAAGAGAGCTCTGGATGGTGGATCAAGAATCACGTTCCAGACTCCTTGGGCGCAAAACTCGGAAGTGATCTTAGGTTCGAGGTTGACGAGCATGAGATCCTTAAGAGGGATGGCCGCAAGGTTATCTACAAGGATTATTATATTCTTTTCCACGATCTCTCCCAACTCGTCATTGAGTTGATGTATCAGAGCGATGATCCAAGAAGCTCAATTCAGGTCCTTAAAGTCGATACCAAAGAGGAACCACATATCCGCAAAGATGTATTGCACGAATACAGCACCAAGTTGGGTGTCCAAAGCTCCGACATTGCTCAGGCCTTGATTGGGTCGCGAGTCAGTGGGGGCTTGCTCAGAGAGGTGTTTGTTAAATTGAAGGCAAGTTATCCTGGCGTGATTGTGCCGATTGGAGAGAAGGGATACGGTGCAACCATTTACAAGAATTCCAATGGCCACGTGACGCAGGTGGACGATATTCGGGCCGGAGACGTGTTGTGTATGAAGACTGCCAAGTTTACCAGCCACAAGGGTCTTGGCGGGCTCAGTTCCAAGAGCGTTGTCTTAGGCGAAGGGAGCGAGATCTACTCTGCGGTTGTGATTGAGTACGATCCAAAGAAAGAGAAGGTCAAGGTTGTGGAGACAGACCGCAATGGAACGGCAAAAAAGGAGTCCTACAAATTCGGCGACATGAAGAGCGGCCGCGTGAGAGTGTTCAGAATTGCTGAACGTGATTGCATTGGATGGCAGACTTGATTGTATACGGTGACCCAGTGCAAGTGGGTGATAATGCAAGTCGAGGCAATACCAAATGATCGCAGTGATCTGCACACGATAGACCACGTGTGTAGATGTGATCCATGGTCTAAGCAAGTGAACAAGCCGTGAACAAGAGCCCGCGAGTCAAATAGCTCATAGTGTGTTTAGTCTGTATTTGGTATCTTTGACGATTAGTAACTTAATGTAACAAATTGTATTGGAGGTGTAGTTTCGTGAGAATGTGTGAACCGCGGAGACTACGAGCGTACACGTACAACTAGTTCCAAGGGGCAAGACAGTCAATACTAGATGTTCAAGGAAAGATGATACTTTAAAGAAACTGGAGCACCTGCCCAAATGCTTTCAAATGTGTCTGTCCGAAGTCTGGAGATTGGCTCAAGAATGAGGTCTGGGCCCAAACGAAGATCCGCCCAGTTCTATAGAGCTGATTCCTACTATTCAACCACGTACACAGGGGATCACCGGGCTGTAGATGCCTGACGAGAGACACAGTGCCTGGAAATAGAAGGCCTGTACTGCAGTCCAGAAACAGTCCTTCCCATTCGCTGTTCAAGACCAAGTTCGTTTAACATCTCCACATCAGGCATGCGGGCCGCTGCACGAAGTCACATCAACTGCCTCAATGGCCAGGCCGAGTCTGTGGGTCCGGCAGAAAGACTAGCTCAGGTGCCTTGCGTGCGTGAAACGGTGACGCCAGGCCCGTGCATCCCCACCGCAATGCTTGGGCCATCCATGTGCGTTGCTCGGCTATACTCCACACCTCCTAGCCAGCTCGTCCCAGTCAAACCAAGGCCCACAGAAAGCCCTAGCTTCCCCATTCTGCTCTGTGTCGTGTCGTATTTAACCGAAAAAGTTCGAATCCCGCGCCAGGTCCCGAGGCAATTGATTCATGAGCATCTCCAATTCCGACTTTGTCTTCTCCATCAAGGGAGACGGCGCCCATGAACAAAACTTGGCCAAGCTCGTGGGTGCTTTGCAGGACGCCGGATTTGTGACCCAGGCAAGACCGGGCCTGGACCTTTCCACGCTTTTGTTTGCACGGTTGTCCAATAAAGAGTATGAAGAGCTCTTGCGGAAAGACTTGGCCGACTGCCTCCAATTCGGGGTCACTGCACACGGCGATTTGCCTGCTGACCGCATCCGTACCATTTACTGGTACTTGACCAAGTCGAAAAAGGCCAATGGCTTGGAAATCGTTCCGGGTAAGGGGCAATGGCACTTCATTGAGACGCTTATGCCTGTTTCGGGGTATTTGGCCGACGAGAATGTCGCTGCCATGGGCAAAGACGCTGCGCTTTCTCCGCGCTTGTCCACTTCGATGTTTCTCAAACTCTACGGTTCGGACGTGGCGTTGTACTTTGAGTTTTTGAAGTTCTACATTGGCGCCTTGTCCGTTTTGGCCATCTTCGGCATCATGGCCTACTTCAAGTCCAAACAGTACTCCATGACATTTGCTTTCGTGAACCTCACATGGACCGTTGGCTTTCTAATTTTCTGGAAACGTAGGGAACGCTTCTTGACCAACTCGTGGGGCCTCCAAAACTGCCACTTAGTCGAGGAGTATGAGGCTGATGTTGCTCAGACCGAAAAATCGCCCTCGTCCCACCTGAGAAGGGAAAAGAAAGACGGCCTCAGGATTGTCAAGGAGTTGGCGTTTGTGCCTGTTGCCTTGGCTTTTGCAGCTGTGCTTGTCAGTTACCAATTGGCGTGCTTTGTCTTGGAGATCTTCTTGACGGAGATTTACAACGGCCCAGGAAAGATGTTCTTGTCTTTGGTGCCTGTGGTGCTCATCTCCGTCTTCGTCCCTGTGTTGACCTTTATCTTTGGCATTGTTGCAGACAAGTTCTTAAAGTGGGAAAACCACTACAACCGCTACCACCGCGAGGAATCCTCCAATGTCAAGACCTTCACGTTGAACTTTTTGACCAGCTATGCTCCCTTGCTCATCACGTCTTTTATCTACTTGCCCTTTGCCCACCTCATCGAGCCATACTTGCCAGCCATTAAGTATATCCTTGTGCGCTCGGTTAGAAGCGACCGTTACTTGTACCAGTACTTGACAAATGTCAAGTCGAAGAGTGATTTCACATACAACCAGGGAAGACTCAATGCTCAGTTCTTCTTCTTCATTGTCACCAACCAGGTCGTGCAGTTGTTCATGAAGTACGCTTTACCCTTGATAATCTCTCCTGCTTTGAGCTTGGTCAAAACCAGGGTTTTGGGCAAGACGGAGCTCCCACTCCCAAAGGACGCTCCGGAAGAGAAAGAATGGTTGCAAAAGGTGCGCAAGGTCATTGCTTTGCCAAGCTACCATGTTAACGAAGACTTCAGAGGCTTAGCCTTGCAGTTTGGATACCTCTCCTTATTTGGCCCCGTGTGGACTTTAGCTCCCTTGGTATGCATAGTGTTCAACATGCTCACTTTCAAGTTGGACACTTTGAAATTGACTAGCGGCAAGTACTTCCTTCCCACATTGCCTAGAAGAGTGGACACAATCCACCCCTGGGATGTTGCTTTCTTAGCCTTGGCTTGGATTGGGTCCATCGTGTCTCCATTGGTCACAGCCTTCTATCGCCACGGCACCAAACCACCCAAGACCTTGGGCCAGCTTGCACTTAGCAGTGCAAGCATCAATGTTTCGTCGACGACTCGCTTGATCTTTGTTTTGTTCGCGTCCGAGCACTTGTTCTTTGCCTTACATTTCTTTGGCTCCAAGCTTCTGTCGTGCTTCAAGTCGGAGCCCGAAATCAGAAATAGTTTCGTGGATTCCGACATTGATTTGAGAAAGAGGTACGCCGGCGACAAAGTGAAGTCCAAGGAGATAAAAACCACGACGCCAGACTGGAACAGCTTGCCTGTTGACCAAGTGGTGCAACAAGCCAAGGTGTCGGAAAGACAGGCCGCCAAGCAACGCGAAGAGAAGGAAAGAGAAAGCAACGACTCCAAGCCAGAGACGACATCCACTACCACAGAGACTGGTGGTGTTTCTGGAGCCTCCACTGGTGTTGCAACTGCAGACAAACTGACGTTAACTAACAGATCAGACAAGTTGCATGAGCTTGAACACAAGAAGCAGATTTTGGAGGAGAAAAAGAAGGAGTTGACCCAGAAGTGGACCTTGGAATCGCAACTCAACAGCGGGGACAGGGTGATAAACGTTCCTGGCGATGCTGGCACCTGGCAAAAGGCCATCATTGATGGCGATAATCACATCTCAATGGAGGATGTTAAGGACATTGAGAGGAAGTTGAGTCAGAACGACACCGATACTGCTGAGGCTAGCTCCAAGACCACATCGGGGGCCAAGACTGAAACCCCTTCTCCAGACATTCCCGACTCGGCTGCCCAGAAGGAAAGCAAGCCTTCCAAGAAGAAGAGCTTGAAGAAGATCTTTAAGAGTAAGTAAGAACATCGGATGACAATGCTACAATATGAACTTCGTATCAAAATTGGTATACGATTTTATCGCTGCTGTAGCTTAGACCGCAGGTCCATTTTGACGTACTTAACTTGGCCATACTTGGATGTAGTTCTTGGACATATAAGCCTTTGGAATTATGTGGTAATTTCTCCTTTCCTCGAGACCTATCTTGTCCTTTTGCTCTCGTCTGATCCTAGTGTCCATTTCTGGGGGGTCTTGCACCAAAGATGGAGCTTCCAACACGCACGCTCGTGGATCCCTGAGCTATGGCAGTGGTGAAATCGGCACTCATACCCATGCTCAACTCAAGATCAATGCCAGGGTACTTTTCAGCCAAAATCTGCTTCAACTCAGCCAACGCACTAAAGTCTTTGTTTGTTTCCGAGTCGGAACTGGACTCCGAAAGAGACCCAATGGTCATCAAGCCCCGGAGGTTTAAGGATGATGCCTCCTTTTGTAGGTAGTCCACAGACTCGAAGATTTCGTCCAAGTTGTCGAACCTGTAACCGGATTTCTGGTCTTCGTTGGACGTGTTCACCTGCAAATACACATTGATGGGCAGAAGTCCCGACAGAGCACGGGCCGCGTCGAGCTTCTTGCACTTCTTCAAGGAGTCAATGGTCTCCACGGCATAGAGGCTTTCGATGTCACGACCCAAGTCCTTGCATTTTCCCGATTGCAAGCCACCAATGAAGTGCCACTTGATGTCCTTAGGGAGCTCCTTGGCTTTGCCCACCAACTCCTGCACGTAGTTCTCGCCAAAGTGTCTCACGCCGTGGTTGTACAATCCCATGATATCTGAAGATGGCTTGAGTTTGGAGACCGCCACTAGGGTCACTGGTTGGGCTGCTGTAGCAGTTTTGACCTGAGATAGGATGTGCTCGTAGTTGTGGATGAGCTCTTGCTGCCGCTCAGGGGTGGGCTGGGGATACGACATACTCAAGTTTCTGGGTCGGAAAGAGTAGGGAGGTGGTTTTAGGGTCGACGCCGTTCTGACACAGCGTAGCATGGGAGTTCAATGAAGGTTGCGGGTGCGAAAAAAAAGCTCCGCGACGGGGAATTGAACCCCGGTCTACCACGCGACAAGCGGTAATTCTAGCCACTAAACTATCACGGATTTTGTTGAGTGGAAAACTTGTGAGTATATAATGTCGAAACTGGAGTGACTACTGGATAGTAGACAGGAAATCACATAATCGAACGCCCAAGTACGGGATAGCACACTGGAATGACATGCCCGAACATGCATTACGGTCAAGACCGAAACAGCTGGCCATTCCCACACGGAATCAGGCGACCAAAACACGGCATCCTAACGGAGCGCAGACGCCTTGCGAGAGCAACTCCGATTAAGCTTAGCCAGAGAAGATAAAAGATCTGAACGAGCCTAGTTGAAAGGACAAGAACCCATTGCTTAAGCTTAGATACTACAGTCCAATAAAGATATTAACAGATACCCAGCGCACAACTTACATAATACTGATGACTTCCTAGTGTAGCCAGAATTTTCCAGAACACCGTTAGGTTATCGTTCCTGAAAAGATCATTCAATCAACATGCCGTTAGAAGCTTTCTCCTTGCTAACAGGCTAAAGCCCCAACTCGTATAACAATTCTAACAAAAGAAACCTATGCAAGGAGTTATTCGCAGGCATGGATATTCTGTTCTGGCACCACGTGCTAGTACACATATCAGTTCCTAGACCACTTATACCCTCTTAAAGTGCTCTGCAAAGAACACAATTTGCCCCGTGGCACGCATCGTTAGTTTCGCTACCCCAAGCCGGCGGTGGTGCCTGCAGTACACCGACAAAAAAATTCTGAAAATCGGTGCGAGTAGCATCTCATCGGAGCCACACGTACTCAGCATGACCGACTCCGTATACACCGGCAAGGATTTCGACGAAAAAGTCAGAAAGCAGGTGGAGTTCTACTTCTCGGACTCCAACCTCCAATCCGACAAGTTCTTGTGGAGAATCTACGAGGCCAACGACGGCTGGGTGGAGTTGAAGACCATCTTGACATTCGGCCGCATGAGGCAATACAGACCCGAGGAAAGAGTCATTGCCGCGTTGAAGGAATCCGACAAGCTCATCTTGTCGCCCAACGAAGACCTGATCAAGAGAAAGGACCCTTTGAAGGAGTTCAGCGAGATCAAGAACACGCGCAAGAGAAACTCCGTGCACATCGAGGGCTTTCCCACGGACTTGAGCCAGGAGGACGTGGAGAACTGGTTCCGCGTGAAGATCGTGCCGCACTTGCCCAAGGAGCAGGGCGTGAGTTCCGTGAGGCGGATCAGATCCAGGTCCAACAAGGAGTTCTTTGGGGTGGTTGATGTGGAGTTCCAGACCCTTGAGGACGCAGAGTACTTTTTGAGCGTTTCTGTGAGCTACAACGATGGAATCGTGCCTGAGGACAAGGTGGAGGACAAGAAGGATCTCTTGAAGAAGATGTCACTTTTGACCTTCAGACAAATGAGAGAGTCTGGCAAGAGATTTGGTGTGAACGAGGTGACCAAGAGACGCAATTCTTTCAAGGACAACAACAGAAAGAAGATGAGAAACGTTGGCAAGGAGAAGGAGAAGGAGAAGGAGAATGAAGAAAAGGAAGAGGAAGAAAAGGAGAAACATCAAAATGAAGAAAAGGAAGAAAAGGAGAAGGAAGAAAAGGAGGAAAAGGAGAAACATCAAAATGAAGAAAAAGAAGAACATCAAAATGAAGAAAAAGAAGAACATCAAAATGAAGAAAAAGAAGAAAAGCAAGAAAAGGTGGAGGCATGAACAATCTTTAATAGACACTAAATACACTTCACCATAAATGATCATAGGGTGCTTCCACGTGAGAACGACCCAAGCTAACATTGGATTCTCAAGCTTTGAACCTTCGCTGCACATTTCCGGTTATTTTCGAAAATAGTCTGAATATCATGGTAGTTCTCATGGTTATCTCGGTGTAGATGGGCGCGTTGGCGTGCACGTGACCTACACGGACGCGTATCAACGCTGCTCTGTTCTCACCTCCTCCCCCAGACATGCCAGCAGAAACAGAAGCCGGCACCAGAGACGGGCTCGCCAAGAAGTTTGGCATCCGCGACGAGCAGGTGCTCTCCAAACTCTCGTCGCTCAAAAACTTGTACAACCTCTCCAATGACGATACCTTCATCCAGTGGGAGTCTTTCGTGGTGACCCAGGAAAACGGCGACTTGGACTTGAGTCCCGCCGGCATCGACAAGTTCCAGGCTTATTTGCAAGAATCCATCTTCAACTCGAACGAGAAGCGCACGCCCGCCTTGAAGAAAGTCAGGGACGTCTCTGCCAAGCGGAAACCCATGATGGACTTCTCCTCCAGCCCAGGCACGGCGCTTCCTAGAACACCGCAACTCAAGAGGAAAAGACCCACTCTTTCCAGCGAGCCCAACTCGTCTCCCTCCAAGATTGAAGTCATTCCCTCGCGAAGCTCGCAGGCTGACCTCTTGTCTAGTCCGAAGACCGCTCCTGCATCCGCGGCCCCCAATACCATCGTGGAGTCCTTGAACCCCCACTTGCAGTTCGAGTCTTTTGCCGAGAAGGTACAGCTCTCGGCCAACTTTGACGCGTCCAAGTTCAAATTTAGAACCATGGCCATGAAGCTTCTTGAGAGTGCCGATGTGTTGGACGAGCAGATCGACTCCGTGAGCCTGCACATTCTGGAAGCTTACAAGAGCAAGGGCCTTCTGTTGAGTAACCCGTGCATGAGCTCGCAGTTCGATGTCATTTGTTGTGGCCGCATTGTCCCCGACTCCCCGCTATACGATGCCCTGAAGCTCCAGGCTTTGAACGACAAGTCGCTCTACTTGGAGACATCGCGCTTGGGTGGCATTGGTCAGCGTATCCCCTTGGACGTGTCGTCTCTTGCCGAATACTCGTTCTTCCCTGGCCAAATCGTTGCTCTTAAGGGCAGAAACCCTACGGGAAGAACGTTTGTGGTCAACGAGGTCATCGACTTGCCTCTGCTTGGGGCACCCGTGTCTTCTCTTGCGGAAATCAAGGAGTACCAGTCTTCTCCGGGCGCCACAAAGGTTTTCGTGGCCGCTGGACCTTTTTCGAACCTGCAGGTTTTGAACTACAACAAGCTCCGCTCGTTGGTGGAGCTCATCAACACGTCGATCAGGCCGCAGGTGGTGGTTTTGCTTGGACCGTTCCTCGACTTGTCCAACAAGGCCGTGCAGCTGGGAGACATTGAGTTGCAGGGCGTTACTGTAAACCAGCAGCCCCGGAATTTGGATGAGCTCTTCAAGAGCCTCGTTGCACCAATTTTGAAGAACATTGATCCCTCAATCCAGGTCATTTTGATCCCGTCACAAACCGATGCCGTCAACAAACACGCTTCGTATCCACAGAGTCCTTTGGACCGGAAGAAGCTCGGCCTACCCAAGAACTTCAAGTGTTTCCCCAATCCCAGTGGGTTCTCCGTTAACGAGGTGATGTTTGGAACGTCAAACATAGATGTGTTCAAAGACTTGAAGGATGTTCACAAATCAAGCAACTTAGGCGAGAGCAAAGTCTCCTCCAATCGCTTCGACCGGATCGCCAACCATATCTTCCAGCAAAGAAGATACTATCCGGTGTTCCCCGGTTCCATGAGGTTTGCGAATTCCCACAAGCAGGAGAAGCAGCAGATGTCCAATTTACGAGACGGACTCATGGCAGATGAGCTTGCAGAGGCTGAGATCGGAGGCGCATGTCTAGAAGTGCCGTACTTGGGGCTTGCGGAGATTTCCGACTCGCTACCCGACATTTTGATTATTCCGTCGGAGATGAAGTTTTTTGCAAAGGTCACGAGAGGCGTGGTGGTGATCAACCCCGGACAGTTCGTAAGGCCAGCCAAGGACGCTTCGAGAGAAGACGGCAGTTACGCGGTGCTCAGCGTGAAACCAGCGGACCCAGAAGACCCAGATAATGTCGAGAAGGTCGAGAACTCCGACAACTACTACCACAACATCTACAAGAGATGCAGAGTGGATATATGGAAGAGCTAGAGTAATACATTGGTAAGGATAGATACCACTAGCGCAATTGAGATGACTGACGTTCATCTTCTGCAATGACCTTAAATCAACTCAGGAACGTCACTCGTCAAAAAATAGTATTGGGGCATTGTTCTGGTGCCAATCACGTGACATCTTCGCTCTTCTTACCACGCAGTTTGAAACTTCGCTCTCACTCCAGCACACCATCAAGACATTCGTTACATGTGGGTGAGGCGCCTACATGCATCAATGAAATCAACCCGACCCAATGCCCTTGATTTGAGCAGTCTTAAAGAGGCTCTTCCACGCCCTCCGATCAAGCTACGGGACTACCAGATGACCGCTGTGGACAATGTTCTTCATGCCCTAGATTCTGGAGTGTCCAGACCAGCAGTGGTGCTCGCCACCGGGGGCGGCAAAACTGTAGTGATTGCCCATCTTATTCCGCGGATCGTGCCTGAAAACCCCAGGCGAACGAAGACGTTGGTCTTAGCCCACAAAGAGGAATTGGTAAGGCAGGCTGCAAAGACTATCCGGGAAGTCAACCCCGAGATGAAGGTAGACATCGATATGCAGAGGTTGACGCCGTCGGAGGACGCGGATGTGATCATTGGCTCTGTCCCCACGTTGGTCCGCATGTCAAGGCTTGAGAAGTACAAGCCCGAGGAATTCAAAGCCATTGTCCTAGACGAGTGCCACCATGCCACTGCACGATCGTGGACCAAGATCCTCGACTACTTCCATGCTCTAGAGGACCTGAAAATTCCCGTATTGGGCTTCACCGCCACGTTTGAGAGATCCGATGGTGTTGGGTTGGGCTCAGTGTTCCAGAAAGTGGTGTATGAGCGAAACCTTTTCCAGATGATCGAGAAAGGCGAGTTGTGTGACGCGCGGTTCTTGGTCATGAAGGTGGACCTCGACCTTGAAGATGTGAAGGTGACTGCCGGTGACTATATGGCGTCCAAGCTATCGGAAGCCATGAACAAAGAGAATATCAATTTGCAGGTTACTTTGGCGTACATCGAGCTTCAAAAGAAACACAACCTCAAATCCACCTTGGTTTTCTGCGTGGATGTCGAGCACTGCAGAACACTCTGTGGAGTGCTCCAAGCCAATGGCGTCAATGCGCAGTACGTGACGGGGAATACTGTGAAGCACGAGAGGAAAGCCATCTTGGATGATTTCAGAGCCGGAAAAATCCAGGTGCTATGCAATGTTCTTGTATTCACGGAGGGGACTGATATCCCCAACATAGACTCGTTGATCTTGGCCAGACCCACCAAATCAAGACCTCTTCTAACGCAGATGATAGGCCGTGGTTTACGCTTGCACAAAGGAAAGGACTATTGTCACATCATTGACTTGGCTGGAACCATGAAGGTGGGAGTGCTGTCAGTACCTCGGTTGTTTGGACTTCCGGATGCCCATGTCATTTCCAGAAAGAGCTTCAAAGACTTAGAAAAGGAAAAGGAAGAGCTCAGTGCCGCTGAAGTGCAGGAAGCTGCAAATTCCCGTGCCGCGACCGTTACTCAAATGCTCACGCTCCAGGAGGAAATAAAAGGTTTGGAGGTGGGGTTCGACTCGGTTGACGGCTTTGCTTCTATGTTCACCAGCGAAGGCGTTGTTAGCAACAGTTCCGACGACACCCTCGAGCTATTCCGACAAGACCATCATTTTTGGGTGCGGCTCGAATACAACGTGTGGGGTATTCGGCCTGGCCTCTCCGATTCCTACTATAGAATTGATCGAAGTACGGAGGACGGGTCCTTTTCACTTTATCATGTGACATTTGTGAACCAGTTCTTGAAACTGAAAACAAATTTCAACATTAAGCGTTCCCACATGCGTTTGGTTAGTTCTGGCAGTTTGACTAGTCTACTTGCTACTGCGAACAACATTATAAGGCTGGAGACCCCTTTCCAACTCAGCAGGCTTGAAGGTAGGACTGTGACACCCCTGCAGACAAACCTCATAACAAAACTACTCAAGAAGAAGGTAACGAGTCTATATGGTGCAGACAAGGTGGAGGAATTCGCACAGCAAGTGTCGCAGATTCAGATGCTCAGAGCATCCCGGCTCATTTTCGCTGCCAACTACTCGGTGAACAGTTTATGGGTGCGGTGGGAGTTGAACAAACTCCTTGGTTCAACACCGAAAGAAGAGGCGCGCAGAAATCGCTTGGTTAAGAAGCTCCATAAGATGCAGCCTCCCACTACCATGGGTGACGAGGAGTAGCAAAGAGGTTCGATGGGCATAATTAAACATGGGTCAAGGTCCGGGACAAGGCGTCAAGCAGCCCCAACCATGAAAGGACCCGATCTCTATCTATGCTTCCTGTATACAGCGCCCGCCTTAGTAATCGAGTAGACGCACTAAACAATCTACACTTCAACCAGACCTCATGCTCTTCGCAAACATCTGGCTATGGGTTCTATTCCTTATAAGCGGGAGCATAGCGGCCACGGAGGTTTCAGCCGATGAAGCCGAAAAAGTCATCAGCTCCTCCGGCCACACCAACAACTGGGCAGTTCTCGTGTCCACGTCACGGTTCTGGTTCAATTACAGACACATGGCCAACACGTTGAGTTTATACCGGACGGTCAAAAGAATGGGCATTCCCGACTCGCAAATCATCTTGATGTTGGCGGACGATATTGCGTGCAACCCTAGGAACGCGTTCCCGGGCACGGTCTTCAACAACATGGACCAAGCCATCGATCTCTACGGAAACGATATCGAGGTGGACTACCGTGGGTACGAGGTGACGGTGGAGAACTTCATACGTCTTCTTACCGATCGGTGGGACGACAACCACCCCCGAAGCAAGCGGTTGCTCACGGACGAAAACTCCAATGTGTTCATCTACATGACGGGACACGGCGGCAACGAGTTCTTGAAGTTCCAGGATGCGGAGGAGATTGGCGCGTACGACTTGGCGGATGCGTTCCAGCAAATGTACGAGAAGAAGCGGTATCGGGAGATCTTCTTCATGATCGACACGTGCCAGGCCAACACCATGTACGAGAGAATATACTCGCCAAACATTCTCAGTGTGGGGTCGTCGAAGTTGGATGAGTCGTCGTACTCACACCACTCCGACTTGGACGTGGGCGTGGCGGTCATTGACCGGTTCACATACTACACATTGGAGTTCTTGGAAAAGCTCGACAAGAACTCGCAGGTGACCATGGACAAGCTTTTCGCCGAGTACACGTTTGCCAACGTACACTCGAACCCCGGGATCAGCACCAAGTTGTACCAGAGAGACGTCAGCACCGTGCGGCTCACGGACTTTTTCGGCAACGTGCAAGATGTGGTGGTGGACGGAGTGGACGACTCTCTTATACTGTCAGTGTCTGAGCAAGGTGTACAGACGTCGCGGAACACCAGCGTCTTGTCGGACCCTGTACGCGTGGCTCTCTCTGATAGTGTGGTCAGCAACCAGGAACTCCACAAGGTGACCAAGACCGAGTCCAGGCTTATAACTGCGGTGCTGATGGTACTTCTAGGTCTTCTCTGGGTGTTCACCAAGGCATAGGCACAACAGCCAGCTGAATACATCTACACTCGATTACACCAAGGTCTCACCAAGCTCACCAAGGTCTACCCAAGGTCTACCCAAGCTCACCAAGCTCACCAAGCTCACCAAGCTCACCAAGCTCACCAAGCTCACCAAGCTCATACTACAAAGTACCGGTTGTCGGATTAGTAGGCGCAGGCTTCTAGGTACAGTTTCATACTGACAGCACTAATGTTCGAGGTCAGTTATTGGCGTTAAAGACCTATGTGTCAAGCAGGTATTTCCAGCACACTACGGGTAATGGAATCAGTATCAAAGCAGTAAATCGTTGAGGCAGATTGCGTAGAGGTTGAGCGGATTCGCGTCTCCTACACAACGGCGCACCTTTTATCAGATTCGCGTTTCCACAGACACCTTTGTTTTGGTCTCTGCTCCAACACCATCCACAGCTCCATGGCCATCTCCGGCACACAACTCTACAGCGTGGTCCTCGGCGGCGCCAACGACAAGACGTTTGCCGTGGTTTCCGACCTCAAGGCCCACGTGAAAAAAGACAATGTTGACCTATCGTTTGTGCCCAAGTACTTCGAGTCGCTCTCCATCGTGTTGGATACCAACGATGCCTCGCTCCAGACTTTGGCGTTCAGCTTGGTCTGCCACTTGGTGAAACGGGTCAGTATCCAGGATAAGAAGGCCGAAGTATTGCCTGCGCAGAGCTTTCTCGTGCTTCCCATATTGATTCCCCGCATCGCAGACCCCAGGAGCTCCGTGAAGCTAGCGGCTCGGAAGGCCCTTGAGGCGTACTGGTTGAGTCTGCCTCAGTGTGTGGACCAGGCGGTGATTGAAATCGGCTTGGGCAACCGCAGCCTGGTGGTGGTGAACGAATGTGTGGTGTGGCTAAATCACATTTTAAGTGCAATCAACCCCCACTTCAAGCTTGATCCTTTTCTAGATGCGTTGGCCCAGGTCCTTGCCAAACACGGCGCTGACGAGAAGCTCGTGAGCAATGTCAAGATCTTGTTTGAAAACTACTATGAACTCAAGCACAACCGAATCCACAAGTACGAGCTCCAGAAGGTTTTGGGGGCTTACAACGTGGATCCCCACTTGCGCTCCAGCATCATGCGTACCGACTCGGTGTTATCTCCTGCTCCAGCTTCATTGGTTGCTCCCAGTGCTATGGACCACCCCGCTCGCTCGGAATATAGGATACCCCCTCGTCCCTCTGCGCCTGCATCTTTCCCAAACGCTGAAGTGGGCCTGTTTCTGATTCAGCAGAACCACGTGCTGCCGCCACAAGCGACGGAATCAAGTCAAGTGCCGCTCTCCGACCCACCTCAACTTTCCTCGGAACTCGATGCGCTATTGAGCTCGCTCTCTGGCTTCAAGGAAGACACCTCCGTGCAGAAAATTGACGTGGACTCCGCGGACGCAATTGACGACCTCATATCCGAAATGGTGGGTTCTTTCAGCAGCAAAGAAACGGAAAAGAACTGGTCTCTACGCGAAAGAAACATTCTTCAACTTAGAGCCTTGTGTCGGGGCAATGCTGTCTCCAAGTACTGCTCGCATCTTCTTTTTTGCATCAAAGAGATTGCTGATGGTATTTGCAAGTGTCTTTTATCTCTACGCACGACCTTGTCTGTGAATGCGTGTCAGCTAGTCAAGGAACTAGCTCTCTCGTGTGGGAGCTCTTTTGATTCGGCTGCAGACTTGTTCATGCCCACGCTTATCAAACTCACTTCCAGCACCAAGTTCTTGGCTCATTCCAACTCCCACGTGGCCATGTCTGGCATCTTGTCTCAATGCACTCTAACCGGAAAGGTCCTACAACGAGTCACATCCACTGCATTTGAAAAAAGTGTCAACACAAAAAGCTATGCCGGATTTTGGCTCCTGGTTGTGCTCTTACGATCAAACACACCTTTGCTTTCTAGCGTGACCGAAGTCGCTGATAAAATGCTAACCAGATTGCTAACTGATCCAAATATGCAAGTCAGGCAATCTGCCAAGGATTCATTCTGGAGATACTACTCTATCTCATCCTCGTCGGCTGAGCTGCTCCAGCTGAAGCTTGATAATAATACAGTTAAAGCATTAGAAAGATCTAAGCCAGCTTCCGTGGCTAAATCGGGACCACCTGCCAGTGTGCTCAAAAAATCTCGACCATCAATCAAAGACAGCATAATTGCCAAGAACAAGGAGCTTAAAAGCAAGCAAAGTGTTTCACGAAGTAACTCTCGACTCAAAGCATCCTCGGCCACTCCCTCTGTTGAAATGTCCAGCTCATATACTGCAGAATATGCAGCAGATCTCAACGACTCTAACCGCATGACAAAGCACTTTTCGGAGCCTCCAAATCTCAAACCACCTATCAACAATAGGAGCCAGTCCTGGAATAGAACAGATTTAAGAAAAGTGTCTACCTTCGACTCACATACATCCCTTAGAAATCAAGACGTCAAGATGGAATCTCTGGATGTACCACACTACGCCCAGCTTACGTACTCCCAGAGAAATATTAGTGCTACTACGTCACCACATGGTGAAGCTCTCCATCGTGAAACTCCAAAGAAACGGGAGCCTCGGGCAGATTTGGGTTCCCATAAGTTGATTTCTCCCAACGTCAAAACTCCCACGCGCTCCCGGCCCATTGACCAATACAACACTTCCAACGATCCCATCACAAAGTTCTTGTCATCCTCACAAGAGGAACTTATGAAGGAAGGCATGAAACTCCTCAAGTATGCCGTCTTGGGCGGGGAGGAATTTTCTCCTGAGGTGGTGTTGCTTCTTCACAGGGTGTCCATCTCCAAGCCACTTCTCTTTGGTATAATTGTCAATGACTCCGAAAAGCTTCTACGGAAATCTCGAAAATTATTCAGTCCTGAAGACTTCATCAGAGTTTGCGCCATCAACAGAGACACCACAGAGGAGAACATCAACCTTCTATTAAATTTATTGGCCCTTGACGAGGTCTACGAGTCTCTCGAGTTGCTATTGTCTTTTATATCTGATTTGGACAATATCATCGAAGATAAACTCTTGGCCATGCAGATAATCAAGTACAAAAGCAGCATTCTAAGCACTTTGTTGAAACTCTCGATCAGAGCATCTTTCAAAATTCCAATCACCGATATCAAATTCACCAAGCTTGTGTCCAGCCTTTTTGAGCTTGTGCCCGTGATTCATCAAACTCATCTTATTGACGAGTACCAGACGCTTCTAAGAAGTCTTTATGCGATCAACACGGTGCTCTTTGTTTCGCAGCTCTCCTCTGCTTCGAGGAGCATAAAGAGGGAAATCGACCATTTGGTCGGTATTGATAACGTTCTTGAATACAAGAACACGGATATGGTGATACCCAACGTTTCCGAGCTCACGCAAGTGGCTCCTGGCATGGAATTTTACAAGTTGTCCCCGCTCAAAAATCCCACAGACTTTACCATGCTTTTCCCAAGTCAAAAGCCTGAGGTCTCACCTTCTCTTCAAGATAAAGTGTTGCATGCAGATACGCAAAACTCCAATACATCCATCAAGAGCATAAGCTCCAACAAGAAAGTCGAGTCCCAGGACATGATGGAGTTGACAGGTGAGAATGAGCATTCTAATAACAGCATGAGTGAGAATGACATGGGTATTCTGATTGAGCCAGCCAATGAGCCAGAAAGGGCCACAAATGCTCACATTGACGAGGGGTTCAAGTTGCCCGAGCAAGAAGAGCCTATCCCAGAGAGTGCCGAGCCAAAAACAGACCTCTTTTCCAAGTTCAACTCGGACTCACTGTCTGAACTTGTGGAGGACTTTGCGCAGGTGCGCTTGTCAAATCGGGCCAACACCATCGAGACATTCATTGAAAAAGTCGACCCCCTCAATAAGATCTCCAGTCGAAACAAGCCAATTTCAATCTTCGAGGACAATAATATGGGGTCGCCTCAGAAAGTGACGCAGTACAGCTACACCGATCTCAACTGGTTCAACTTTTCCATTGCCAAGATTGCACTTGACCAGGCGTTCATCCGCATCGACGATTTTAGCATCGACGAATTCCAACACCTCTGTGAGGAGTTCCAGACTGGCGACATCTCCGAGTCACGCTTTGCCGTTCTCATGAAGTACTTACAAGTACCAGAGTCGCACGAGTTTCACCAATATCTCTCGCAAGAAGGATTTCTGCATGGCGAACAAGCATTATGGAATTTTGTATCACTGCCTAGTCCGGATCCCTTCAATGCCCTCATGGTTTTAAAGCAGTTGCTCGTCTGCAGATATTCATTGAACTTGGAGACGTTGTGGTACTCGCTAGTCAAGATCAGCGAAATGCACACCAACGATTCTCATCATGCTCTAAGCTTGGCCGTGGAGGAGGCTTTTGAAGAGGCTCTTTGCGGCATATACCCAAGCAGCAATTTGTTTTCATTGGTGATTGAGGCATTGGGAGACTCCGAGGTCATGAGTGACGCCGCATTAGATTTCCACTTGGGTAGTCTCTACAAACTCGTGTCAAGTGAAAGTCTTGTATTAACAATTAACGAAGCTTTTGTGCTGTCAATTGATGATGTTTTGTATAAATACATTGCACATTCAAGAGTGGAGGTTCGAAAGGTTGTGATTGAGACCTATGGAAAGTTGCTCCGGGCAGCACGAATGTCATACTCGGATGGTCACATGATGGAGGGCAGCAAGGACCAGATGTTTTCTGTCATGCGTGAAGTCACCGAGCCACAACGAAGAATGATTGAGCACTTTAGTGCTTGAGCATGCTAAGGTGGGCGACCGTCCTGATCTGTATTTAGATATATTAAGAACCACTTGAATCGACCGCACTAGACATAAGCTAGTTGTAATGAGTCTGGTCCGGGTTTATCGCGGCGGCAGACTCTGTTGTTGGAATAGACATTGCATCCTCTGGCTCAAGTTTCACTGTTTTTCGCACCCTCAGCTCGTATTCAGACGGCTTAAATCTATTAGAGTGTGAAGGCTTGGCAACCTTGGAATTGCGACCTTGTAGCTGTTGTCTTTTTCTCATCATGCTGGCACTAACGTCCTGCTGTCTTTGAGAGGGCATGTAGCCCCTCGCTAGTGTGTCTGGGTCGGCATAGTACCCGGGGAATGCTTGGGGTTCCATGTACACCATCGGTACCATAGGTGCCATGGGCCCCATGGGCGTTAGTTGGGGATGATAGTATTCTTCGTGTGGATGGTGGTAATGAGGCGAAGTATCATGAAGGAAGTAGCTGGGCTCGTAAGAAGCTGATGGCATTGGGGCCATGGCATGAGGATATGGGTAGCCGTAGGCTGGCGCCACACCCGAAGGCTGGAGGAATCCAGGGTCTTCCAAGAATTTGGCCAGGCGAGGGAGGTAGGGCTGCGACGAGGAGCCAGGTACCTTTGCCGGTATGGTTTGTTCAATGAGATAGTCATCATTGCTGACAACATTCACCGAACTTTGGAACATGGCCTGGTCAAGCGAGTCAAAGTTGCTGTCACTAGCATTGATGAATGAGCTGGAATGATAATTGCCGTCGAAAGAGATGTAGTCTCGGCCTGGTTTGTCCCGGTAGCTGAATTCCCGAGAGGATAGACCGAACTCCTTGTCTAGATAGTCTAGAGGGAAATCATCTTCGTCATCGTCATCATCATTCGGACCAAGTTCACGGTAAGGGTGATGGTCGTGGTCTTGGTTTATGGTAGTTAAAGCAT
Organism: Metschnikowia colocasiae; assembly: GCA_002370175.1. Classification (NCBI taxonomy): domain Eukaryota; kingdom Fungi; phylum Ascomycota; class Pichiomycetes; order Serinales; family Metschnikowiaceae; genus Metschnikowia; species Metschnikowia colocasiae. The sequence continues at coordinate 27,934 of NKZV01001136.1, read as the reverse complement.
TGGTAGGGTCACCCTTTTCACTGGAGGGATCGGAGGCAGTGCATTCGTCAGAGGCGCTTTGCTCATCTTCTAGCTTGAGGTTCTCGAACTGCGGTTGATTGAGGTAGTCAGCTAGCTGCTCGTAGAGGGTTCTGGATTTGTCTTCCACATAATTGAACAGTAGGGCAGGCTCTCGTACAGCTACCGAAGTGGGCAGTTGGCCCAGCTTTTCTCGCTTTATGTCACGCTCCAAGGCGTCGGCCATCAACTTATCATGAGGCACGTTGAACCAAAAGAACACCTTTTGTTTTTTCTGTGTTCGAAGACACGAGTTCTTGAAGAGGAAATCCAAGAAGGCCAGTTTTGGGTTCTCCAACACGGAGTCCGTACCTAGTTTCAAATTCCGCAAGTCCGAGAAGATGCCTTCCTCGAACTTTTTTCGGTCGACGATGGTTCGGCCAAAGTGCTGGAACTTGTAGAGAATACACCGCACGATATCCGTGCCGGTGATAAAGTAGAGGTTGTTCCAAAAAACACAGCTGACGAAGCCTTCATCATTATTCAAGTAGTACCTGCGGATGACCTGATTTTCCTGCCAATTTGCAGGGGCCGTGGCTAAGAAGAACTTCAAGTCTTCTATGAGGCGTAGCGACTCTTTGATCTCGTCAGTAACCTCGGACATTGCATACAACGCAAGAGTAGGAGTTTGGAGTGAACGAATGACTTGATGCGGTGATGAACACTTCAGTATAGCCCACGATGAGTATGGGATGAGTATGGGATTGTATTTGGTGAGTAAGTAGCAATGTGGTGAAAGAGGGGATCTCAACCGGAAGACGCAGCCACGCAATTGAACCAGTCTGCAGCCACAGTAGATGAAGTAGAGGGAATATGGGAGGGTTTAGACTAGCAGAATCCGGGGGTTTACACTGACATTTAGGTTGGCCAAGAGCACTGAGAGAGGGAAGAGTCTAAATAAGACAGCGGTGTTTCAGGTTTGCGAATCTGAAACACGCCTCTTGCCGCACACCCTCCAGCGTACTGCAGCCAGTGCCCACACTAAATTGTGTGAGGGTACCGCATGTTCCATAGAAGACAGCACGACGTTTGCAGGCGGGGTGTAGGATTGTCGGGCCGTTTGCTAGAAGAAGGTCGGTTTGTAGCCCTGCCTCCGGTGTACCAAGACCATCTCTTCGACTTGTACATGAGCCCATGAACGGCCCCTGCCTGCGTTGGCCGACGCATCGGTGACAAATCTCCACTGGCATCCAAGAATGCGATTATTAGCTGCATTAAAATAGCGTATTTGAGATGGATGCAGTAATCGCATTGAACCAGTGCATTAATTGAGTCAACGTAAGAATCGATTAATCATGTTTTAGAAAGAAAAGCATAGGATTATATGGGAGCGCTAGACCCGAAATGGATACACTACTAAAATCGTAAATGGCGCAACTGAAGCTCTTACTCAAGCTCACTGGCACGTCTCCACCACTCTGGACACTGATACTAGTTGCTTAGATGAAACATTTAAATTCCAGGGTGGAGGAGGCATGTGTCAGCTTCAAACGGTGATGGTTTCACCAGGAAAGGCAGGACCAGCATGGAATCTCTGGGTTGTGGAAACAAGAGAGGAAGTGCAGGAAGAGGAATCTGCGTTTGGATGGGCAAGTGGATGCCGTTGCATTTTCCTCTGATACAATCTTGCGGGCGATCGCAGCGGGCGCGCTCATAACCGCACTTATGCACTGAACCGTCGGAGCTATGCTGTCTTTTCTGCGCAGCGAACCCAGCCGCGCCTGTATGCAGGCCGCCGGTCTACGCTCAACTGTTAACCAACAGTAACTTGACAAGGTCTTACTTGTTGCGTTGCAGAATGTCTGTCACTGTGCAGAATTCTACAAGGGTGAGTCCATGAACTAGTAGGAAATGTATATTTGCGACTGTAAGTGAAACTTCTAGGGGTGTCTGAGTATGCCTGTCTGCTCTCTGCTCTCTGCTCTCTGCTCTCTGCTGTCTGTGTCCGCTGTCTGTGTCCGCTCTCTGATGTCTATATGAATGTTGCTATATTTGATAGCAGACTGTGCTTGCCACTCATGCCTTGCTCTTCCGCATGCCTTCCAATACTTTCCGCGTGGTGTACATGGAAATTGCACCAGATCCCATTCTGGTGCACGTAGCTGCGAAACTGCAAATCAAGGCCAAGAGAGGCCTCACCACTAACGACATCCCAACGGCCAGATGTTCCAAAATTCCTCATGGTCTTCGCGTTGCCCCACAACCACATCTCACGGCCAATGATACTCGTTTAGACCCCACGCCAAAGTGGCTTCGAATCTCTTCCCTTGCCGCACAACCTGCCGTCTTTATGGTCTGCTCCACTTGTCGCTTTCTAAGCTCTTGCACATCTGCGTCTGTACACCCAATTTCCTATGCTGGCATACCACCATGCACACGCTTTGAAGCCTCAACCTCCCCTCCACTTTCCTTGCCAACTTGTAAGATTCACCTCCTTATATCTTGATAAAACCTCGCTTCACCGCTCTTTCTAGATTGCTTGCTTATTTCAAACCGACTGTGCTGTTCTCTCTGCGATTCCCAATGTACGTTTCGGCCTGGCAAATGAGTAACCCAGCCTCCCCTTCTCACTTGTACCTTCCCCCGCTCTCGGCTCTTGTTTCCGATGCACCCACTGAATCTCCTCAACTCCCGGTGATTGCAAGCCCGGCGCCACCCCCGGGGCCTTTCGCCAGAAAACCCACACATGTCCGGCTTCCGTCGGTCGACATGATCCTTGAGAACATCAACAACGCTGCTCTTGCCCAGAGGACTCTGTACATGCCACAGTACGCAGCCAGCCAAATGAGCACCAGCTTGGTTCCGCCTCACTACGATCTCAACAGTGTTCCGTTGGCCCCTGCTCCTGGCCCTAGATACCGCCCATCGCATGTGAGATCCATGAGTCTCTCCAACTTTCAGTTTGCTTCCACCATTTCCGATAAAAGCCGCTCATACTCGTTTTCGTACACACCCGTGCGTTTTTTGCAGTCGGAAGACGCTGCAATGAAAGCAGAGCTCCATGAGGGCACTCTGCATCGGGGAACTTCCCCCCGCAGAAATATGGGGAAGAAGAGGGGCCGAAAAAAGAAGGCCGATGCCAAGTGTGGCCAGTGTTTGCTGGAAAACACCCCCGAATGGAGAAGAGGCCCGCATGGGTCTCGGACGCTATGCAATGCCTGTGGCCTCTTTTACCTGAAACTCACCAAGAAATTCGGCTATGAGGACGCCAATATCATTTTTGCGTACAAGAAGAAACACAACGAGGTGCTAGATCGAATCGTGCCCACCACTGTGCAAAGAGACCGCTTTGTCTTGGAGCAAAAGGATTGTCAGTGAGTAATGTCACAGTGCTTTAGATCATCAGCTGAAGGAGTCGGGAAACCTCATGCGGCCCTTGCCGGCGCCAGCAATCTGTTGGTTTATCTGCTCATTGGCAGCAAAAATGGCGGCAACTTGTGACGAGAGAAGACTTAAGTGGGACGTTATTAGCAGGTGATCTTCAGGAGAGGCACAACCTTGAAAATTCCGGATTGTGTGGGCCAAATGGACAAGAGAGCGTTCTGATTCGTCAGATAGAGACGGCGTTTCCAACACAGCACTTAGTAAAGTCTGCAATTGCTTAAGAGATGATAAAAAGTTAGTCTCATGGTCGAGAATTAGATCCTGCCTGTGCTGAGAGTAGTTCGGGTGCTTCAAGGCGGAAGCCACTGCGATTTCCTCTGTTTCCCCCGGCGTAAGTGTGTAGGCAATCTCTTGATATGTGGAGAGCGAGTAGCACTTGAAGGCTTGGTCTGTGTGTGGAACCAACGCAATCAATGGCTCTGGGAGTGCCGGCTCTTGGCGGATCTGCTGCACCAAGGCACGGTCTATATGGCCGTTTTCCATACACGTGTAGAGGCCTATGAGGGTCAAGTGTGGAGACACCAGCTGGAGTAGCTGTAGGCGTTTTTCGAGATATTGAAGATCAACGTGTCCGTGTTCTACCTTGAGGTCAAATGTATCGAAGGCAACCACGTGGGAGGCCGAAGAGAGCTTCCCGACAATTACGCCATACTGGTAGCTAGTTTTGCGGGCCAAGTGGTCGGAGATGGCTAGCGGCACCAAGCTTCGAACGGAGACTTGTATGTGCATCGGTTGATTGGGTGTTGTGTTGGGTGTTGTGTTGGGTGTTGAATATAGTGAAAAGGTCTAAAGGTGCACTACGTGACGTCGCACGATGGTATCTATGCACACGATAGTGCCGCATCTTGATATGGGTCACAATAGGTCCATAGAGTGAGAGGGTCCATAGGATGCACGGGTCTCCAGAGCCTCTGAATGCCGTACTCTACCGCTACAGTCCCACTACTGATATAGCGGTCTAATCTCTGCTCCACTCTGCTCTACCCTACTGTACTCTACTGTACTCTACTTTACTCTACTTTACTCTACTCTACTCTACTCACTCTACTCTACTCACTCTACTCTACTCACTCTACTCTACTCACTCTACTCTACTCACTCTACTCTCTGCACCTTCGGAGCAGAGAGTAGAGTGGATGCAGTCTGAGATGCCCCGATAAGGACAACAAGGTGCCGTCTAGCGTGCAGCCCGTGGCCGTATATCAAACCCCAACCACCACATCACAACATCACCCACTTGCGGCGCACCGCCATCCGTGCACCACCAATTGGCGTGGTTCCAGTCTTGCAGTGCGTGGAGCATCGGAGCCTGCACACAGCGCAAGGAGAAAAAGCCAAAGGCGAAAAAACCACTTCTCCGCCTCATCTCCCATCCCCAGCCGCTCCTCCTGTAATGATCATGTCTGTGCATGACCCCATGAGCAGAAAAAGGGACCTACCACAAGACAGCCCGAATGTCAAGCGGGCCCGCACCGAGCAGGATAATGAGCAGTTCTCCGACAAGGTGTACACGCTCTTTGTCAAGCTGGCCTTGGAGTCCTTAGAAATGGTATGTGGAAGTTTTGACCCGGCTGCTGATGTATACTAACCGCAGGATCCTCTCAAACTCAACTCGTTAACGGCCAAGATCAGCCTTCCTCTTGCCCATAGAGAAGCCATCTCGCTTCCCCACTTTATCATCGTGCTCAAAAGCCTAATAGTAAATGTATCCAAACTAGACCATGGTGCAGCGCGGTCGTTGGTGGGTGCCATCTTACGGTTCCCATGGCTCGAGATCCCGGAAACTGCCCGAAACAGCTCAGACTTTCTGTTGTTTGTAGCCACATATGCCCGTTTTGTGGGCGTCTTGGTCTCGTCATTCCCAAAATACCTCCAGGAAGTCATCAAAAAGCTAGTGCAGGAGTTTCCCGACGTCTCCGGCGACACATACCCTCATCACGACATCCTCTGCAAGTTTGTCTCATACTTCCCCACCTGCATCAACACTATCCCCCAGATCGTCCTGACGAACCTTCCCCACCATCTCTCTGCATCCACCAAGGATATCGTCAACTACATTGCCAACCTCATCAAGATGATCTCCTACTGCCCCGACTTGCAGTTTTCCATCTGGCAGATGGTGGTGGAGATCACCATCAAGATGGACGTGGAGTTGCAAAACGAGTTGGACGACTTGGATGACGACTACATCGAGGACCTCATCAACGAAGACGACGACGAAATTGACGACGCAAACGAAGACGCTAATGTCATTTCTCTTGACAACGACGAAGAAACTGAGGTGCTCGCCATGTCCTCCACGCACAACATCAAGAGATTGGTGTCGAAGCTAGATACCACGTTGTGTCTCTTGTTGGAGTCCACGGCCAATTCCTTCACCGCAGAAGAAATGAATTCTGGCAATGGTGTCTCTCTCTTCAATACGCTCACGTCGCTATTCAAAACCCATATCTTACCGACGCATTTCACCAAGTCTATCCAGTTCCTCTTGTTCCATATCACGCAGTACCAGCCGGAGTTGGCCGACTCCTACTTGGTCTTGCTCATAGATTCTGCATTTAATCCAAACGAAGTCACTGAGAAACGCCTCAAGGCCTTGCAGTACTTGGCTTCGTTCATCTCTCGTGCCAAGAACTTGACTAAACACCAGGTTGTTTTTATCGTCAGCTACTTGATTGGTTGGATCAACAAGTACATTGCCGAACGTGAGCAGGAGGTTATGTCTTCTTCCAAGTCCAGCTCCTCTTCCTCTGGAGGCATGGAGAGATTCAAGTTGTTCTACGCTACCTTCCAGGCCTTGCTCTACATCTTCTGCTTCAGACACAACGAGTTGCTGAAGATGACGGATGAGATTTCCGCAGGTGAGAGCGAGTGGGAATGTGACCTTGATAAGTTTTTCCAAAGAGCCATCATTGCTCAGTTTAACCCTTTGAAGTACTGCGACGAGACTGTGGTGTTCATCTTCGCCAAAATCGCCACCAAGTTGAATGTTTGCTACTGCTACTCCATTATTGAGAACAACAAGAGGGAGAGAATGATTCAGACAAATTCGAGCCTTCCCTCATCTGTTGGAAATTTTAGACACAAACAGGAGTTCTTGGATCTCGAGGCTTACTTCCCGTTTGACCCAATGGTTCTTCCTGTGTGCAAGAATATCGTCAGTGCCAATTATGTGGAGTGGAGAGACGTGAATCCAAACACCGACGACGACGATGACGTTGATAGTGGAAGTCACGAAGACGACGATGAAGATGACGAAGATGACGAAGATGATGACGATGATGATGAAGACGACGATGAAGACGACGATGAAGATGGTGACGAAGATTAAATCGAAGAAGTTGATGTCAGCAAGGTTGACGATGCCGAACGTGCTCAGAAGACAACGAATATGGAAATCAGAGGCCCAAGAGGCCGGAAATTCCTGTGATATTTGTGGATGACGATATCAGTCTTTATAAGCATGGAAATAAACATTATGGGGTTTTATTTTGGCTCGTAACTTTGTAGATTTAGTTCGACAATTCATCAGATCGCCAGCGATGGCTTGATCGATTTACCATGGGCCGCACACTCATTGGGAATAATCTCAAACCATCATTCTCTCTTCTTTCATGCCTGCGGCTGCAACGGTTTGAAAAATTTAGGGCATTCCAACGCCTTGAGTATCGACGCTCAGAGAACTTTCGTGGAAAACATTTCGAAAAAATTGATCCCGCCCAGGATCGAACTGGGGACCTTCTGCGTGTAAAGCAGACGCCATAACCGACTAGACCACAGGACCACTTCGTGAAATGAAATTTTGGTTTTGGGTTAATAGTAATCGTCTTTGTCTAATACTAAGGCTTTGCCCAACTGCTTTGCTTTCAAACGTTTAGCGCAAAGTTTTAACGTGCTACTTCAAAAGGTGTTTATGAGCAACTCTCAGTGTGAGGAGGGGTTGATCTGAGAAATGATTATTATCGTATGCTGAGTGTCTATCTAGTTCTCCTCGTCCGAGTCTTCCAAATCCAAATCGGGGATTTCGAGTTCAGACCCTTCTTCAGAGTCACTTTCATCCTTCTCCGGGTTCTCCTCAACATGGTTTGCAGCCTTCACTCCTGCGATGTCCTGGGCATTTTCAACAGGAGTTTTGAAGGTCTCGGTGGAGAAATCCGTGGCAGGTTTGGACTCTACAATGTCCATAGATACCGGCTCTTCAGCATGGTCTTCAACCAGGTTTTCTTGCTTCACTGTAGAAATATCCTCAGCATTTTCAGCCGCGTTTTTGAACGCTCTGGTGGTGAAGATGTCTTCCGATGCCTCTTGGCTGATCACTGGCTTGGAATTATTCTCTTCTTTCCTGGCGATTTTCTGCTTTTTGGCAGGACGAACGGGCTCGGGGCTAGGAAAATCGTCATCTTCTTCATCATCCTCATTTGCGTCAACAGGCTGGGTCATCACGGGCAACGGAGGAAATCTGGGGTGGGTAAATATCTCAAGGATCTCCGAGCGGGGCAACAACGATGCTGCAATGGGCAAAATCGAGGCCGACTCAGGCGCAGGGTGCAACAGTGCCGCAAGAAGAAGCTCCTTGACATCCCGAGGAATGGCGCCATGGTTTTGGGTGCATGAAAACTTGACAGCATCGACTATGACCAATTTGAGGAACTTGTTGAACTGGGTAGAAGGCAAGGGAGTAGATCTGAGTACCACGGTAAAGAAGTCAAAGACTACACGGCGAGTCGTGGTCAGTACGTTGTTCTCGAAGAGATGCTCATGCGAAAGCAAGTCAGCCAATGGAATGGAGGCATTCTTCTTTGCCTTTTTCCGGGCAGCTTTGGATGAGTGAGACAACTTAGTTTTTGAAGCCTCCGATTGGTTCTGCAACCACAGGCCATTGGACCGGGGCTGCACCAAGAAGAGGGCCACATCGACTACGCGCGAGATGCTGGGGTAGTCAGGGAAGTAAGACGAGAGCTGCAAGTAATTCTTAGCACAAGCAATGACCTTCGTGATCATGGACTCGTATTGGAGGATTCTGAGCTTGTCCAATTGTTTGTTGTTGAGGAACACTAACAGCTCCAACACGGCGAAAATGTCGGACAAGTGAGGAATGAGTACACCCGAGTATTTGGCAGGCAAGCCGGCCAACACCAGCAAAGCGGCCTCGTAGCATTTTCCGAGCGACACCTCCACCAAGTCACGGATTTCCTGGTCTCTGATCTCGCCTTTAAACGGCAAGAACTTGGTGTTGATGGAACAGACAAGCTCAATGACCGCGAGCACACGGCCAATGGGGACCGGCACCGCAAAGCGGCTGCCACTAACGAGATATCCCAGGAGCATCTTCAACAAAAGCTCCATCCGGCCGGAGATACTCAAAATCGACATGGGCTGGTTGATATCGATGTGGAGGGCCAGGAAGATCTCCGGCTCGTCATCCTTGGAGAGTTTCTTGAGCAACTCCGATATCTCCTGGTCGTCCCGCACCTTGAGGAAGTTGGAATATATATCGACAGTACCCGCAAGGTTGGCCACGAGTCTATCGACGTCCTTGCGCCAGTGCACATCGGGGCCGTCTTTCTCGATGATGGGCAAGGTGGCAAGCGTCGAGCACACGGTTTGCTGGAGAGTCTCCGGCATGCTGAGGAAGCTGCCAGCCAGAAGCATGGCCAAAAGCTTTGTCTTCAACTTATTGGCAAATGGCCGTGAGGTCGTGGGGTGCTCCTCGATGAGCGTCTTCAACGACGACAACAACAACTCCGGGTTCTGGTCCACGCGGGCCAAGTAGCCCGAAAAGAGCCCCGACAAGTTCGGCGTCAACACCTCCCGCGTAAGCGTGGGCTTCCCCTTGATATTAGCGCAGAGCTTGTTGAGGCACTCCACGGTGCACTCCAAGATGAGCTCGTCGTTGGCAAAGGACGACGACAAGATTTTGACGAGCTGGGCGAAAAACGCCTGGCCCTCATTGGCTAGCACAAACACACTCTCCACTAGAAGATGCACAATGCTGACTCCACTCCAGATACTATAGGCATCTGCGGCCTTGCACAAGTTGAGTGTACGGCTGGTCAAGTGCTTCAAGTCGACCTTGGAGATCTTGGCCAAGTTGTCACGTTCTGCATGTAGGGTGGCGAGGATTGGCACCACACTCTGCGGCGCCTCCTTAAGATTGTCTATGACAAACGCCAACTGTAAAGACATGGCGGTTACGGCTAGGCTAGTGAGGATGTTTTTTCGCGATGACTTCGCGCAGACCCTGGGGTGATGGGCTGCATGTGCAAGGTAGTGGCTATCGCATGTCTAGAGATGATGTATTCAGGAAATAGTTTTGATAGAATTTCTAAACAGCAGATGAACGTTTTCATGTGTAGAACTTGTATAGAGCTGTAGCAGCAGTTTCTGGCAGTATCCGGGAGCAGTAAGCATGAGCGAGTACGGATGTGCATGTGGATGACATCGCGTACGGATGTGCCTTGACAGTCTCTAAATTAGTCTAAAAGACTCCGCTGAGCAACGAGTCAAAGCCAAAAGGTTCGTAGGCGGTGCCCTCACCCTCAAAGAACTTGGACATAGACTCCACCCAGTGCAATCTCAACGAGTGCAACATGGCAGATGTACCCTCCATCACCACCAAAATCACCACGGTCAACACAAGCCACATGGCAAAGAGACACACGGTCATGATCACTCCAACTACTCCGGTGGTGCCAAAGGCATTGGCGATAGTCATGGTCCACAACACGGTGGACAATTGCGCATGCGCCAACGACAACGCCCACAATCTCAAGTACGATGCAGTGTGCGACACACAGTTCAAGCAGAACTCGATGGTGTGGATGACTTGGTGGATCATTATATCGCCGAAGTTGTGGCCATCCTCGTGTGCTCCTTCCTCGTCATCGTCCTCGTCGTCGTCATGCTGCTCGTGTGCTCCCTCGGGTGTTTCTTCTTCCGTCAAGGCATTGTATTTATGCTCTTTGGCTTCCTTGTCCATTTGACGCTTCAAGTAAAGAGGTTTGACGAGAATCAACCAAGGAACACAGATCAATGCCACCAAAACAAGCAACACTTGCACACTTGACTGGCCCTCATACAATGGCTCCACAACGGTGCCTGGCGACAAAAACATCGTGATCAACATGTTCAACAATCCGGGAGGCTGCTTTTGGATGGCGTACCAGTTCACTGTCCACTTGTAAACGATACAGAGAGACAAGTAGCCAAAGATACCCTGCATGAATAATAAACCAGGAATGAAGTTTCCAATAATGTCAATGAAGCTGTTGAAGTGAAGCGCGTTCACCAATGAGAAGAAGTACGAGTACGTCATGTGGGTGTAACCCATCAAAACTGACAACTTCATCTTGTACGAGTTGGAAAACAAAAGGGCGTTTTCGGATCCGTGCCAAGCAGGGTCCAATCCAAAAGCGTACGTTCCAACTTGTGTAGCATGGATGGTTTCACCGACTTTGAAATGTTCGGGCCACTTCCATCCAGAAGGGAATAAGTCCATGGACTTGGAAAAGATATCATTGTACAAGAATCCGGTGTACATGGAAAAAATTCCCATTAACAACAAGATGTACCGGCCGGAAAAGGCCATGTCGAAGATCTCATCTCTTTTCATGGCTTGAATAGACTTCTCGTAGTAAACCATGACCACTGCAGCCATGAATAAGATAATACCGTGTCCCAAATCACCGAACATAATAGCGAACATGAAGGGAAACGTAATGATGGTAGGCAAGCCTGGATTCACCTCGCGGTAAGAAGCAACGCCGTAAGTATCACAGATACTTTGGAACCCAGAAGTGAACTTATTTGTGCGGTGGAATGTTGGAGGGGTCTTGGTGGTCTCCAAGACATTGACGATCGTGGGGATAGACGAGTTGATGGATTTCACACACTCAGTCAAATTGTCGATCTCATCTGAAGGCACCCAGCCCTCGGCAATCAAGGTCTTTCTTGAGCCATCGTAGTCACAAAGGTTCATGGACTTGTACACTGCCTTTTCTCTTGCAATCACCTCCCACCACTTGCTCAAGTCTCTGGAAATAGCAACCAACTCTGAGTTTAAGGCGAGCTCAGTCTGCTGCAAGACGGTGGAGATATCAGCCAACTTGACGTCAACAGCGGACAACTGTTCCTTTCTTAATGATGGCGAGATGTCAACATCGTATAAGTCAGCCTCCAAGGATTGCGCAATCTTTTTGATCCTCTGGTAGATCAAAGAACCATGGGAGAAAATAATAAAGACGTTCTTGTTGACAAAGGAGTCGGTCTTATGGTCGTACACGGCCTCAGGCAACTCTTCGGTGTAGTAGTACAAGTTACCCCTCAAGATTCTCCACAAGATCTGCTGTAACGTGGCCACCTTAGTTCTATCAATGACACCACTGATGAAGTTGGTCTGGAAGTCGGGCACGCCCCCCAGCTCCAATTGAGACAAACGAGCGTCGGTCTCGCTTGTTTCCGAAGCCGGAGCGCCATTCTCATGCAAGAATTTCTGGACAGCCAGGATGGTGTATTTGAATTGCTTCAAGTCGGACTTTTTGGTGTTCAAGTTCTCGATGTTGTCAGCAAAGTCCAGAGTTCTGGCCTCCAAGAGAGCAGCGTTTTGCAGGTAGATGTCAATCTCGGACTGGGGACAAATGTCTTGTTCATCGGAGTAGGGGTAAATCACGGCGTCGATGTTTTGCTTGTCGAGAAGCAGCTTGAGATAGGTGTACTGGCGTTCGATCTCGTCGAGTTTTCTCAATTCCAGCACGAAGGATCTCTGAAACTCGCTGACTTTCTTGTTCAAGTCTCTAAATTGAACCAAGTTAAGCTTGCCTATTTGGTACATGACATCCCGGGAGATTTCCGCAGGCACATAGAGCTGAACCAAGGACATTTCCGCTGAGCCTGGCGTGTTAGTAGCAAGAGCTGTGGCGTGTAGGGTGGTGGATACATACGGAACACGGCCTCGTACTTTTCCGACATGTTGGGGAGGGTGTCAGAAAGAAGATGTCAGATAAGCGAGGAGTTCTCGATAAAATTGGCCAGGAGAATGCCGAGCAGTGTATGCAGGCGCACGTAGCCCAGCAACAAACGAAGGTGTAGTGATTTGGATGTGCATAGTGACAAGTGTGGTGGTTGCTTATGCCGGAGCGTATCTTTATTTCTGGTGTTACTTGGTTACTTGGTGTTACCCCTATGGTTTGGTGTTACCCCTATGGTTTGGTGTTACCTGTATGGTTGGTGTGTAGGTTTGGTGTTACCTGTATGGTTTGGTGTGTAGATATGGTGTATGGTATTGCTTGGTATTATGGTGTAGCAGGGCGCAGCAAACCATACCTTTTCTAGAGGCTCCTTGAAGTATGCGGCTCAGACCTCATATGACTTCTTGTTATACTGACCTAGAATGCCTTATAGATCGGGCTTCTGGTGTCTCATTCCGGGCTTTAACGTGGAACCATGAGAAACTGCGAAATGAACACTGCGAACCGGCGGGCACAACATAGACCTATAGTATCCAGTAAACAATAACTATATATAAACATCCTATACACCGGATCCAGCTGCAGATACCCATTAGAAGGTGCCAGGCCAACCCAATGACTTGTTGCAGTGGCTCGACATGTTGCAGTGGCTACCCGAGGGCTGCCTGCAGGAGCGTCGAGATGAGATCGTTTTACTGAGCATCCATCGCTCGTACACCCACCACACATGAAGAACTTGGTGCTTCTAAACCGCGGGCAAATTCAGCCCCAGTCTCGAACATACCCAGACCTCACACCCGTGGACTCGGTGTTCGACCCTGTATCCGACACCATCTCCGTGGCGCTCTCTTCTCCAGAGAGCCATGTCATCGAGGTGCAAAAACTCATGAAAAACGGCCAGGTCCAGGTCTTGGCGTCGTTTCCCGGCCCCGAAGCACAGCTCTTGTCCTTCAACCACTTCGAAGACTCCGCCCTCTTGGTGTTTGTGTTCTCCAATGGAGACTTGATCTCCGCCCAGTACGACATGGCAGCTCCGGATTCCGATACCACCAGCGTGGAGATCGTGGGCCTGATTGATGCAGGCCTCCTGGCCGCATGCTGGTCGCCCGATGAGGAGACATTGGTGCTCTTGTCCAATACGTCAAGTCTCTTGTTGCTATCACGTGCGTTCGAGCCCATCTCTGAGAAGACTCTTGACTCCAACGACATCAAGGTCTCGGATGCAAAACATGTTTCTGTGGGCTGGGGAAAGGAGGAGACCCAGTTCAAGGGAAAGGGCTTCAAGGCCTTGGAAAGAGAAAGAGAGGCCATCAAGTATGCTGGCTTGGACCTCAAGGAAGACTCGCCCTTGAGAGACCCCACCGTGGCTCCCCTCGAGAAAGGTACGGTGTCTTCTTTCGACAACGACACGGTGAAGATCAGCTGGCGTGGTGACTGTGAGTACTTTGCTGTTTCTACTGCCGAGGAGGCGTTGATCGAAGCCACTCTGGAGTTGGTGACACGCAGGGTCATCCGTGTTTTCTCCCGGGAAGGTGTGTTGGATTCCGTGTCTGAAGCCGTGGATGGCTTGGAGCACAACTTGGCCTGGAGGCCTTCTGGCTCGTTGATAGCCTCCACCCAAAGATTCGTTGATGCTGATGGAGATCACGTTCTCCAGGTTGCATTTTACGAGCGGAACGGATTGAGACACGGTGAGTTCAACACCCGGCTCAATCCCTTCGAGGAAAACATCTTTGACTTGGAATGGTCTTGCCACAGTGACATCTTGGCGTTCCATTTGCGAGACAGGGTTCAGATCTGGACCACCAAGAACTACCACTGGTACTTGAAGCTGGAGCTTTACGTAACCGAGGGGTTGCCAGACAATGAGGTGTCGTTCATCAAGTTCCACCCGGAAAAACCTCTACAGTTGATGGTCGGCACCACACTTGGAGGCGTGAAGATGTTCAACTTTGCTTACAACATCGTGTCTGGCCCAACTGTAACTGGCAAAGATACGGGAACGACCGTGGTCATCGACGGCACAGAGGCGAAAGTCACCCCTCTTGCAATCGCAAATGTTCCTCCTCCAATCGCTTATAGAGACTACGACTTTGAACGTCCGTTGGTGGCTGCTGCCGTGAATGGCGGAAACGACAAATTTGCTTTTATTTCGAGCTCGGGCGATGTCAGCATAGCTTCGATATCATTGGAGGACATGAAGCTCGCCAAGGACCCTGTGCTCAAATCTTTCCCTAAAGCCCTGTTTGCTTCAGAAGTCGACTTGGTCAAGCAAGTGTGTTTCATAGGACAAGATTTGGTTGTGGCGTTGGTTGATACGCCCAGCTCCTCAACCCTTGTTCTCTTCCAAGCATCTGAATCTGAACCAGTGAATTTCGTGGACTTGGGCGCTCGTGCAGTGTTGCTAAAGTCTGCCTCGGACTTTCAAAGTGCCGTTGTTGAAAGCATCAACGGTACAGTTTTGAATGTTTTCGACAATGGAACCTTTTCCCTGGTCACAAAGTTCCCTGTCCTCTGTCACGAGCTCGAGCTTGCATTTACTGGTTCAGAACATACCCCGGTTGCGCTTGGAGTGTCCACCAACGGAAAACTTTATGCCGGAGAAACCCAGCTCACGACTGCTGTGACGTCCATCAAGGTCACCGATACCCACTTGGCGTTCACCACCGCACACTCACAGGTGTGCTTTGTCCACTTGAAAGACGTCAGTAATCCAGAAAACTTTGCGTTTACACAGAGCACTACCCACGACGAGAGAACACGGCAAATCGAAAGGGGCTCAACCTTGGTGTCGTGCATCCCGTCCAAGTACTCGGTGGTGTTGCAGGCACCAAGAGGCAATTTGGAGACGATTTGCCCCAGAATCATGGTTTTGAACGGGATCAGAAAATTCATTCATGGGCTCGACTACCACAGTGCATTCGTGGCGTGCCGGACCCACCGCATCGACCTTGATATTTTGTACGATTACGACCCAAAGCTCTTCCACGACAACGTGGAAACTTTTATCCGGCAGATAGGCAGGACAGATTACTTGGACTTGTTTGTTTCTTGCTTGCACGATGAAGACGTCACGGAGACAAAGTACAAGGATACCTTGATTCAAAGTGAACTTCCCGATATCTTCAAGTTATCTCTCGACAATCAAGTGCTCGACGACAGATACGATTCGGGAACGAAGAGAATTATCGTCAACTCTAATACCGAGAAGACATCTTCCAAGGTGAACAAGATATGCGACATCATCCTTGATGTCCTTTCGAAAGAGCAGTATGAGAAGACGTACTTGCAAACCCGCATCACTGCTTACGCGTGCCAGAAACCAGCTAATTTGGCAGGGGCGCTCTCGCTCATATCTTCATTGACCGATGCAGACGAGGTCGAAAAGACAATCACCCATCTTACATTTCTCCTGGACGTCAACAAGCTATACGACCATGCGTTAGAATTATATGACGTCAAGATGGCTTTGAACATTGCACAAAAGTCACAGAAGGATCCCAAAGAGTACTTGCCGTTCCTTCAAAACTTACATGTTCAAACCCCATTGCGCCGGAAATTCCTTATCGACGACTTCTTGAAGAAGTTTTCCAAGGCTTTGACATGGCTCCACGAACTAGGCAAGGAAGCCGTTGAAGAGCTCGATAACTACGTGGTGAAGCACAGCCTCTACAAAGAAGCATTGGCCATCTACAAGTACGACGAGGACAGAAGCAAGCAAATCCTTGCCTTGTACGCAGACAGCTTGTACGACCAGAAAAAGTTCACGGAGGCAGCTATTACGTACGAGCATCTCAACAACACCCAGAGTGCCTTGGAGAGCTATATCTTGAGCAAGCGCTGGAAGGAAGCCATGTACTTGGCGCAAACCATCAAGAATCAGGCCTTGGTCACGGAAACGGCCCAGAAATTATCTGCCGTGCTTAGTGACGACCACAAGTACTCGCAAGCAGCAGAGATAGAGGTAAAGTTCTTGGGCAATATCGACGAGGCAGTCAGGCTCTACTGCAAGAGTTATGAGTACGCCAGTGCCACGCTTTTGGCCTTGAGCAGTGAGCGCCCGGAGCTTATAGAAGAGATTGTGGATGTGCAGCTAGGCGAGGGATTCGGTGTGATTGCTGAGCTCTTGGCAGACTGCACCAGCCAATCCAACTCTCAATTGAAAAGATTGAGAGAGTTGAGGCAAAAGAAGGAAGAGGATCCCTATGCATTCTACGGCATTCCAAACGATGATTTGGACACTCCGGACAATGTTTCCGTTGCAGCCTCTGAGACATCTACCACGCCGTCCTTCTTTACCAAGTACACCGGCAAGACGTCAGGCACGGCCAAAACAGGCGCATCGCGGAAGACGGCCAAGAATAGGAAGAGAGAAGAAAGGAAACGGGCCAAAGGAAGAAAGGGAACCATCTACGAAGAAGAGTATCTTATCAAGTCGGTCGGAAGATTGATTGAAAGACTCGACCAGACCGAGGCCGACGCGTTGGCCTTGGTAGAAGCCTTAGTCAGAAGACACAAAATCCAGCAGGCGTACCAGATCCAGCAGAATTGGGATGCTCTCAGCAAGTTTTTGAGTGAAAACATCGAGGAAATCCACAACATGAGCGAGAAGGACCGCGAGAGAATCAATGACGACGGCGAGGTGTATCTCATAGACGAGATCCCCGTGCCCAAAATCAGGGCGTTCCCCAAGTTGGACATCTTGGACTTTTAGTTACTCATTAATCACGACTCTCTACCTTGATAGAAGTGCCCGTCTTGAGCAAGTCGGTGAACTGCAATATGGCGTTGCGTAGCCCATTAGTGATGGCCATTTTCAGACTATTACTCAACGATAGGTACTTGTGGGGTTCGTTGATGGACTCGCCCAAACCCTGTGCCTCGATGGATGTTCCATCTCGTAGACTGATCCGTATGAGGGCCCTTCTCGTGGCGGAAAACACCTGCTGCTCAGGGTCCTCTTCCTGCGAGAGGGTTTCTACATCCAACACCGACGAAGACCAGCCGTTGAACCCAAACGACTCGTTGACGAGTCTGATGAGGACTGCAGAAGACACGTGGCTCAACCCCTGGCTCTTGTAGCCCTTTCCTTTCCTGCTCTGAAGCACCGCCTCGAGCCTAGACTGGAAGGTGCCGATTTTCAGCTTGGCCCAGTCCGAAAGCACAATCGAGCTTGACTGGTCCTCGTCCAAAGGCTCCTCAAACATGGATAGATCCGGAAACAAAAGGGTGTGGATGGCATCGGGGTCTTGGGCGGCGGTTTCCACGTCATCCGAATCCAGGGAGATCAGGTCTGCATTTCGTGGTGGCGGTGGCTCATTGGAGCACTGGTTCATTGGTAGGTGCTGAGTCATGGCCCACTTCGGCAGTCATACAACGGATGGAGCCATACAGAGTAATGCACTTGGCCTAGCCTGCAAGCGTGAGGACGCGTAGAGTATATGCACACCAGATCGTGTTCTTTCGCCTCACCTCACCATTAACACCACATTTACTAACACATTGCATTCTGAAACCGGCCGTGAAGCATGGGTTTATTCAGCGGCATGTCCCGTAACTCGGGCCACAAACTCGGCCAGGAAGAGGAGGCCATTCAGACGCTCAGCAACAGATTGCAGCATGCCACGCTCAGTGCCGATCGGAAGTCGGCAGTGTTGGGCTTGAAGAGCTTTTCCAGGCAATTCAGAGAGCCTGTGGTTCAGCACGGGCTCCGAGCCCTTCTCCTGGCGCTTGGGAAGGACTCTGACAATGCGCCTGTTGTCAAGGCAGTGTTGGAAACGCTCTTGATCTTGTTCCTACGAGGAGAGGGTGCCAGCGAGGACCAGGCGCTCGGGTGGATCTCGAATCAGTCGCGTGTGCAGAACGGAAAGTACCCGTCTCCTTTGTTGGTGGAGCGCATTGGCTTGGACGAGTTTTCTGACTGGATTGCTGATGAGATGATACTGACGGACGAGCATATCAAGGTATTGATGGATGTGCTTCAGGAACACCAGGGATTTCAGGTGCGCATGTTCTCGTTGCAGCTCTTGGAGGCTGTGGTAGCGGCCCGGCCCGAAAGAGCCAAGGATTGCATGATCAACACGCCTTTGGCTGTGTCCACCATCGTGGGCTTGTTGGATGACCCCAACGACCCGATTCGGAACGAGACCATCTTGCTCTTGATGGCGTTGGTCAACCATAACTTCAACATTCAGAAATTGGTGGCTTTTGAGAACACTTTCGAGAAGATCTTCGAGATAATCGAGGAGGAGGGGGGCATCCGGGGGTCCATCTTGGTGCAAGATTGCATGACCCTCTTGACAAATCTTTTGCGGTACAACGCGTCGAACCAGAAGTTCTTCTTGGAAACAGATTGCGTGCCCCAATTGGCTCGTTTGATTGCTGAGCCCATCGAGGACAATCAGTACAGCGGGGAAAACGATCCCATACTCTCGGCTCCGATCATCTGGACCGACCAGAGACTTCAAAACATGACTATTGCTTTGGAGATTTGTGAGTCGTTTGTGGATTCAGACAACCAGGAGTTGGTCAAGAACCAAGAGAAGCTTTTCTCATCCGGAATCTTCTTCAGTGTTCTCAGACTTGTCTTTTCTCCGGTCATGGAGATACCAATCAGAAAGACTGCACTTAAGGTGACTGGTGACATAATTGCCGATAATCCTGACTTGCAGTACCAATTTTCTCAGATTGACGTGCCTTACATGGACCCCTCAATGCCCATGCAACTCCAGTCTTTCGACCAGAATATCCCTGCTCCGCTTGCCCTTCTCAACTGGACTCTTCTTGTTAATTCTGTCCACATCTTCGAAGTCAGGGTTGCGGCATTGCAGTGCCTCATCTGCTACTTAAAAGGCAACCAAGAGGCTAAGCTAGCATTCATCTCGGATCAAATCAAGGCAAACAAAAATCCAAACCACTACAGCGAGCTCCGTCAACAAGACGCGAACAGCGAGGGCGGAGCCACCCAAAATCCAAGTGACTTGCTTTCGAATGACGAAAACCTCAAGAAAACTCCGTTCGCCAACATATTCACTGTTCTTACTATGTACGATTCGGACATCAAACTAAATCCATATTGTGTGTGGTTCGCCGCAGTGTTGTTGGTTTACATATCCCAGGACTCACCAGAAACCAAATTGCTTATGCGGGAAACCAAAATTGGGGATGCAGAAGAAGGTGAAGAGGAGATGTGCTTGATTCAGGCATTATCGGGAATGCTCATCACCAACCTTGATAATCCCGATCCAAGAATCGCCATCGGGTATTTGATCCTCCTCACTTTCTGGTTGTATGAGGATTTCGATGCAGTCAACGACTTTTTGAGTGATTCGTCGATGATCAAGGCTGTATTAGCTTTCTTGTCTAAGAATTCTACAGAATCATCTGATTTGGTACACGGCATGTGCTGTGTTTTTGCGGGTGTGTGCTTTGAATTCACAACCAAATCGTCTCCTATCCCACGTGCCAACCTTTATGAATTGATCACGAAAGCCCTCGGTGCTGATCACTATTCTCAAAAAGTCAAGCAGTTTAAAGACAACAGCCTCTTTAAACGCTTCGACATGGAATCAGACTTTGAGCTTGAAAAGGATGCAACCGGTCTTCCGGTTTTGTTTTTTATCCCGGAGTATGTTGAGTTAGTGAAGGACAACTTCTATCGGATTAGGAAGGCATTGATCAGAGGCCCAGAATTCGAACCCAAAAGCCGAATTTCTTTCGAAGTATTTGAGGAGTTGGAAAACAAGAATGTCGATTTGAGAAAAGAGTTGGAGACGCTCAAGAAGTTGTCACAAGAAAACGAAGAATACCTGAAACTAGAAATTCAGCGCTCTCAAGAAGAATTGGAGTCCATCACGAAGTCATTGGAGACTTGTCGCTTGGAACTCGATGAAACGAAGCAATCTGAACAGTCCTTGACCACTAAAATTGAGGATCTCTCCAAACAATTGAAAGCTTTGCATTCTGAGAAAAGTAAGTGTGATTCAAGCTTGACTCACTACACAAATGAATACAACAAGCTTTCCGAATTGCATGGTCAAGATGAAGAAGCAATTAAGTCGCTCAAACTGAAGCTCAGTGATGTCGAAGTCTTGAAGCAAAAAGCCGAGGACGGAATTAACAAAATGAACAGAGAATTGTTCCGATTGACCAAAGAACAAAAGGAGTCAAGTTCGAAGATCGCAAATCACGAGCAAGAGATGAAAAAGCTTAAAGACTCCTTAGTAGCGGAAGTGTCAAAATACAAAATCAAAGCTGAAGCAGCACAAAAAGTCAACCAAGAACTAAAAGTTAAGTTGCAAATGGCCGAAGAAAGAACTTTGGACCATTCAACAGCAGAGAGCAAAAGTGTACCAAAAATGAGAGAATTTCAAATGGAGATTAGTCAGTTGGAAGAGAAAAACGACAGCTTAATGGAAAAACTTCGGGCAGCTGCGTCAGTGGTTCAAGAATTGAGACACGAAAAGACGCAGTTGCAGCAGAGTAAGATTGAACTCGAGTCAGAACTCACCAAAGCATATGAGGATTTAGAGGCTCTTTCCAATGTTTTGGATGAAGTCAAAGAGCTCAAGGAGGGCGACGGTGACGCTGATCTTGATAGTATTGAAGTTTTGAAGCAACAACTCGAGTCAGTCACTAAGGAAAAATCAGAACTCGAGGTCAGACTTGTTGAGGCTGTGAAAAATCTAGAGGATTTGAAGAGTTCAGTGAAGGAAATGCCCGAAAATGATGACGAAGCGGCACTGACCAAAGAAGAAACTTCCACTGTCGAGCAAAGCGGAAGTAACCGTGAAGAAATTAACAGATTGAAGTCTGAACTTGAGCAACTGCGCAATAATCTGCTTGAGCTGCAGTCTTCTTTTGAGAGACAGAAAGAAGAATTATTGGAACAACTTGAAAGTCTCAAGACTCAGATCGACGATTTGAAAGCCTCGCAAGATGCCCACGAAAAACCTGGCTCGAACGACGGGCAAGCCGAAAGTCTTAAAGCAGAGATCAATGATTTGAAAGAGCAGTTGGAAAAGAAAGAGTATGATTTGGGTCTCACTGAGACTCGCATGAAGCAGTTGGAGAGCAACATCGAAATTCTCTCACAAAGTGCATCTAGCTCTCTTGCATCTTTCAAACAGAGTCAAGACAACCTGAAAAATCGAATCGCCGAATTGGAGGCAGTGAAAACGGAATTGATGGAAGAAATCGAGTTGTTGAAACGCAAACATTCTGAAGCAAGTGAGAAGCAACAAGACGAATTGGACGAGATGGAAAACACCAACATGGATCTCGAGCTCAGGAATTCGAATCTCGAAAAAAATAGAGATGAGTTGTTACAAAAATTGGCCAAGCTCGAGAAGGAATCGAGCCTGCAAATCCAATCGCTTTCTCAGAAAATTGAGGAATTGGAGCAATTAGTGGAGAAAACAAAAGCCGAGAGAGACCAGCTTAATTCGGAATACATCGAGTTGGAGAAACTGACGAATATCATAAGCAGCGAGCTTCAAGCTAAGGAAGCGCTTCTTCAAGCTATGAATAACAAGGGTGGGGATTTAGCTGCGAAGGACAAAATCGTCATTGAAATCAAGGAAAGATTAGCACATGCAATCAGTGAGCTAGGTGAGTCTGCGCAAAACTTGAGAGTTGTGGCCAAAGAGAAGACGGAGTTGGAAAAGCTATACGAGGAAGAGCAGGGCCGAGTGGAGGTCTTGAACAGTCGAATTTCGGAATTGGAATCGGAAATTGCGTCCAATACAGAGAATTTGGAGCAGACTAGGGCCGAAAAAAGGAAATTATCTTCATTGCTGACTGACTACACTGACTTGAAGAAGGCATACAATGAAAACGCCGAAAAAACGGCTGCATTGGAAGAAGAAATTTCAGAATTGAAAGAAGCATTGAAGACCAAATCTGAGGCTTTAGAAGAGAACAAAAAGGTCACTCAAGAGTCTTCCCAGGCTGCAATCTCAGAGTACACTGACAGGATCTCCAAGCTTGAACTGAGCCTCTTGGAGAAACAAAAATCACACGACCAGGAGCTTTCAGCAATCAGAACTGAAGCCCAGGAAAAGATTGACGAGCTTTTGCAAAAGACCATTAGCCTTGAAAATGATATGTCGCGGTCAGAGAAACAGGATCTGAAGACCATTTTAGAGACAAAAGCTCTCAAAGATGAGCTTAAAGGCATGAATGATAAGTTGAGTACTTGCAGGTTGGCGCTAGATGAAAAGGTCTCGCAGATCGAAACTTTAAACAAGGAAATTGGGGCCAAGAAGGAAGAGATTCAAGTGTTGATTTCAGAGAAGCAAGACTTGCAAGTCATCAGTGATTCTCACAACGACTCGGAAGAGGTTTACAAGAGCCGAATCGCTGAGATACAAGAGCAGCTCAGAGGATCAGCCGAAAAGAATGAGACTAGCTTACATGAGCTTGAGCATTTAACTAGAAAGTTGGCAGACCTCGAAATTCAATTGTCAGAGAAGGAAGAGATGATTGCACAACTCCAAAAAGCTCCGCAAGAGAAGGCAGAATCAGAACGCGAGGAACTGGTTCTGAACGGCGATGAGGTCGCAACTCTAAGACAACACGCTAGTGAGTTAGAAGCGAAATTGGAATCAGTCACCCACAAATGCCAGCAGCTCGAGTTACAATTGGAGAGCTTCATCGAGAAAGCTGAAGGTGAGAAAAGTGGCATCAATGTCTCTGAAAATGAGTTGCATCTGCAACAAAGAGAGAAGGAGTTGCAGGAAAGACTAGAGAAAGAATTGCAACAAGAAAGACTAGAGAAAGAGAGTGCACAGAAGGATCTCTACGACATGATACTCTTATACGAGGAGCAAGAACGGAAGCTTCAAGATTACACGAGAAGAATGCACGCGTTGGATGTGCCGGTGCCCAATGCTGAACAATAAGCATCGCGACTCTGGGAAAACGGCGGAGAAAAGACGTTGTGAGGCTCATGCAAAAAAAGATCTCCCGCACGCACTATATACTTGCCTCGCATCTTCTTACAAGGGCGACGCTCCCCTCTATGATTCTCCTTATCGACTCGTATGACTCGTTTACCAACAACCTCAAGCACTTGATAGAGGCCAATTCAGGCAAACCTGTTGTAACTATCTTCAACGATACTTTTGCCAAACACGAGTACGAGACTGTGTTCGACACATGGATCCGCCATTTCGACTCCATTGTTGTTGGCCCTGGACCGGGCCATCCCGCCAATGAAAAGGATATAGGAATTGTGAAGTACCTCTATCAGAGGTTTGCCGAAAACCCCGGCGATTGCGTTCCCGTATTGGGCGTTTGTCTTGGTTTCCAGAGTTTGTGCCAGGAGTTTGGCAATCCTGTGACCAGACTAGACGCCGTCAAACACGGCCAGATTTATAGCATTAACCCCCAGAAAAGCGATCTTTTCGATACCGATTCTCCGTTCGACAGCGTCCGCTATCATTCGTTACATGTGGATACGAGTACCCTAAACGACAAGATCATCCCCTTGGCCACATGCCAGGAGCCCGACAACACTACGTTGTTAATGGCGGGCAAACACGCGTCTCTTCCTTTGTACGGAGTGCAGTACCACCCCGAGTCTATCTGTTCGGAGAAAGGAGATGAGCTCATACGATGCTTTGACGCTTTGGCAGACCGCTACAACAACAAGGCACGCGTGTACTTGGCGGCAAAGCAAAGGAGCCATTCCATGCTTGATATCAACAAAGAAATGATAGATAAGCGGGCTATCCACGAAACCAGTCTTTGGCCCGAACCTGACTGCGCTGCTGAAAAAGCTCCGGCTTTATGGTTGAAGGAATTGAGGTTCCTGCGCCCAGGAATAAGGTCTATCGACGTGTGTGATTATCTACATGGCAACATGGTGGACTTTTTCTTCCTCAACTCGGCTGCAGATCCTGGTGAGTGGTCCATCATTGGTCTTCCAGTGTCGGGCGAAAGTGAGGTCATCACCCATTCGATTGATGATGTGGATCACGTGTATGTGCTGAGCTACAAAGGTAAACCTTTAGAAACAGTCAGTGTCAAAGAATCCTCGGTGTGGGAATTCGTGGCGTCCAAGTTTCAAAAGCATTACGTTCCTCGGGACAAACTCGAAAGCAAAGCACCTCTAACCCAAGGCCGCAAGTTGCCCTTTTTGGGTGGATACATGGGCATGTTCTCCTACGAGGAAGGAAAGCACGTGTGTCTCGAGAAGATGAAATCGTTTTGTCTGGAGAATACTCCCGACACAAAACTTGTATATATTGAGCGATTCCTTCTCTGTGACCACAGAACAGGAACGTGGGTCGTGGGCTCCATCCGTGACAACGATGAGCAGTTTTGCCTGAGCCTCCAACAAGAGCTTCAGGAGGTTCGCCCAATCGACCTCGCAAGCATTCCCTCCAGTGTGAAACATTTATGTGAGGCTGACGACCAAAATATAAAGTACCAGTTTCCCGACCGGGAAACTTATCACAAGCAGATGGACTTGTGTCAAGAGGCACTTCATTCGGGCGACTCGTACGAGCTTTGCTTGACGACGCAGCTGAAGATCTTCCTCCCGAAATACTTGAGTACTTGGGAAATGTATAAGATCTTGGCGTTGAAGAAAAATCCATCGCCATACTCGGCATACATGGACTTCGAGGACTGTATCTTGGTGTCCTCCTCTCCTGAAAGATTCCTCTCATGGAAAGACAGTGACGAAAAGAAGAACCAGAAAATCGCCGAGTTGAGACCCATCAAAGGGACAGTCAAGAACACGAGTTCTGTGACGCTAGAAGATGCCACCCGGTTGTTGCGCACGCCCAAAGAAATGGGAGAGAATCTCATGATCGTGGATCTCATTCGCCATGACTTGCAGTCATTCACAGAGAATGTCACCGTCAAAGCGTTGATGACCGTGGAAGAATACAAAACGGTCTACCAATTGGTGAGTGTGATCCAGGGCCATTTGGGCGAAGGCGAAAAGGGCTACAAGGGCATCGATGTTTTGCACCTGTCGTTGCCTCCAGGATCCATGACTGGAGCTCCCAAAAAGAGATCCATTGAGCTCCTTCAGTCCATCGAAAGTCTCCAGGAAAACACCGAGTCTGGCAGAAGAGGCTTCTACTCTGGTGTAGCCGGCTACTGGTCAGTGACAGATGATGCTGATTGGTCGGTGATCATACGGTCCATGATTCACTACAAACAAGACTTGGAGAATGCTGCGTCCACCAACGTATGGAGAATCGGTGCTGGAGGCGCCATTACTGTGCTCAGTGACGAAGCGAGCGAGTGGGAGGAAATGCAGCTTAAGCTCACGAGTACTTTACAGACCTTTTTAGAAAACTTATAAATATTTATTTGTTAGATCCCATGGGTAGCACACTACCCATGGGAACGATTAGAGCCCATGCTGCTTGATCAGGCGACAACCTGCATACTAACTTCAGTGGCCTATCAAGTGCTTATCTTAGGGAGAGACGATGGCGCAATAAGCGAGGCCCCCCCTGTCTATACAAGAACCCTTGATCCCTTCTTGGCGAACCACCAACGAATGAGCATAGCTTATCTAGTACTAGACGCATAACAAGAATCTAACAAAGAGCACATGAGTGCGATACAAACTAGAGTGAGGAAGTATCATGATGTATTCTACAGTAACCAGATTTCTACAGATTCAATAGTGACACAAATAGTACACTGTATATAGCCGATAGCATAGCCGGTAATGCGACCACAATATGGGCATATCCAGCAAATTCAGAGCAGGTCAGTGAGTATGTGTCGGGACCAAAAGCCAGTGCGGAACGTTGCCGGGAGTCGTGCCCGTACCGCCGATCGTCGAGGTGTCAACCCGAAAAAAATACCCTACGTAGCAAACCCACAAGCCCAAACTACAGACTCTGCATCGTTTCACACAAGCAGAATCCAGTTTCTCTCAGCGAAAACATCTGCAATGTCGTTCTTTGGCTTTGACGCCTCGGGACCTCCGCCCCACTTGCACAAGAAGGACGATAAAGTCTACGACTTTCAGGACACCTACGAAGGGTTGGGAGAATTCGAGGAAGACGACGCCTTCAACTCCGAAACTTTCAACGTCAATGAAGTGGGAAAGAACTTTGACTTTTCGTCCACCACCATGCCAAACGCCCATTCGGCTTCTACCACTAGACCGAACCTTAGCTTTGCTAGGGCCGCTGCCAACGATGACGAATTCATGAAGGATTTGTGGGGCGACAACACCCCGGAGCCCAAGCAATCTGGAGCTGGGAACTCGGGCAAAGCACCCAGACATGCAGACGAGAAGCGCATTTTGAGCTTGGAGGAGATTGAGGCTCAATTGACTGCCATCGACCCCTCGGACTCTCGCAATAAGATGCCTCCTCCCCACCAGCAGATTTATCCTGGTATGCCGCCTCAATTCGGCGGCTACATGATGCCTCAAGGTTACATGCCTCCTAATGGCCACTACGGCATGCCTTATCCCGGTCATTTCATGCCTATGCAAGCCCCCATCAACCAAATGAATCAGCAAAGTATGCCCGTGATGCACAACATGCAAGTGCCACAAATGACCCCCAATATGGGCCAGGTGCACCCGCATGTGGCTCAGCCTCCAATGCCGGGTTCCAACTTTCATGCTCAAGCCCCTCCTGCCGCTTCGGAAGCTGTTGCGCACCAACCTTCTGCTGCAGCCCCTCTTCAGCAAACTCCTGCTCAAGCTGCTTCGCAATCGGCTAGGCCTGGAACTGCTCCTTCGCAGTCCTCCCAGCCTAGAAGTGATATGTCTCAGTTCCCTGTTTTGGGATCCAAGGGTCAGGGTATAGCTTCCCAGCCTCAGCCTCATCACCAAGCTGCCCCTAGACTGCCTGAATTCTCTCAGCGCCAACATGCCCCAATTGAGAGCTTGCTGCCTGCGGAACAAGCTAGATTGGCCAAGCGCCAAGAGAAGGTGTCGAAAATCATGAGATACTCTGGTGTCATGAATCCTAAGGACAAGGACTTTGTCACAAGATTCCAACTCTCTCAAATTGTTACTGATGACCCTTATAATGAAGATTTCTATGCTCAAGTCTACAAAGTGATTCACCCAAAGTCAAGTTCGAATGGTCTCGGTGAAGTGCAGCCAAACTCCATTGCTCAAGCTTACTTGGACCAAAGTGGCCACAGACTAGGGGGCAGACATAAGAGGGCTGATGTCGCTTTGCAAAGAATGCAACAGCAGGTGCAAAAGGCCGTGACCGTCGCCAAGGAAAGACAAAAGTTGCCCCACAATGCTAGGGGAGGAGTCTTGGGTAAGATTTCCGTTGGTTCTGGTAAAAAACCAAGACAGCAGTTGGTTATCTTGAGTACGGCTGCTCAAAAGGCAAAGGAAAATGAGGATCAACAAGACGAAGTGGATCCAATTCCCAAGAAAACTAGATCTCCCTCAATTGCTGCACCATCCAAACCCATCAAGAAGTTTTCCAAGAAAGATATTATGTGCATTTTAGAAGATATCATGAACAATTTGATGGCCGTGGAAAGTGAATCGCGGTTGTCCACAGACGTTGATACCA
>NKZV01001135.1:0-49931 GCA_002370175.1 Metschnikowia colocasiae | reverse complement strand
TAGAATAGAAGATATGGAAAGAAGATATGGAATAGAAGATATTATAATTCAGAGTATAGTATAATTCAGAGTACAGTAGAATACAAAGTAGTAGACTACAAGATATAGAGTAGAAGATATAGAAAGAAGATATAGAAAGCAGATACAGAAAGATACAGAAAGAAGATATATATCAGAAGATATGGAAAGAAAACAGTATAATTCAGAGTAGATAATTCAGAGTAGATAATTCAGAGTAGATAATTCAAAGTAGATACTTCAGAGTAGTATTTAGAGATAGTAGATACAGTAGTAGATACACAGATAGTTACTATAGACGGTAGTATTTAAATAGACAGTATCCATATGCTAGTGTACATAGCATAACTACAGTACTAGAGTATCAGCAATCATAGGAGTAGTATACTGTGGTAGTGTACAGTACTAGAGTAGGTAGTAACCGTGGTAGCAGCCTATACAGTGACAGTAGCACTACACCGAATAAACTTTTCGTACCAGACAAGGTCGAAGATTCTCAAGAGGACTCGATTTATTAAGCTGGGCCAAGAGTTGTGGTCAGAGCCGTCAACGGAAACCCAAGCATGGTGTCTTTCTGACCTGACCAGGAAGAAAAAAAGCCTGGCCACTTCTGACCACGGGCATGCACCCGTTCAGGGTCTGAATCCACATCACGACCATCCACGAGTGCAGTATAGTGTAGTGTAGTAGTAGAGTGTAGTGTAGAGTAGTAGAGTGTAGTAGTAGAGTGTAGTAGTAGAGTGTAGTAGTAGAGTGTAGTAGTAGAGTGTAGTAGTAGAGTAGTATAGTGTAGTAGTATAGTAGTATAGTATAGTAGTATAGTGTAGTAGTAGAGTATAGTAGTATGGTAGTCTAGTATAGTAGTATAGTAGTATAGTGTAGTAGTATGGTAGTCTAGTATAGTTAGTAGTATAGTAGTATGGTAGTCTGTTAGTAGTATAGTGTAGTAGTAGAGTATAGTAGTAGAGTATAGTAGTATACTATAGTAGTAGAGTAGTAGAGTATAGTAGTAGAGTAGTAGAGTATAGTAGTAGAGTAGTAGAGTATAGTAGTAGAGTAGTAGAGTAGTATAGTAGTATAGTGTAGTAGTAGTAGAGTATAGTAGTATACTATAGTAGTAGAGTATAGTAGTATAGTATAGTAGTATACTATAGTAGTAGAGTATAGTATTCTAGTATACTTGTCATTCTAGTTTCTTCTATTCTAGTTTCTTCATTCTAGTTTCATTCTAGTATACTTCATTCAAGTTTCTTCAGTCTAGTTTCATTCTAGTATACTTTTTCATCCATTGCTGTTTCAATCTTATTGCACATTGTTTCAATCTCCTTGTACACTGTTTGGAATCCTCGGTATTGTGGAGTTTTGATCACCTGGTACCAGGGTGGCTGTGCAAGCGAATGATCATAGAAGTGGAAGTTTCCGTAGGCCACTACCAACCGGGAGGAAGCCTCCTCGCCAATATCCTCCAAAACTCCCATGATGGGGCCAGTGATGCAGGATTGGCGCCCAAGTAGCTTTGAAGCGGGCCAGGAGATTGAACAAGTACAGCGCTATGGCCGTGTACGCCACGCCAAGGTGTTTATGGGCACTGGCGGCTTCTGAAGACGTCATGATTTTGATCAATACCGTCAAATGCAGCGAAAGCTCGTCAAAGTACTCGTTCAACAGCACTAGGCCGCTCTCCTCCACCGTCAAGATTTGCATGAATAGCGTGGTGTTGGCCACNGTCAAATGCAGCGAAAGCTCGTCAAAGTACTCGTTCAACAGCACTAGGCCGCTCTCCTCCACCGTCAAGATTTGCATGAATAGCGTGGTGTTGGCCACGTTGCTCAACACTTTGGCGATCATCATGAAGATGGTCACGTCATCTTCGGTGATATCCTCGAGCGTGGCAAAAAGAAGCCTGTAGATGGCCTGTCAGTAGATTGGATCAAGTCTGCGGTAGAGACTCTAGAAATGGCAATTCTCAAGAGATCGAAGCCGATGAGCCTGTGCCTTCTCCCATTTGGAGATGATTCTCGGAATCACCGTCAGTATGAGATGCATGGCGTCTTTGGACTTGAGGCTGCTCAACGATGCCTGCACACGGGCCACTTCTTGCTGTCAAAGCCGTTTTCCTGCTGCTGGGCATTCAACGTCCACATCGAAAACGTAGTCATATTCCTGGCCCTCCTCCTTACCGGGCTGGTCCAAGAGTAGAGTATAGTAGTAGAGTATAGTAGTAGAGTAGTAGAGTATAGTAGTATACTATAGTAGTGGAGTAGTACAGTATAGTAGTTGAGTATACTATAGTAGTATACTATAGTAGTAGAGTATAGTAGTATAGTAGTAACGACCAAACTTAATCTTCTCAGAGAGTGGTATGTTCTCCCCCATCTCGTCGTTTGAAGTCTATTGCCCTCGGGTCCAATTGATCACTTCGCGCTTCTCTGAGTGCCTCAGGCCAGATTGATTGGTAACTTGCATCCATAAGTACATCTCGTCTTTCCTGAAGTGTCCGATGCATACGTTCTGCTGAGCCATTTGATGCGAAGAATGAGGTTTCCACCCTAAACTCCTCCCATTGTCGATCTCATTCTGTGGTATAACGTTTCTGAAATTTTTGGCTCTGAATGAATTTCTTATCCATACCACGCCTCGCCTTCAGTTAATGGTACAGCATCCACATATTTGTAATGAACAATTATTAAAATAGTCTGTGCTATCAGAAAATAGTCTGTGCTACAGATGTGGACACCTATCGGTCACAAAGGTCCACGTGTCACTTGGAATGGTGATTTACTTGTCTTAAAAGAGATGTCTTTGGTCGATGACACTGCCTTCATTGTACACTGAACTCTCGTGCCTGAGGAATATCTTCCATCTAGTTCCTGATCACTCTCGCTTCACTCGGTACATCGAGTGGTCATCTGTGCTGTCTGCAAGTTGAAGTGATGTTTGCAGCTGGGTTCACGAACTGCTTTATGTCTTGCTTATCATACTGGGTTTTCCAGTTCCTGAGAATTCGTATTATCTCAGTCATGTGCTCTCTATGTTTCGCTTGCGGTTCCTAAATACCTTGCCAAGTCAGAGCTGATATGATGTCTGGTGTCACCGTATTGCTGCAAACATAAGTTTCCCACAATTGTCTGTATTCTGTTTCATCGCAGCTTTCATGCTGTTGTGAGCACATGAAGAGGCCTACCAGCATATCCTTTAACTTGTAGATGTAATCCTAGATTCTCCAATGGTTTCGTCCCGACTTCCAAGTTCATTCCGAACTTCTCCGGTGTTCCCAAGTCTTCACTAAAGCACTTAGAGGTGACCCCTCCCACATGAGTGTTTTGGTCCAAGTATCAATATCAATGTATAATGCGATCATTAATAACTAGTAGAGTAGTATACTATAGCAGTATAGTAGTAGAGTAGTAGTATACTATAGTAGTATACTAGTATACTATAGTAGTAGAGTAGTAGTATACCATAGTAGAATCGCCAATGCCTCCGAAACTGCGAACAGGCTAAAGCGCTTGGTCAGAGTTCTTTCCAGGGTGGAAAGAAAAGAACCACATATTCGGAGACTCCTGGGACAACCCGAAACAATCTTCATGTGATGGGCCTTTTAAAAACATCAGTGAATACTGTCGCTACAAAGTGCATTCGTGGGGGACCACTCAGCATCATCCTCAGTGGACTATCTGAGAACGAAGAGTACCTAAACCTTATTTTTCATTACCCAGACAATCTTGAAGGAAGATACTTTCCAATCTTGAAGGAAGATACGTTCACGACAGAACCGGCGAGGAATGGGCGGAATATGTCTCCAGTGGGGCATACCCTCTTACCCAAGCCGATCTCGTAAAGTGTCAGTGAACCCACCCAGACTCCCCCACGGTACCGGAATCGGTGGTCAGAGACAGTCGAAGCAAGAAAACAACACCACACCGAGTTCACTAGCAAGAATTATGGAGCTCACGGGTCATCACTAGCAAGAATTATGATAGAAACACTTTACTCCAGAACCTAGCCCGTGTCGGAGAAGCCGAAAAACTTCACCTCATAGCCAAATACGGCCGAGACGCGGTAACTAACGCAGAGATGGCGGAAAATGACAAGTTGGACACGATGAAGGTCTACGAAGAGATCAACCCAGATGATCTACCACCCGGCGAGAAGTCTATCGGAACACGATTCGTATACACAGAAGATGAACTGGAAAAAAAGGCAAACGGCCCTATTAAGGCCAGATTGGTAGCGCAAGGCTTCAATCAAGTACTCGACTGCTCAAAAACCTACTCACCAGTGGTTCCCGTGGAATGTATCCGGATCTTCGCGCAACAAGCCATAGCCAAAGGAGTTCTCCCGAGCGATTGAAGATAACGTGGACTAGACCCAAGCCATATTCAATAAACGTAAGTCTGAAAATTAACAAATTATGGGCTCACGGGCAGGGACTGGGAATTCTGGCGCAAGCTCAAGAAACCACGTTCTGCCTCGCCACCCGTACGACTACTACCACTTGTTCCACTGGAAATGAACTCCGTTCATCTACTCCACCACTGCTTCCCCCTGCAACGCCGTGGACTGGTACTTGACATTGGGGAGATCGGAGAAAAACTAAAACACATCTACTCTGACTGCCCTTGGCCCAGGGAAGAGTCAAGCTCCCCGGTCTCCCTCCCCGGTCTCCCTCCCCTTCCTCCCTCCATTGATTACGCAGTGGAATCCGGGCTCGGACTATGAGAAGCCTGACCGTTTCTACTACACAAGAACGCGCTTCGCACCGAAACCGACGAACGGAAGGATATTGAGTACCCCTTCCCCATTACCTGACCTCACTCGAAGAATATTGCCTACTTCAAACCGTTCTATGGACGGTTCTGATTCGCTCAATTGGAACAAACCTTGATCAGCCGAGTCGATCTCACCGCACCAAGTGAATGCATTATCTTGCATGATTGCACTATCTTGATTAAATGCATCAACTGCGCTTAACTCTCACATTTCTGAATCACCTTTCTCGGGGTTTTAACCTACCAGGTTTCGCAATCCCATATACACCTGTAGTCGATGAATGATCAAGAAGAAATAGTAGTAGAGTATAGTAGTAGAGTAGTATACCATATAGTAGTATAGTAGTAGATTATAGTAGTATAGTAGTAGAGTATAGTAGTATACTATAGTAGTATACTATAGTAGTATAGTAGTAGATTATAGTAGTATAGTAGTAGAGTATAGTAGTAGAGTAGTAGAGTATAGTAGTAGAGTAGTATACTATGTAGCTGACTATGGTATGTAGTGTTCGTTTTAGTTAGC
Source organism: Metschnikowia colocasiae (assembly GCA_002370175.1). Classification (NCBI taxonomy): domain Eukaryota; kingdom Fungi; phylum Ascomycota; class Pichiomycetes; order Serinales; family Metschnikowiaceae; genus Metschnikowia; species Metschnikowia colocasiae. The sequence continues at coordinate 44,618 of NKZV01001135.1, read as the reverse complement.
TCTTATATTTTAGAATATACTCCTTCTCTTTATTATTTATTTGATGGATTTACTACTTTAATCAGTGTTTAATAGCTGTAGTCTAATGATAAAAAGAGTTAGCTCTATCTACTATGAGTCAATTGGCTCAACTAATTTACATCTTAAAAATTATGGGGCAAAGCCACCCATGTTAATCAATTTTATTTTATCCCTAAAGGATAATCAGTATATGTGAATTTAATAATCAAACTATAGAAATCTAGAAAGATATATCGCGCATTAGTTTGTCGAACAGCCAATTTAATCTTGCTAAAGGGTTTATTTATTCAACTATATTTTATTCCAGTTGGTACGGCTACCGTTGAGAAATAGTAGATTAATCTCTTTTATTAATATCTAAATCCCTCTTACAAAATTTAGGTAAGTAACTTGATGAGATGTATAATAAAGCTTAATTAAAAACCTTCCACTATACGTACTTTCATAGCATAGCTCTCGATATATGAATCAATCATTTTTTAATATATATAAATATTTAAATAATGGAATTAAGAAAAGGCCCTTAAATCTGGAACATGTCATTTAATCAAGGCCCCAATCTGGAACATGTCATTTAATTAAGGCCCCAATCTGGAACATGTCATTTAATTAAGGCCCCAATCTGGAACATGTCATTTAATTGGATGATCCTCCAAGACCTTACCATCTCTTGAATTTAACAGGCGTTACGTTGTTGTCAGTTCACCGTGAGGTTTATATTAAGTTATTGAACGTAACCCTTTCCTTTTAACATAAGTATGATGTAAATTTAGGAAGTAGAGTATACTAGTAGAGTATACTAATAGTAATATAGTAGTAGAGTAGTAGAGTATAGTAGTATACTATAGTAGTATACTATAGTAGTAGAGTAGTAGAGTATAGAAGTATACTATATAGTAGTATACTATAGTAGAGTATATTAGTAGAGTAGTAGAGTATAGAAGTATACTATATAGTAGTATACTAATAGTAGTATACTATAGTAGTAGAGTATAGTAGTATACTATAGTAGTAGAGTATAGTAGTATACTATATAGTAGTATACTATAGTAGAGTATATTAGTAGAGTATATTAGTAGAGTAGTAGAGTATAGTAGTATACTACTATATAGTATACTACTATTAGTGTATAGTGTATAGTGTATAGTGTATAGTCATAGTGTATAGTCATAGTCTATAGTCATAGTCATAGTCATAGTCTATAGTCTAAGTCGTTGTTTATAGTTTAAGTTCATAGAAAATAGTCTAAGTCATTGTTTATAGTTTACAGTCTATAGTCCATAGTTCTATAGTCAGTCTACATTCTATAGTCGTATACTAATAGTAGTATACTAATAGTAGTATACTAATAGTAGTATAGTAGTAGAGTAGTATAGTAGTATACTAATAGTAGTAGAGTAGTATAGTAGTATACTAATAGTAGTAGAGTAGTATACTAATAGTAGTAGAGTAGTATACTATAGTAGTAGAGTAGTAGAGTAGAGTAGTATACTATAGTAGTAGTATACTATAGTAGTAGAGTAGTACAGTACAGAACATAGTAATGCAGCTATTGCTCATTCCATGTCGGCTTGCAGACGCTGACCCGAGTCTCGTCAGATTTGACCAGCCATGAGGTCTGGCAGACATCACTCCACAATTTGTAAACACTTGACATCTTGAGGAACCATAAAAATGAACATGGCGTGGTCAACCTGATCTATTTGCTGATTGGATTATGTACTGCCAATATCACTACACACTACACACTACTCACACTTAATATCATACTTTCTAGTATACCAAAATACCAAATATACCAAATATACCAAATCCTAAAATTTAAAATGTCCTCAACCCCATAAAAAACCTACATACTCTATTACCCTCTTGTTTTCCCTATTTCCCCCTATACCCAAAATAAATAGGCACTTTTATATACCTAAAGTACTTTCTACACTTATCAAGTCAACATCAATACACTAAATCGAGACGGTGTTGAGCCACTCGACGCTAATAGAGACTAGTGTCAATGATTTGTAGCAGACTAGTGGATGTCCTAGTGTGATAGAAACCTAGTATAGACTACATCAGAGACGAATACACTACTGGAATAGATCAGTGTCACTGTAGAGTAGGTCACTGGTACAATTTCGAGCTATATATGGGCCTTTGGCTCCCATCATTAACATTGTATTCATGTTGGATAGTGTTAGACCCCCGATGGGTAACACACTACCCATCAGGATCAGATGAAGCCACGCTGTTCGAAAGTCTTCTGGAAGGGAGACATGGGAGTAATAATGGGCTCTACCTCGGCATTTGAACAGCCGAACAGCCGAACAGACGAATGCCGAGCGATTCGCCTATATATAGACCCCGGGATTCCTCTTGTAAGGAGGCATCAACGAACAAATACATGGAACTACAAAGTACTAGACGTTATCAAAGAATCTAACAGATAGACTGATAATTAGTTCTTTAGGGTTCAATTCCATTTCAAATATGAACTCTATCTTTAACAATACAGAAAAATGGATGACTTTGGTCAAATAGAGATTACAATAAGTTGTTTCATGACATAGATGAGTCGCTATAAAGGTAAGAAGTTGAAAATAAGAGTTATGTGGTATAACAAAAGGTTTGAGCTTTTTAGTGATAATCTTCGCAAGACCTCGGTTAGTACTTAGCATTCAGTCTCGCATAGTGACCTACACAGTAGTAGTGTACACATGCAATGCTATAGTTGTTAGATACTAGAGGTCTGTAGATAAAAAGGATAAATGGAGACAGCACAAGGCTCTAGTAGTCTATAGCACTACAGTCAACAAAACACCAGTAGTACCTAGAAACTGCAGTAGCTATTGGATATAGATAACCCCCGAACATAAGAGAGGCAGTGTATTAGCAGTACTAGTTGAAGAGTTAGAAGAGTTGTAGAAGGAGTAGAAGAGTTGTAGAAGGAGTAGAAGAGTTGTAGCTACTTTAGCATGGGTTTCCTAGTAAAGAACCATATATTTTCTATGGCTATCTTCTATAGCGTAGAGAGATAGAGTAGATAGTATCATGTATACATAGTGTAGTGTAGATAGATAGGTAGCATAGTCCACCTATCTGTCTACCTATGGAACTATCTATCCATGATTTATCCTCTCTTTCTAGTAATACTAGATCTGCGCGTGACTACCTCTCGGCCGTCATGTGCTTGGGGCTATCTGCTCGGCTCATGGCTTTCTGCCCGAAGCTGCTGTTGAAGAGCTTCGTTGCTGTCGAGGAGCCCCGTCGTTGCCGATTCACTTGCCGTATTTATCGGCTGCACTCTGTGCCCTAGCAGCGTGTCCTTTGGCATTTTCCAACTCTTGCGCAAGCTGTCCTTTGTTGGTGGTGGCCAGGTCGTAGTTCTTCTGGGCATTGGCCACATGTCTCTGGGCGTTCTTGGCGTTATCGCTGAGGTTGGACATTGTTGGTGTTTGGGTGTTGGTGTTTGAGTGTTGGTGTTTGGGTATTGGTGTTTGGGTGGAGGCTGGAATACGGTGGGCTGGGAGTGCTCTTATATAAGTGGGTCTGTGCTTTCGGAAATAGCCCATACTTGCTTTTGGGCACAATACATGCCGCGTGAAGCGTATGATTGGTCTGCCGCTGACAATGAAACCCATTAATAGGTATTCCATGGATCACACAATTTGTAAATCCGATGTCCCTGTGGCTCAACGCCTGTGCTTGAAGCCAGCTATTGAACTTGAATCTCATGTCTTAAGCCTCCACTGCCACTCCACGTAAAAGTCCGTTGCTCAACGTCGGGATTTATGGCCCACTCCTGGTGATATGCCTCACCCGGCGTGCTCTGCTCACTGAGTAACCATCTTTCTTGCCCTTTCTAGCTGAGCTGGACTCTATTAATGTTGGGAATGCACACTAGCACCATCTCCATGTCTGGAAGGATGAGGCGAAATCCACTATCTTTGCCCAACTGGCCAGCATCAACCGTTGCATTCAAATGGACCGGTCGCTGTGGAAAAGACCTAGTAACAATGCTATCGCCTCATTACCAAGACTTATCTCCTTGTATTTCCCGCTGGCATAAAATCTCGTTGGATTATGCAATCCTTTTCTTAGCCATGCTGAAGTGATCTTCAAACAATTCCTAGCCTTTAGTCTCCCACATTAATACATGAATCTGTGACCTTTCTGCCAACATTCAATACATGAATCATTGACAATTCCGTCACCATTGAGTCATGAACCATTGGCAATTCCGTCACCATTGAGTCATGAATCATTGACAATTCCGTCACCATTGAGTCATGAACCATTGGCAATTCCGTCACCATTGAGTCATGAATCATTGACAATTCCGTCACCATTGAGTACATAGATCTGTGACAATTCCGTCACCATTGAGTACATAGATCTGTGACAATTCCGTCACCATTGAGTACATAGATCTGTGACAATTTCCACCATTGAATACATAGATCTGTGACAATTCCCACCATTGAATACATGAATTTCAGACCTAATGTATTCTCACATTGATGCAACCTACTGCGCATTCTCCGGAAGGCCGCTGGGCCAGGTCTCGTTGAAATGGTCGCCCAATTGGGCCTGGAACTCGTCATACAAGCGGTCGTCGCCTTGGTTGATCTTGACATCGGAATAGTTCTTCAACGCCGAAGTCAACTCGTCCACATTGGAAACGCCCAACACCACCGAGTAGCGTCTGTCCCACTTCAAAAGCCCGTTGTCGTCCTTCTCGTTGGTGAACAAGGAGCGGCGGAAGGCATAGCGGGTGGCCAACTCCGCAAGCTCCACGCCGTCGTCCTTGAATTTCTGGGCCACGGCGTCGACCCTTTGGCGGAGCTTCTCGTCCGCAGGGTGGAAGTCGTGGGTTTTCCCCGAGCGGAGCAACGACATGCTGAGAATGGAGCCGTTCATCAACTTGCGCACGCCAGCATCCTGGAAAAACTGCTCCTCCACGTCAAACAACCGGGTGTTCTGAAGGCACCCGTGGCAGTAGGACAAGATCACATCCAACGGCCCGATGTCGGAGAAGAACTGGTCATTGCACTTCTTGGCCACGCGCAAGAGAAAGTCCACGGGGTACCCCGAGATGCCAAAGTTGCGGATGATGCCTTCGTCCTTCAACTGCCGCAACTCCTTCAACGCCTCGTACACGTCGTCCTCCTTGACAAACTCCACGTCGTGCATATACACCACGTCCAAGTACGACGCATGGAGCCGCTGGATCGACCGCACCACGGACTTGCGCACCCACTGCCGCGAGTAGTCGAACTTGTCTTGGGCAATGCGCCCGGCCTTGGTGCAGATGAAGTAGCGCTCGCGCGGCCACTCCTTGTTGATCTCCTGGAGCGCCTGGCCAATCAACACCTCTGATTGGCCGTAGTAGGGCGACGTGTCCAAAGCAACGAGGCCTTTTTCGAACGCAAGGCTGAGGATCTCCTTAATGGGAAGCGACTCGGGGTCTTCCGAGTACTGCGTATTGAACACCGCCCCGCCAATCATGAGCGGAGGGAGTTGCTCGAGGGAATAGGGCGGAGCGTGGGGCTGCACAAAGTCCTGGTCGGCCATGCTAGTTCGGTACAAATTGGGCGATTCAGTAATCCTGGTGTTTTGGTATAGGAAGATTCCGGTTCAAGAATCTGCGGCTCAGGTATTCAGTGGCCAACGTCACGGTTGTTTCTAGTGCACTGCTTTGCTAGGCTGCTAATCCAAGGGTTGACTCGGTGTTAGCTGAACGATTTCTTGTTAGCTGAACGGTTTCTTGTTAGCTGAACGGTTTCTTGTTAGCTAACGATTCTTGTTAGCTTAGATTCTCTATAAGTAGTCCAGCGTGGCAGCTTCGCAAGTATTAGTGTTGCTTAAATATGGTGGCAGATGCGAACGGCGAACCTGCACAATGCATGCCACACCTACACACCCTGTATTCAGGAACAAAGCGACGATTGCTGCCGTGACGGAGTACCGCAGTCTATGACGAAATACAGCTAGTTGAAGAGCCGCATGGAGACTAGGAAAATGCTTGGGGGACGCTAGGCGCTGGAACTCCGCATCCAACACCCGTACATCCACATTTCTCCTGCCGCCATGCTCCAACCGGTCTTCTCTACTTTGTTTCTGGCAGCAGCTCTCGGCGTTACTTGAGGGATTCAGTAGAAGGTACTGACCGAAGATACGCTGGTGTGGCCCGGGCGCGTAGCATCCAAGCTCATCCAAAAGCTCCAGAACTGGTTTTTCCAGAAACTCAATTGGCCTGGAGCGTTACGGGACACCAGGCCGCAGGACACCGGTATTAACTTACCGTAGCCTATGACCGTGGACGGCAATAACCGGGCCTTGACCTGCCCAAGTATCCTGTGCCTCCAAGTATCCTATCTCCGTGTATCCCGCCTCCGTACACCGCTATGGCCTTATTGATCATCTAGAACACGGCGTCGCCCTCAACAACATAGTTGTAAGGTACCAAGCCAACCGAGCCGCGGGCAGAGCCGCAGTTCTCTCCAAGCTCGCACACATACCAGTTATCCTCCTGCTTATGGATAATGTACATGTGCCAGCCCTTCTGGAACGTGAGCTCTCCAGCTTCTCTGCATCTGTAGCTGTGCTTAGCCACAGCCTTCGACACGTACTTGCGGCGGGTCACGGGTGTGACTTTATCCACAATAGCCTGGAGATTCATGTAGGACTTGGTGGGCGACTGCAGAAGCGCCCGTGGCCGCAGCTGCCGGTCTCCACCAGGCTTGCGTACCACCGTCTCCAACAGGTCTGCACCTAGCAGCTCCATGGTGGGACCGCTCTCCATGCCCACTTTTGGGTGCGTGTTTCCGGAGGGGAATGACATGCGTGCTGCACGCCTAGGATCGGTGGCGTATCTGGGTTCTGCAGCGGTCGTATCTCTGGTATCCCTCGTATCCGGTGCTTGCGTGTATGAGTCTCCTTGCTGCACAGTATGGCGGCGGTTCCGGGTCTCGAAATTGATTGATCCATACCTTGTAGCTGTCTCGTTCATGTCATCCACGTAGTCGGATGCAGGAAACCTGGAGGCCCCGTCAACCGGAGCTGCCTTGGCCTGGGTCCTGCGTACAGACCGCCGGAACCGGTCGATGTCGCCGTCTCCACCGGCGTTTAAATCCTGTAGGGCTTGAGCAATAAAGTCAATAGAAAAGTCCTTAGCTATGGGCACCGATGGCTTTGCGGGGTTGTTTTTGGGTGCGAGTGACGTGTAGTACTCCAGAAAATCCTTCAGCCGGCGGTTGATTTCTTTCTGAACATCCGTGGGAACATTGACACGAGGGGTGGCCCAGCTGCGGCCAGTATTGGAGTTTGCATTGGAGTTTGCATAGTTTGCATTGGTGTTTGAATTGTAATTTTTCGTTGCATTATAGTAGTTTGGATTGGAGTTGGCATTGGAGTAATTCGTCGCGTTGGAGTATTCCGACAGGCCATTGGAGTTTTTCATGCGGACTTGCGGATCAAAAACATCATTTTCAGTGCCGGTGGTGTAGTTGCTGATATGGGAAGGCATTTTCTGCAATTGCTTAGCCTCAGGGCTGCCGGAGTAGGGGGCAGCTGTGTGGAACTTTCTATTGGGATAATTTTGGGACATGTGCTCCGCCTGAATCTGGCTGTTGCCACCTTCGGGCACAAGGAAATTAGTCTCCAACTTGTGCAGGGTAATCGGAGGAAGTTGTTTGTTGGCATACAGCACATCGCCATTGTGGTGTACAGTCGGCAGCACATTTTGGGGCAGTTTCTTGGGCGATGGTAGCACATTTTGGGGCAGTTTCTGGGGCGATGGTAGCAGTTTTTGGGGCAGCTTCAGAGGGGATTGCTGCGGAGACAAGGCCAGGTTTTGAGGGGCTTGTGGCGACACTCTTGTTGGGCTGGCTCCATCAAAGGCACGAGTCTTCAAGCCCAACGGCGTGGAGAAGGTCCGGGACAATATGGCGGAGTAGTCCGGGTCTTTGAACTGCGCCGGGCGGGCCTTACCATCCGTGCGGCCATCCTTGTCATCGTCATCAAGGCCATCCATGAACTCCACAAACGCCGGCGGGTCGTAGATCTGATTTCCCGTGCCGTAGGAGTCGGCAAAGTCATAAGTGTCGGCCGGAGCAGCCACACGAGCAAAGCACGAGCGAGCAGTATCGATTGCCAGGTCCCAGTCCACACATAGTGTGGCGATATGGTTGCAAAACGAGAACATGTTCAACTTGCAAATCTGGATACGCTCAATCTCCAATTGGTAAATGTTCAGAAGGGCAATGGACCAGTCGGTGGTCCAGATGTCACAAATGTCCCCATACGTCTTGACCGCCGTGTAGTAGGCACTGCGTAAAGGCTCGTGCTGGGACCGCAACTTGGTCAATTTAGCCGCACTCTTCTCCATCTCCTTGCCACACGTTGTCTGACACACCAAGGTCAACGTCTTGATCTGCGCACAATTGACGCGGTACTTCTCCTTGCACAGCAAAAAGTGCTTCTCGAGGTCCTTGCGGCGGGCAAGTAATTTCAGCATGTGCGACTCGATCTTGGCCACGTTTTTCAGGTACATCAGATGGAAGTTGCGGAGTTTCTCGTAGTTCTGCTGCGTGGTCTGTGCCACGAGCTTCTCCTGGTGGCCCACCATGCGCCGGCCCTCCACCAAAAGCGTGTCTAGGGCCACTTTCAACGTGCCGTTTTCCGCCAGCCCGAGTTGCTGGTGCGTGTAGAACTTGTCCAAGCGCTTGTTGAACTCCGCCTCTAGGTGCGCTTTTTCTCGGAGAAAACCCATGATTTCTTCGAGCGTCTGGAGCGAGTTTTTGATGCGAAGCTGGATCGCCAAGTACCCATTGTCGCCTTTGCCCCAGAAAGAATTGACAAACGATTTTTCCGCTTGTGTCATGGTGCGTTGTAAAGGTTTGTGTGATGTGCAAGGAAATCTTGGCTAGGGGCTAATCTAGAGATGCTTTAGTAGCAATTGTAGGACCAGTACTTGTGTAAGAATTTGTAATCAGTACTTGTCTGTCTTGAATCAGTACTGTAAGTGGCCGTATCAGTACTGTAAGTGGCCGTATCAGTACTTGGTTGTAAGTACTTGTCTGTAAATAGTTGTCTAAAATCAGTGGATATCTGCAATCAGTATCTCAATGGTAGTAGTGATTAAAATACCCGGGTTAAAGAGCAGTTTGATAATAGTAAGATGCAGTAATGGAGTGATCCGGGGAGATCCGTAGTGAGTTGCTTGAGTGTAATTGAAAGTTCTTGATGCGTGGTGAAAATGAGCTCTGGGTGAAGCGGATAAAGAATGGATAAGGGGAATGATGAGGATGGTTGGATGTGCAAATGCAGAAGTCGCTGTAGTGAGTGTAGACAATAAGACGGGTAGGTGCTGTAAATTTGATGTTGTTTACGTCCTTCCTAATTGGGGAGGTGGGCGCGCAGCATGGAAAGCACAGCTGCGCAGCAGTGCATTTGACACCCGTGCACCTGAGACACATTTACACCCGTACCTCGCCACATCCGTACATCCCGAAACGCACATCCGTACATCTCCACATCCGTACATCCTAAACACACACCCGTACACCCCGCGCCGGCCCGGCGGGCGCGGCCGCACAATTGCCGCAATAGGCAACTTCTCGGGCTAATCCATGCCGGCCCCGGCTTCAAGCAAACGTACCCCGGCCCATGAGAACTCAGGCTCCTGCGGTGCCCTAGGTGCGCATCGCCGGACCAACTGTGGCGCCTCACGTGCATGGGTACACCTTGTCACGTGACATCGCGCCCACATCATCTCCATACATACTTCCGTCGTACCCTCGCCAGGAATCTCATCCCAACCCCAACAGGAGCCTTCTGCACGCCCCTTCTCCAACATCCACCCTCTCATACCGTATTCCACTCCCCCCGGCACTTCCCGCTGATCCGTTCTCTCCGCTCGCTATATGCCGGTCTCCCTTGCAGAATCTACTCTGGCGCTGGAAGGCCAGCAGCGCCTCTCACGCAAGCTCCTCAAGTACACAAAAGCCATACTCCAATATCTTCTCGACCAGTGGTTCTTTGTCCTTTTGGCGGTGTTCATAGCGCTTGCTCACCTGTACCCCGAGTTCGCCAAGCTGGGCGGCACGTTGAAGGCCGAATATGTCATCAGTTACGGGGCCGTGGCGGTGATCTTCCTTATTCTGGGCCTCCTGATGTCCACACGCGACTTTCTCCAGAACGTGGCCCACTGGAGGGCGCACTTTACGGTCCTTACGTCGTCGTTCTTGATCACCTCCGCCATCATTTACGGCATAGCCACGGGCATCAAGGCCGCGCATGATGGCGAGATTGACCAGTGGCTTTTGGTGGGGCTCATTGTGACGCATGCTTGTCCCACCACGGTGTCGTCAAACGTGGTGATGACCAAAGCCGCGGATGGAAACCATATCCTCACCATCTGTGAGGTTGTCATTGGAAACTTGCTTGGGGCGTTCATTACGCCTGCCATGGTGCAGTTGTACCTCTCCGGCACGTGGGACTTTGGCAACCCCGTGCACCAGGCCGCAGATACCACGGTGCAGCAGCTATACGCCAATGTGATGAAGCAGATTGGGCTCTCGGTGTTTGTGCCGCTCTTTGTGGGGCAGGTGGTGCAGAATGTGTTCCCGCTGCAGACCAAATGGTGCATGACCACCTTCCGGTTGTCGAAAGTGGGGCTGTTTATGTTGCTTCTCATCATGTTCCAGTCGTTTTCCACGGCGTTTGCCCAGCACGCCTTCACCTCGGTGTCGCATGCGTCCATCATCTTCTTGGTGTTTTTCAACATTGGCATCTACCTTTTCTTCACGGTGTTGGTGTACTTGTACCTGCGGCCGTATTTCTTGGTGGTGCTCCTTCCCACGGTGCCCACGCTGCAGTCGTCGCGGACCTACCGCTGGTGCTACAAGATGTTCCGGCCCTTTTACTATAACCGTAAGGACACGGTGTCCATGATGTTGTGTGGGCCGGCCAAGACGGCGGCGTTGGGCGTGTCGCTCGTGCTGTCGCAGTACGGGGCTCATAACCCCAAGCTTGGGATTCTCCTTGTGCCATTGGTGTTGTACCAGGCCGAGCAGGTGTTCACGGCACAGATTCTCGTGAAGTTCATGAAGAAGTGGGTGCATGCTGAGGATGTGAAGGAGGATGCGGAAACGGGTCCTTTGGTGAGATCAAGCTCCGAGCTGAATGGTTGACTGCTCACTGACTCAGACTGACTCAGCACTCGACACCAAAGACTGACTCAGCACTCGACACCAAAGACTGACTCAGCACTCGACAGCTCAGACTGACTCAGACATTGCATACATTAGGCTAGACGCGCTCAGGACTTCCAAACACCGGTGAAACTGCCCCGCATGCTCCGGCCCTCGTGGCCTTAGAGCTGGTGCTCGTCCCCGGCAGCCTGGGTGCTATATACACTGCTGGTTATGTGCGCATTAGCCGATGCCACAGTGGTCTGGCGCGGTCACCAGTGCGCAGTGGCTGGGGCAGTGCACCTGCAATTATCACTCAGATCGGCGTCCTGCACACACCCTCACCTGCCGCTCCCTCCCTGCCCTCTCCACCATGTATCTGCCGTATCCCACCCCAAATTGGCATGCCACCCCGGGCCCCGTGCACCGTAGCTCGTCCCTGACCCCCGCCACTTTCGCCGCCCCACGCCCGGCCTCGCCCCGGGCTTATCAGCGATCCTGCAGATAGGCCGTCCTGCACCCCGCGCCGCACTATTTGACTCTTATCACCATCCACAACACCACCTACCACTTCTCCTCCGCCATGAACTTCCACCCCTCGTCTGGTTTCGACCACTTCTCCTTTGACCCGCCGCTCGGGCCCATGCTGCTGCACTCTCTGCAAAATCTCGCGCAAAATGCGCTCAATCCCGACCGAATCCCGCCCCCGGCCTCCGTCGCCACGATAAACGGAGACGCCATCGACCTAAATGACGAGGTGTTCTTTCACACCACCCAGAACGCCGCCTCGCCCGTGCCGCTCAACTCCAACTACCTCTTGGACCTGTACCCCATGTACCCAGGGTCGTTTGGGCCCGAGATCCTGAAACCGGCGCCTGCGGAGCCGCTAAAATCTCCCCATGCTTCACATCTGTACCACGATGCGTCCCCGGACCATTTGCCGCTGAAAGTCCGCGAGTTTGCGGCCCTGGAGGTCCCTCTTGCGTCTCTGGAGTCTCTTTTAACCCTTCTGGGGCCTCGGGCCCTGGACACTCTACTGGAGACCCATGTTGCTGCCTTAGCCTCCGACGACCTGTCCATGTTTCTATATGACTCTGGAGAGCCGCCGGTGCTGGCATCCGAGTTGCTGCTGGCCGTGAAACTGGCCCTCAGTACCCCCGACTTGGCCTTTGCCGAGCCCTTGTCCTATAATGTGCATTATCTGCACCAAAATCGCTTTTCCACCGCAGTGGAGCAGATGCACCGCATGTCGCTCCATGGAAGACTGCTTTCCACCGACTACATGGAGGAAAAGACCATCAACCCCCGCCAACTACTCGAATTCTCCGCCACCTCGTCCTTCTCGTCCCTACAGAATTACGCTTTGGCACTGCCCGAAAAGGATGCCGACGCGTACATGCCGGGCACAGGCTCCTCCCCGGATACCGCTGCTCCCGAGCTTCTCGGTGCGTTGAAGTCGGTCAAGCCGTACTCTTCTCCATCTTCCAAAGTGGGTTCCGGCCTTAACCGCTACCTCTCGACGCTGGTGCTGTCGCCACAGCTTCTGACGTTTTTCTCGCTGCAAATCCCGGACCTCTTGGATCGCCTGGGGCACAAGTCCACCACGTCTGCCTTGAACAATCCCTTGAACCCGTATGTGATGAATGATGAGTGTGTGAGTGCAATTACATACTGGCTAAATAACACCGCAGATGTCATACAGGAAAAGGATAAGGACCCCTCGTTTTCCGGCGCCCTTGGTGCGTTGAAACACCCCGCGCGTGGGTCTGGAGTCTCGAAGTCGCAGTGGAACCGCCGGAATCTGATCCAGGTTGTTCCGGGGCTGGCGGACGCTTCGAGTTCCTGCAAGCCTTCTGTGCAGAAGCGAAAGCGCCGCAAGTCCGATCATTTATCGGTGAGAGACGACAAGACCACGGTCTCCGACATCAAACTCCCGGCACGGTCCATGGAGCTGACGACGGACTCGGGTTTTGCCGTGATCTCCGAGACTGACGCGTCCGTACCGTCTGCTATGTCCACTATTTCTGACTTGCCAGAGCAGGTACTAGAAAAGAAAGAGAAGGCGCTAGATACAGCTGACGCCAGAAGCAACGAGGCGGCAAGAGGTTTCACAGAGAACCCGCTTGGCCAGTTTGCGGAAGGAGAGGACGACGGCCCCAAGCCGTTCCCTTGTCCCGATTGTGAGAAGCAGTTCAAGCGGCTGGAGCACTTGAAGCGTCATATCCGCTCTGTGCACTCCAACATCCGACCTTTTCACTGCAAATACTGCGAAAAGAAGTTTTCCCGGTCGGATAATTTGGCACAGCATCTGAAGACCCATTTCAAAGTCAACGCAAATGGCACCACAAGCGTTATTTACGGGAATCCCAATCCATACAACCGGGGCGGCCGAAAGCAGAGTGTGACCGAAATGGAATTACACTAGAGAGGTGACTGAGCCCGGCATATACCAGAGAGGTGACGAAATGGAGCTACACTAGAGCCTGGTGGAGTCTATTGTCGAGACCATATCATTGCTGGGAGCAGGAGCAGTTCAAATTAGGCAACCAACATGCGGAGGGTCTTTGCTCCGCATAGAGAAGCGGAAAGCGGCAGGTACCACTCAACGGCTTTATCGGCAAATGGAAACTAATCCTTGGACCCCTCTAGCGGTCTTCTGACTCCGCTTTCGAAAGAGATAGTTTCAGAGCGTGCCTACTCGATGATAAGAGAAGTTTGAAGACCGATTTAGAACGGCCACTGAAGTTCCGACCATTGCCCAAGTGACATCGTCCATCAAGAAAATGTCGAAATTATGTGAATGTTTGAATTGTCTGGTACATGTAAACTCATGTGAACAGAACTTATGTGAATGTTCTGAGTCTAACTGAAACTCTCTGAACAGAACTTATGTGACTGAACAGAACTTATGTGACTGAACAGAACGTATGTGACTGAACAGAACGTATGTGACTGAACAGAACGTATGTGACTGAACAGAACGTATGTGACTGAACAGAATTTATGTGGCTGATCAGAACTTATGTGACTGAACAGAACTTATGTGACTGAACAGAACTTATGTGACTGAACAGAACGTATGTGACTGAACAGAACGTATGTGACTGAACAGAACGTATGTGACTGAACAGAACGTATGTGACTGAACAGAATTTATGTGGCTGATCAGAACTTATGTGACTGAACAGAACTTATGTGACTGAACAGAACTTATGTGACTGAACAGAACGTATGTGACTGAACAGAACGTATGTGGCTGATCAGAACTTATGTGACTGAACAGAACGTATGTGGCTGATCAGAATTTATGTGGCTGAACAGAACTTATGTGACTGAACAGAACGTATGTGACTGAACAGAACTTATGTGGCTGAACAGAACTTATGTGACTCTGAACTCAGTGAAGCGTGTGACTCCGAAGTCATCAACCTGATGTGCCCCACAGCCTTGTATGATCTGAAACTACCGAGTTCATGTGGGATTTCCGGAAATCTTTCCGGAGCAGTCTGTCTGGAAACCTTCCAGTCAGGAATTCACTTCACTGGCCCGTTTGACACGAGCCAGGTTGCCGTAAGGCACTGTTGTTTGTTTCTTATGTAAAGCTATATCGAATATGCTGTGCGCCAATGTAGGCCTATTGTAACCTCAAAAGTAGGCCCTGACAACGACGTCCCTCCTGGAGTAACCGTTACACTACATTAGAACACACCTATAAACAAAGCCGCCATACAATGACTTTTGGCTGCAAAGATCCATGAGCTGGAGTGAGTAGTATCGGAAGCAGAAACCTGCCTATTGAACCTGCCCATCGAAAGTGACAGAAGGCCAGCGCTTCTTCCTTAGGCTGGTGCTGCTCTGGCCGGTCCATACATTGACCAGGATTGCATGACCCACAAAGGTGGGCATACCTCTCTTACCCACCATTAGATATCCAAAACCCCTTCTTGAGGTAGGAATTTACTAGGTTATTTTTCGAGGCATTTATTTGTTTATACCTATCTTGCGAAGTGGGTTTCCTCGCTGGGTTAAATTAGATAAGGGATATATGAATATATAAGTTAAACTAGAATAAGACCTATCAGCCTTATTACTTTTAAGGTAAATCTATAAATTAATAAGTATAAATCCTATAATTTTCCTGTTACTAGAACGGTATATATGAGTAAGATTATATTCACTCATATAATTTAATCCCCAAACAGTCAGATATTTTATTTATTTATTGTACATAGAAGTAAAGGAACTATTTTTTATCCCCTCTTCGGGCGGGTATAATTTTAAACTCATGGCTTCTTGAACTTTCTAATGTATAATTGTAAAGCACTTATTGATATATAATTGTAAAGCACTTATTAATATATAATAGCATAGAATCCTGGGGTATACCTATTAATGAAAATAATGCTAATCATACAAACTGCTAATGTTAAATTAGGTAATTTTAATTGATGTGTTAGATTCTTTGATAACGTTTGGTACTTTGTCAATCAGTATATTTGTTCGTTCATGCCTCCTTACAAGAGGAATCCCGGGGTCTATATATAGGCGAATCGCTCGGCATTCGGCTGTTCGGCTGTTCGGCTGTTCAAATGCCGAGGTAGAGCCCATTATTACTCCCATGTCTCCCTTCCAGAAGACTTTCGAACAGCGTGGCTTCATCTGATCCTGATGGGTAGTGTGTTACCCATCGGGGGTCTAACATGATGTATATATTAAAGGTGTATGTCGGGGCCGCAATACTTTCATTTCCTTCGGAGAAATCAGTAAATTTCCCATAAAAAGGGTGTATCTTTTATGGATTAAATGTAACTTCCTAAAGAGTTATATTCTGCAAAGCGGGGATCGTTTTAAAGATATAAATGAAAAATATCCCGTCTTTGGCAGGTATATACGGATAGCCAGCGAATCGAAGGTTAGGTTAGGTAGCGTAGTGTAGCGTAGTGTAGCGTAGTGTAGCGTAGTGTAGCGTAGTGTAGCGTAGTGTAGCGTAGTGTAGCGTAGTGTAGCGTAGTGTAGAGTAGAGTGTAGTGTGTAGTTCGCTTGAGCATGGCACTAGTTTACCAATACCGAGCTATCCATTTTACTACTTTGCATCGCATCAGATTCGAACTGACATCTCTTATAGTGCATTTAAGGCTCTACCTTTAAGCTACCAATGCTTACTGGTCGACATGATTCGAACATATATAGACCTAGCTCAGATCTAGGGGAATTATTTTATAACCTCTTTCAAAAGCATAATCTAATTCAATACTGCTTTACTTATGAATTGAACGTTAGATAGTTTCGGTGATGATAAATAGTAGAACAGAAGAGTATGTGAAATTAGGGTGATGAAATTAGGTGTTAAATAGTGTATCAGAGTTAAATAGATAAATTAGGTATTAGAGTTGAATAAATAGTATGAAATTTAATGACTATATATGATTTATGGATTAGATTTAATCAATCAACATAGTTTGATCCCCTATAAATTATCTTATATTGATAAATCACCATGGTGATAAATTATAATTATTCATAGTACTCAATTTAAGTTCTTTTTAATTCAGGATCTAAACATGATATCTAGCCTTGATAGAAAAGTTGTAGCGACACTAAAGTCTACCTCTAAAATGCATTTAGAGGGTAGTCAACATTTTGAATAAGTCGACCACACTCATAATAGTCATGTCTTTTAAATAAACACCTTAAATGATTCAATCTCATAGTAAATAGTATAATTCTAAGTTTAAACTGTCTAGAGTAGAGTTTTAATGGTATTTCCAAATCTAGTTGAGATGCTGAAGGATAAGTATAAGTACCTAATCAATTAATCTACCAGCATGTTTACTCATTAATATCAAATAATTCTTTTAGGTAATAAGTGATGAGTACAACCTAAGAATCAACTTTATTCCCATTTTCATGGTAGAATTTTTCTCCAATGAGATTTCACCACGAATACCAGGAATTCAATTAATTTATTCAGCCATTTCTTTGTATATGTAATATAATTTATACCCCGGATAATTGAAAGGGGTAACTCCTTATAGTCATGTCATTTAAATGACACCTTAAATGATCAATCTCTTTATTGGTAGCACCACTATTTTAATATTCATATTGATATATATTTATCATGTATTTCAAATTATTTAAAACATATAATTTTGTATCCAGTAGACAATTAACACTATCAATAATTATATCAATAGATTATATTTAAGATCAATTTTATAATATTGGTCCATATATATTGCAATTAGCAATAATGATGTTAGCTATAGGTGCTTATGATCTAGCAATTTCATAGAAACAATCTTTATTACTAAATTATGACAATATCCTAATATAAATAAAATGTTTTAATGCCAACTTGATTCACTCATGCTAATAGTTTGCTTTTAATAGATGAAATATATAAAACACCTGACTTTAGTGGTATTTTCTATAAATAGAGTGTATAGAGTTGATAGGATAAATAGAGTGTATTAGAGTTGAATAAATAGGAAAATAGGATAAATAGGATAAATAGGATAATACACGCCTTGGTTGATCCGTCAGTTAGAACTACTTACCCTTATGACGTTTGCATTATGATAGCTTGGAAATTCATACATAGAGTCATAACCTAATACAATTTTACACTACATAGTGTTGGCAGTAGATTTGTAATAAAGGAAATGTGATAATGGATAACACAGCCAGCTCTAGACCTTGGACGGTGAAACGGTGGTGAAACATAATACCTGCCCACTCAACGGATATCAGCTCAGCACGATTTGTAAGCAATACAAAAGATGTGTAGCGATACTGATGGTGTACTAAAGGAGTCCTATAGAGATGAAAATCAGAACAGAGGCTCGTGCAGGAAGCGTAACAAATATCTAGATGGTTATATGTGGTAGATGGCTCCAATGCTTTCAGACTAAACAATTGCATACCCAGTTCATCTTGTCTTCCCAGCAATAGTAGATCACAAGACGCTCAGTGCATACAAATGTTGAAAGGGTTGATCTCCAAAGAGTAGTAGGAGATTGTAAAGAGACCTAGCATTAAGACTCCCCTCCTCCATTCCCTAAATAAACTCACAAGGTTCCGTTTACTAAACGCTTTTATAGACTCAATTATGAGCCCTTATATCTAGAATGTACACTACATCCACTCGTAACTACAACTTGTCATTACTTAATGCCATTCATCGATACAGAACAATGATCCTTTCATACTGTTAGCTTCATAACGTTTGGTACTTTGTATTTCAGTCTGGAACTCCTCAACAGGAGCCTTAGACTTTATCTCTTATCAGCAAAGCTTATCAGCAAAGCTTATCAGCAAAGCTTATCAATAGCTCATTTCCGGTTTGGAGCCCCTGCCTACGCAGATATAACCGGGCCGATTAGGCCGATTAGGCCGAAAAATGGACATAGCTAATGCTACGAAAACTCATGCTGCCCATTTAAATAGAGAAAGAGAATACAGAAAATTGAAACAAAAATAGGTATCCTCAATTCATCTTGATCATTAACATGGTCAATCTCAATTTCATTCCCCTTTTCATTTTTATCGTTTACCCCTAAATTACCCCTTAGTGTGAGTACTGTCTATATGACTAGATCCGTGGGATTCAAAACGAGGTGGTTCCCGTTTCGGGTCTGCAACTCATGTGATCGCAGCGTATGCTGATGGCAGTGAGAGCTTCGGGCTCTAAAATGCATAAATACTCAAATATGAAGCCCTTTCTTTGCCAATACATCCAAAACTAACTCTTTTCCTTACACCCATTCTTTTCGCAGGTATACCGTTCAAAGTAGCCCATCCCACAATTGGACCCCCAGAACGCCATTGGAGCTAGCCAGCCGTGTGTATAGTGCCGAAGACCATCTGGGTAGCCTGTGGCAGGCTCTGAAGGTCAAGGTGAACGTCTGAGATTCACTCACTTGGGCTACCAGCTGTCCAAGATGGCTGTGACCTCCAATTGAGCCATCGGGGGTATAAGTTACTTCCGGTAAGGTCCCAATATATGGAGGCTGCCAGGATCAGGTAACAGAATCAACTTTAAAGCAAGTCTATCCCAAGGGTCATACCAGGAAGTCTACCCACAAATACCTCGTGTAGCTATAGAAGATGCTGATATCCATGACTCAGTACCTGAAGTGGACAAGTATTCACTTACTTGATGATCCCATGACATCTGTTTAGCGTACATCTCTGCACGCCCGTTTAACTATGTACGGAAGGTACTGAAGTTCGACGACACGAAATATCCTTCAGTTAGGTGACCTTTCCAACGCACCCAAAGTGCGAATATGCCGAAGGGCTCCAGAAGCACGCGTACGAAGGCAGGGTTGAAGAGACTAAAGGTGAGGCAAACTCCTTCTAATAAAATACCATAATTAATATTTTAAAAAGATATTCAAGACCTGAATTTATATGTATTGTAATATTAGTTACTTTACCTCGCAACCTATAGTCACGATCCGCCTGGTACGCCAAAATTTGTGACGGATATGCGGAGGACCCGTTTTTCGGCCCATTCAGCCCTTTGACACGGTTTGGCATCAGCAGTCAAGCCAGCATACTCCATCGATGAGAACACCGCTCCTTTATGAGGGTGTCGTCTATGTATCCTCGCTCCGTCTGGCAATTTCTCCATCACTCACTGTCACCATTGGCTCACCCTGGGTAAACGGCGGGTCACCCTGGGTAAACGTTGGCTCACCCTGGGTAAACGTTGGCTTAGAGCTATACTGTCGAATTACGCGTTTCCACGGATGAAAACCCTTACGAAATACGTGGGGCGAAGATTGCCTTAAGACCAAACCTAATACATCGCGCCCGCCGGGTTACTTCAACAACCTGACCCACCCAAGGGCCATGGACCGACATTGCTACCTTATTACCGGCACCCTTCGGAACCAAACGGCAACGCGATTCTTACTATAGTCGACAATTCTCGAACCGCGTCCATCTCTACCCGTCTACCTTCTCAGCCGAAGATATGATTGACACTATCATGAATACTTTCCCCTCCACGGGGTTCCGTCTTCCATCCAGTATCGCGGCCCGCACTTCACAAGCGTTCCAGTCGGCACTAAATTTACTCGTGATAATTCCCACCTCTCGGTCACGTCACCACGGACGCGTGGTATCGAATGCTTAGCAGGAATCCCAGGTCAATGCTCAGCTCTACGCAAAACTCCGAGTTCGCAGGACCCTACGAAATCGCCATAGTGTCACCAGTCATTACCTAGTCTAGTACTTTGTAGTTCCATGTATTTGTTCGTTGATGCCTGCTTAAGGGGGATCCGGGGTCTATATAGGCGAAAGGCTACGGCGTTCGGCTGTTCGAGTGCCGAAGTGGGCTCGTTCCCACTCCCATGTCTCCCTTCTCGAAGATTCCCTCCTGGAATCTTCCTTCTAGAAGATTCTCGAGCAGCGTGGCTTCTGATCCTGATGGGTAGTGCGTTACCCATCGGGGGTCTAAATTTTTATTTTTATTATAGAAAGTTTTATTTTTATAGAAAATGTTTTAGATTATGAAGGATTTTAGTGTAAAAAGGATTAATCTACTATTTCACAATGGTAAGCCGTTCCAACTGGTATTAAATTTTTAGTTGAATAAAATCCTTATCCCGCAATCCAGGTATCATCCGGCGTCGCCGGGATAAATTAACTATCACTAGGTAATATATCTATATAAATGATATTTCGCAGCCTCTGAGATATAAATTAATATAACCGCAGCTAAAACCGAGGAAATATGTTTATAACTATAGTTATCTGCTATTGTTTTTAATTCCTAGTGCAAGTATTGGCGGAGTCATTACTTTGCCAGTATGACCTTTTGAGCTGACTAGTACTCCGCAAAAAAGGAGGGAAAGCACGAACGGGTCGTTTTCTTTTGTGAGGCGTATGGACTTAATTGGACTGATTTAGAGCTTTGGCTAAGCTCAAGAACTGGCCAGGAGCCTCATGATGAACCATGCGTTGACCGAACTTGTGGCCGCACCTTCTCTTTGGCCAAGTCGAAACAATCTCACGGAGTCCGTCCTCGCTCTCCGATTGAGCAGTGGTCTCTGGAACTCAGTAAGTCGAGCCGGGCGTCGGTAATACATTGGTGAAGTTCTGTCTCTGATCTAGAACTTTCATTAAGAAAAGGCACAACTGTATTCGTTTCAAGACGCACATAATAAAGCGCACATAATAAAGCGCACATAATCTAAAAGCTTTACCCACCGCCTTGGCCCAACCTTCCGTCGGGAGAACACTCAACAATGACGTTTGGGAAGGGCTCCTCGTCGGTAGTCTATATAACCACTGGTCTCGAGAACGAATGACATGGCTACCCGGTACAGATGTACACAAGAATCTAGCAATTAAGATCTTAATTAAGATCTCAATTAAGATCTCAATTAAGATCTAACAATTGTCTATTGTATCCATGATGGACCTATCAATTTCATCTCACATCCATTAGACCCCGATGGTTAGCACTGCCCATGGGATATGGACACCGTACGGTCCTGCAGGCAGAGCAAGCCAGCATGCACCTAGGCCATGTTCAGAAGCTGGCTACAGCCAGTCAGACTAAGTAACCTACGATCCTCTGAGATCAACGAATACTGAATTACAGGTACTAAGTTACCAAAGAATCAACAATTAATCTGTGATGATGTTATGATCTGATGTTATGGTCTAGTATATGCGTCATATCACCATACTATAATCTCTCTATAATCTCTCTCTATCTCTATTCTATAATCTCTATCTCTATATCTATAATCTCTCTATAATCTCTATTCTATAATCTCTATATCTATAATCTCTATCTCTATAATCTCTATAATCTCTATTATATCTATTATATCTATAATCTCTATTATATCTATAATCTCTATAATCTCTCTCTATAATCTCTATAATCTCTATCTCTATCTATAATCTCTATACTATCACCTCTATGGTATCATGGTCTATGTATCATCATCCACATATCATAATACCCATACACCATACCATCATGCCATCACACCGTTGTCCTGTACGTCTACACCTACTTAGGCGTGTTCATTTATTGGTGGTTCTGGCGAGGATCGAGGGCTCTTTAGACAAAGGCGCCTTTCACGTCCAATTCTATTGTGGTTGGCTCATCCAGGTGCGCCGAAGTCAAGAACGCTTCGAAGCGTTTCTCCGCTCCCCTAATGTGACGCATCTGATTGTGCCGGATACTGAACAATGGGGCTTTTTCGGTTAGAGTACCGCCTCAAGATCGCCATGGAGCCTACAACCGTCGACTCCATCACTGGAAATTGTGCTAAGCAGATTGTTGCAGGTCAAGATCTGAGCAGGTCAAGATCTGACTGCTGGTACAAGCTCAAGGAGAGGCGTTGCCCAGATTTAGACTGTTTCCAAGCGGACACTTCCTGACTGCTCTGTATCATGGCAATGGTTGATACGACGCAAGTCCGCATTGCAAACGGTGTTGGCTTGGGATTGGAATGCACTCTCGAAACAAGATGCCCGATGGTTTGGACTCTCTCGGACGGAATTCTTTCTAGAAACACCACGAATCACTATTTGACTAAAACACGAACCCAATATCGAGGAACACCTGCCAAAAGTTTGTTATGTGGCCAGGAACCGTCCGATAGGACTCCAGACGGAGATACGACTGAACCGGGTTTCTGATGGACCCACCTCTGATCCACCAGCGTGTAATCATCTCCATGGCTGCTACCATCCACGATCTATGGTAGATTTGATCTTATGCATGCTCTAGCATATCTCTTACACCCACTACCTGATCCTTCCATGGTTCATATCGATTAAATCTAATGTGTCATACTAGCACACTATCATGTCCATCAATAAACGCATAAGGTGGCTACCTTTAGGCCAGCGCATATTCAGAAGCTGTCTCTGATGGTAAAGATCTTGGTGCAGTAACGACGACGACAGAATGGAGCCATGATCCTAAGGGTGGAGGGTGGAGGAGGGAGGAGAACGCCGATGTATTGTGCATTACCACGAACCTGTTAGATTGTCTTTAACTCCTGAGACGCCTCTAGGGCATAAATGAAGCATAGGTGATTCGGATGGACGTGGCTGTTTGCCCCGCGTGCCTTCCTAGGCCACACACTAGTGCCGTGTGTCGTCCATACCACTGGGTCCACGTGTACCTCAGCTCTATACGCACAGAGGTTTTTAGTTCATTGACAGTCGATGGTGTGTTCCATACATTAACTGTATCAGCCACTGTAATATTACCATTAGCTCATGGTTTTGCAACTGCTCGGCTTGAAGGCCTCCATGGCAATGGGCTGTTGATGTTTTCATGCTGCGGACATATCGGATCCAACGGTCTTAGTGTATAGCAGCGTAGTAGTAGAAACGAGCCTTCAACCACACACATAGATGATGTGGCACTGTCTGAAGAGCAGTGTGCAAGCCACGTAGCCGTGCCTTGATAAAGGAGGAGCTCTATTGGCTTGAGTAACTGGCTTCAGCTCAATATATGACATGAGGATGTTCTCAAGAGGCCACTCAGTGGGACTGGCCCAGAACGTCGAGTCCCCTCTCACGCTTGATGTTGCAATTTCACCACCCGACAAGACTAATTCACGCCTTCGGGATTGTGAGCTTGGACATGAGCCGCAAGATTAGAGCAAAGCACCAGCCATTCTGACTGCTGTATTGGAGCACTCGATCATGTGAACCAGGATACAGCACTTGGCGATTGTGATGTTGGCATTTCTTGCATCGTAGTAGTTTTCCATGGTCTTCATCTTGTCCAGTGAGCGGTTCTAGCGAGATTGATTTCACTGCTTCTCGTCTGCCAATGTTTGATTTGAAGTGTACCTTTGACTTCCATTAAATATAACCAAGCTTAAACCTTGGCTGACCTTGGCTGACCTTTATCTCAATTTTGTGTCTGATCGAACCAAAATAACATCAAAATTATGTCCAACCACAGGAACTGAAAGCCCACATTAGTTTGGCACATTCCTATATCCAGTACAGCTGTTACTTTGCTCGTACTGCCCAGTACTCGATAGTTCTGAAGCCAGAACACTTTGCTTCAATCCAGACTTTTGAAACAAGTATTCTTCGGATATGGTATTCCATTATCGATTGGGGTGCTGATTGCCGGTAATTGCTGATAGCTGATTGGTGATTGGTGCCGCCTAGATCAGCCCCCGGATTCGCCGAGCCAACTGAATATCTTTCTGCATTATCGTCACCCTCTTGGCATGGATGGCACATAGGTTGGTATCCTCCAATAAGTGGATCAAGAACGCCTCGCAGGCCTCCTGGAGCGCTAAAACCGCGTTCGACTGCCACCGGATTCCGTAGTTGGCGCCAATGTAGTTCTCGGCAATTTCCTTGACTAAACGGGCGAACGGAAGCTTTCGAAGGAGCAAGTCCGTACTGCGCTGGAACTGCCTGATCTCGCGTAGAGCATTTGTGCCGGGCCGATACCGCCTTCTTTTGTTTCCGCCCGTGGGCGGGTCTCCGGGAAGATTGCGGTAGACGCCGACGTTTTGCCGATTGACCCGACTGGGGTTGGTGGAAAGTCTAGCCATGCGTAACAGGGTGGTTGGTCTGCGACTAATTAGCCGAATGCGGAAAAATAGACGGGTCGCGCAAGCACACCCGTACACACCCACCTTCACACCCGTACACCACCATACCTTCCCTTGGCCCTGGTACCCATTCGTGAGCTGCGGAACTCCCCTTGTGCATCCCGGCTACTCCGCGTCGCCGTCCAAAATCTCATTGATGCTGTCCTGTATATAGGCGCTCTCCTCGTCCATCGCCATCTCCGACAACCGCTTCTGCCTCTCGTTCTCCCCAGTCAACGCCTTCATACGCCATCCAAACTCCTGAAAACTCGACACGTCATACACCCAGCACGTGCCGAACACCGCCATCGACGTGACGCTGCCACAGAGCATTGTTCCTGCACCTACCGCCACTGCGGCGTCCATGACGAAATTGTAGCTCGTAGGAGGCTGATGGTTGCCCTGGAAAAGCGTGGGGAGGAACTGCCGGGCAACCGTGGACTTGTAGGCAAAGCGGGCGCTGAAAATCGTGGCGGCTGCTGCCCCTAAAAAGAGCACTGCTTGGTGCTTTCTTCTCTGGATGTAATCATCGCTAGCAGAGGCCAATTTAAAGTGGAATTTCGAGAGTGTGTTTCTGATGTTGTCGCTCATGGTAATAGATAGAAACTGGTTAGTATTGGGGCTCGTTCGGGCTGGAAGTGTAGAAGCACTGGTGTTCTTGTTCGCGTGGTGTAGTTTAGTGACTACTTCTTCGCTCTACGTGCGACTGCGCGCGGCTTGTATTTTACAGTGATAGTTAAACAATAGATCTCTGCAGATTATGAGATCGTCGATTCGGTCAAAGTCTTCGGTCAATTCCTGAATCCTCAATTATTGAGTCTTCAATTATTCTTCAATCTTCTGTTATTCTTCAGTCTTCAATCAATTAGTTTTCTCCGGTTTCTTCCTTCATCTTTTCATTGAAGTGTTTGATTAGATCTCCTCTTTGAAGACTCCGCCCTTATTTTTGTCCTGAGCAATCGAAATCTCCTCATCAAAGAGTTTGTCGTGTCTTCCTAGCGTAGATGCAACGGTGGCTGCTTCGGCCTTGGTCTCGGCATTGGTCTCGGCATTAGCCTTGGCCCCGGTTTTGGACGATGCCTTGGGTGGTGTGCCCTTAAGCGACTTCTTGAAGCCGGATAACTTTGACCGCAAGCTGCCCTTCTTCTTGGGCGACTCCTTGGCCTCCACGGGCTTGGTCTCCACGAGCTTGGCCTCCACAGGCTTGGGGTCCTTAGCCTCCTGCTTAGCTTCCTTAGCTTTCTTCTCAGGCTCCTTCTTCTCCACGCTGAAAAGTGACCCGGTGTCTCGGATATGGTCCTCATTGACGGGCTCCTGCAAATGCTCTGGCAACTCCTTTTGGATGCGCTTTTCTCCCTTGACCTTGTCCTCGATTTCCAGGAGGATCTCTTTCTTGTTGCTGGCCTTAGTGGCAATGTGCTCCTGCTTCTTGTTTTCCAAATCCTTCAAGTCCTGGTCCAATTGCTTGTCAGTATTAGCGGCATCCTCAAGAGCGGCCTTGGAGCTCTCGTGTAACTCGGCCACGTGCTTATCACTGGCCTCACGCAGCTTGACCACCTCTTCCTTCTCGCTTGTATTGGCGTCAATCTTGGCGTTGATCTCCTCCAATTTCTTCTTCAACTCGGCGATCTTAGCCTCATTTTCGCTCTGAAGCTTCTTACCGCTGTCCACCTCCGAGGCCAATTGGTCCTTGGAATCCGTTAATTCCTTCAACTTGGCGCTCTCCTTGCTCAACTCTTCAAGAGTAGGCGCAAGAATCTCGTCCTTCTCTGCCTGCATGGAGCTCAACTCATCCTTGCGGCCGTTGATCAAGCCAGTCTCTTCTTCGTTGATGCGATCCTCGTTGGCCTTCTTTTCGTTCAAAAGGTCCTCCTTCTCGGACGCGAACTTGGCCTGCAACTCACGCAACTCCTGGGTCTTGGCGTCGACTTCAGCATTTCTTTCTGCCTGGTAATCGGCATAAACTTTATCCTCGTCGCGCTTTCTTTGCTCGTTGGCAGCAATTCTCTGGTCCTTTTCCTTCAACTTCTGGACTTTCTCGGCGTGCCTCCGGTTTTCGTCGTCTCTCTTGAACTTCTCGTGCAACTTCTTCAATTCCGACTGCTTGGCCTTTTGCTGCTCGTCCAACTCTCTCTGAGCAGAGGCCTTCTGACCAATACTCTCCAAAACGGGCTGCACAATCAAATTGGCAAGCTTGTCGACCTCGGATGCAGGCAACGACAAGCCGCCGCCCATATCAATCATACCGGCCTTGTGGTCCTTCAAACGGGCCTCAGAGTTCTTCTGCGCAGCCACCAAAGCCTTGCTGTATATTTGCACCTGGTTCTTGAGGTCAGCCTGGCTAGATGCGTTGATGGACTTCAACCTCTCGCTGGCCTTGGCG
Source organism: Metschnikowia colocasiae (assembly GCA_002370175.1). NCBI lineage: Eukaryota > Fungi > Ascomycota > Pichiomycetes > Serinales > Metschnikowiaceae > Metschnikowia > Metschnikowia colocasiae. The sequence goes on along the minus strand of NKZV01001135.1, from coordinate 17,418 downwards.
CTGGCGGCAGCCAACAAGGTGGCGTCCACAACATCCTGCGCTCTAAAAGTATTGGATCTTCTTTGCGACGACACCGAGTCGGTGTAGCCCGAGCCGTGCTTCATGCTCAACGAGGCGGAAGCCGACTTTGCCGCCAAGTTCTCTTCGTCCTGGTTCAAAAACTCGGCGGGCTTCGAGGCAATGCCCGAGCGGTGGTCCTGGGCTGGGTTGAATCTGTTGTTCAAGGTCTTGGACGAGTTGTGGTCCGCCACCTGAGAAATCTTGCCAATGTTGAGCGGCGATGAAGCCGAGGGTTTCGACGTTAAGCCGTGCTTGGCAGACGAACGCACAGGCGTGGTTCTGCTGGTCATGGACGTCGACGAATTGGCCGCAGCCTGCTTGTATACGGATGCTTTGTCGTATGACAGGTACACGGAGTCGGACGTCGACAGCAACGAGGGTGAGGGCTGCACCTTCTCTTTTTTGGCAGCAACTGCCGCGGTGTGCGCATCTGGCGCCGCAGACAACCGCTCATACGAAGGCTTCACGGATAAGTCGGACGAGGCTGCCAATAACGCGGCAGTATCGGAGGCATTGGAGCTCACGCCCACGGACGCCTTGCCGGGGCTGTTGAACACGCCTTGCTTCAATTTTTGTTGGTAGATTGCCTGCTGCGACAAAGGCTTGCCATTGCTCTGGTACACAGACATCTTAGGGGGTTTGTTTAGAGTGTGCAGTCAATTGCTATCAATTGCTGTCAATTGCTGTCTAAAGGAGAATACCTCGGGAAGTAGGGAATTGCCGAGGGGGGCCGTAGTGGATGCTGAAACAGATGCAGTTCAGTTTGAGCAGTGACTAGCGACAGGGCTGAAACAGAGTCCAGAAAGAGTGGTAGATGTGGTAGAAAAAGAGGTGAGAAGTTGGGTTGCTTAATGCTGGCGCAACCTAGTAGGGAGTGCCGTCCTGCATGTGCGCCCGCGCCGCAAGGTGACTGGAGGTTGCAGCAGAGAACAGAGGCTGCGCTGTGTACAGGTCTGGAGGACTGTGATCCCCACATGACCGATTAAGTTGACATTGACGTATTAACGCATTGATATCCGGGCCAAACTGGACAAAACACCGAAATGCCGAAAAAGGCTAAACTGAGGAACTGAGCCAGAACAACGGACTGAACCACTGAACCACTGAAACATCCCTGAAACATCCCTGAAACACCACTGAAACATCATGCAACACCACTGAAACATCATGCAACTTGACTGAAACTCTTGAGTCTACACTGAAACTTCACCGCGCTCCACCACTGGAACATGACTGCTCAATGACTTGTCAGTTTGGTGATGCTGCTGGTCAAATTGAGACGCAATTACCGCAAACGGCGACCGAAATAATAGTCGTCCTGCATGCAGCGCGCATTCGCTGCTCGCACTGCTTCAGCCGCGGACGTAGCGACTGCCCTATGGGAATGTTCTGTCTGCAGTTCCAAGCATTGCTATGACTTTCCATTTTGAATAGTGCCGTACTGCATACAACGCGGATCTACTATCCCCAATCCGGCTGATTGTACTGTGCAGGCTTTTGAGCTCTAGACGCCAAGCTCATTCCAACACGCCACTTCTTACACGGTCAGCGCTGGATTCGCCTGCCTTCATAGCGTAAAGCAGATTCTATTCGCCGGCTCACTTGAACTACCCTCGGTTCGTTGCATCTCTTTCATTACCCCCGGTTCGTTGCATCTCTTTCATTACCCCCGGTTCGTTGCATCCCTTTCATTACCCCCGGTTCGTTGCATCACCGGTTCTTTCATTACCCCCGGTTCCTCGCCCAGGCCCCCTCCATCAAGCCCTCGGTTCCCGGCCATGTCCAAAGGGGCCGTTTATGTCCGGGGTCCGGACAACGTGTTCCACCGAAAGGAGAAATCTCCGTCCATCAGCTCCATGTCCTCGGAAAGCATCGGCCGGCGCAGTTCCGAGGTAGACAATACGCTAAACGAGCTCATGGTATGCGGCTTCCAAGTCGGGACTAAGTCCGAACCCGCCGAAAAGAAAGTATCGGAGAATGCCCGAAAGCACAAACCCCACCCAAACTCACACCACTCGCCCCAAACCACATCCCATTCGAACCCGGGGTATCCTCTTGGTACTGCATACAATCACACAGGCATACACCAGTACACCACCGACTGGCGGAGCCAGGTGCCGCCCTTTTTGGCCGGCATGTTTGCCACATACCTTCTCCAATTGGGTCTCCCCTCCATCAAGTACTGCATGGGAGCACTAGCCACGCTTCTAAAGTGGACAGCAGTCTGGTGTGCCGGAATAGGAGGCGTTTTGTTATATACAGGCACGTTTCCTACGATCACGGAGATCCAGCCACTTCTCCACAAAATCGGAGCGGGATTACTTCGGACCTTCAATGCATGGAATCCTGGAAGCGGCAATGCAGAGAATTCACTGAATTTCGAGGAAGGCATGGAGCAGACCTCGGAATTCGAGTTCCGGCCCCCGGTGCCGTCGAAAAAGACCCAGGATTCTCACAAGAAAGACGTCAGCGTCACCAATGTGAAGGCGTTCCAGGCGCAATTACGGCATTCGGCCCGGTTGGCCATCACGGACTCTGGCAGAACCGAGGGTGGGGTGCCCTCGGTTCTACTGAAACACAGCCAGGAACCCCGGGTGCAAATGCGCCGGGCCTTCACCGAGGGCGTACCTGCCGACAGCCTGGACTTCCGCTTGAGGGAAAGGCGGAAGTCTGATTTGGACAGTGCCCTCGGAACTGCGCATGGGGGCACGGAAAAGGCAAAGCACCCCCGGAACTCCAGAGCGAGTACCCCGAAACTTGCCAAACCGGGGCCAAGTGCTCCGAACCGCAGGCAATCTGCGTCGTCTCTTTCCTACGACACCATCCCACCGGAAGACGACTTGCCCTTCTCGTTCGAAATGAAAATGAAGGACTCCGACCATTTCTCCCTTGGTCGCCTGGACTCCACTACAACCAAAAACTCTGTTTTGGGGACCCGAGCAAACTACTCCAAATTCTTGGCCAATGTAGACCATTGAACGTTTGATCCAACTATGCACACTGTACATTATTATGGACAAATCAATGTTTCATGCAACTCCATATTACGTCATGAAACAAGGGAGGATGCAACAGAATAGTCTTCATGTTCCATATTATTCCACAATTCTTTCTCATGGACATCGTCGATCAATTGACTTTGGGGAGCATTATCAAATAATTCACGTTCGATGTGGAACAACTTCGATGTGGAAAGAAATCCGGTCAGTCTAGTTTATTGTATTCTGACCTTGTTTTCCCATGCTCAAGACTTCGAGCCAGCTTCATGCTCCATATATTGTGCTCTAATCTTGTATTCGAGCTCTACCCCATTATTCTGAATTCCATCCTCTTATTTTGAACGCCTATTCCTTAAGAGCTCTCATTCATGCGCTCCGTTGGGACTTCATATATCCCAGTTTCGTTCTGGTCATTCTTGTGTCCTAAAGTGGTATCATTGAATACCATTGAAGACAGTAGAGATTAGACTTGAGATTAAATTGCCTGACTCAAAGACTAACGTCCCAAATGGCCTGTGGCCCTCTTTCTTCGTAGATCTCCGTGTCTAGGAACGAATCGCCTCCATGATTAGAGTTGCCTCCAAAGATCTGCTTGCTGTAGATTTCGCCTCCCAAGAAATACACGTCCGACCAGTACCCCTTGTGTTCTTTTGTTTGTTTCCACTCTGGGAAGTAGTCGGGGAATTTCACCGTCTTGGCGCTAGATGGCACTTGCAATGCTCCTTTAAAGTCAGTGTTTTCGCCCTCATCCGTTTGCTGGTAGCTGGCAATGGCGGAATTCACTCCATTCAGGTCCTTGCTTTTCTTGCTGGGAGGCTTGTACACATAATCGCTGTTGAGCTTGAGTACGATAGATTCTCTCAAGCCCACAATGTTGCTCGTGCCACCAATAATGATGATATTGTCGTAACACTCCTGCCTTTTTCCCAAGTCAGGCACCTGACTCAAAACCCGTGCAATTCCCTCACTAATCTGCAGAACAAGCTTGGATGTGCCCTGGAACCGCTCTTTGCCCACCGTGAGTTTCTGGCCGTTGAAGTTGATCGAGTTGTACTGCAACTCGTGGTTGTTCTTTTGCTCGGCCTCGGCAACCTTCTCGGCAGAATCCTGCTCGGTGATCATCTTTGCCACATCAAACTCATTTTCTTCCTTTCGCTCAGAAGTTTCATTCAAAATGTCTGACAGAGAGTAAAACGACTCGGCTGAGTCTACCAACACCTCATAAATATGCGACGTCTTCAAAGCCGTGATTTGATCTTCGCTGAAAGAAGGCAACAACTTCTTGAGCTCAGTGTCAATGGTCTTGCCACCAGTGTCCAAGCGTTTGGATGCATATTTAATCACGTTTCCTGCCAAAACTGGCACTATCTGCGTGGATTCATGTCCAATATTTACCACAACAGCCGCAGAAGTGGCTCCCAATCCGTATGTAGCGGCAATAGAAGCATCCAAGATGTTGAAAGCGGTAAACTCCAACTTCTCAAACACGTAGCGGGTCACCTCTTCAAGGGCATTGCTGGAATAAGACACTGATGGCACAATCAAGAGCAATGGCACTTGGTTAATGGTAAGAACAGGATGTTCCTTTATTATTGTCTGCAAAATAAATTTTAGGAGAGCATTGAAGGCATTAGAATCCACGATCCTGGTGCCTCGAATTGGGTGCACGGCTTCCAATTCGCCTGTAGGGTTTGAAGAGCGGTACTCATTAGCTGCCTTGTCAAGATACACAACGGTGGGGATTTTGTATTGCGGCGGGGTTAACGAGTCTCGCAACCCAAACAAGAAAAGAGTGTTTTGCGAGCCGGCGTGGATGACGAGAAAGTTCTCTTCCCGATATAGAGGCATCTTTGTTGATAGGAACTCACAAAGTGTGTTTCTCAAAGTTGTTGAGCGTGAGAATTTGTCGGCGCACGCCCACGCGTAGCTGGTTATTTCTAGCGCCCGATTCAATCAATGTAAATGGCGCTCATGATTTTTCTTTGTTGAAATGGAGCATTTTGTTGTGTAAGCGAAGCATGAATGAGATGGTTCTATGGCAAAAATATTTAACTGGGCGATTTCTGGAACGGACATAAGACTGGAACGACATCTAACTGGAACAGGCACACAACTGAAACAGGCATATAACTGAAACAAGGAAACACCGAAAACGGAACGGCCAAAGAGATGAAACAAGGAGGTAGCAAAACTAAGAAAAACGCCCAAAGCTGAACAAGGAACACGAAACAAAATCATAAAGAAAACAAGGACGCGGTGAATACGCTCAAAAGGAGCCACAATTAATTAATTCCTTAGATGTCGTGCCAAATCTGGAACAGGTCTGATACAGGTCTGAGTCTAGTCTGAACGAGCCAGCAATAGATTGAAACTGGTCTGAAACAGGCTATGAAGGCTGAAACAGTCCAAATCCAAGGCTGTTACAGTTCCGAAATCAGTCTGTCTAAGTCTGAACATGGCATAACAAATAATAACTAAGAACTCCTTCCGAACGTATTGGAGTTTATTCTATGCTGCGACTCCAATTCATATGAGTTGAAGGGTGGTCAAAAGAAGAAGCAAAAGAAAATTGAGTCTGAACTTACAAGTGGGGAAGGACATATTTATATGTCTCAGGGGTATGGCTGCAAAAGCAAGTTACACAAAAGCGCACCCTCGCACACATATATAAATTCGAGATCCCCACCTGTTTTCATGCGCACAAAAAGTTTGCAGGTCAGCCACCCGAACACCAAATCCGTGCATCTGAACCCGCCGAATACCACCCGTACCTCCGACGCATCCGCCACATTTCCTATACAAACATCTCGAAGGCCTTTTTTCTTCACTCAAAATCGAACCCTGCGCGTCATGAGTATTTGGGCGAAACGCGTCCTTCAACCAAGGTTTCCACTTCTAAATTTTCAGCGTAAACCCATACCACACCAAAACATGGCCCAGCAATCGATCCTCAATTTTTTTGGTGGCAGTTCCAACGCCGGGGCCAAATCTTCCAAACGTTCCAGTTCCCCCATTCTGGCGTCCCCCAAGAGGAAAAAAACAGCTAAACCAGAACCGGAAAGCAAGCAAGATGTCGTTCAAAAGAGCTTAGATAACCACAGAGAAAGTCTACAGACGGAATCTCTGACCCCAAGCCTGGAAAAGAACCCCAGCAAATCTCCTCCAGGAAGCCCAAGCTCTGAAAGCACTGAATTGACTACTTCAAAGGCGTCCGAATTGATAGAATTGACGGAAAAGGCCCCACACGTGCTTTCCCAAACCTCTTCCAACATTTCCTATGCTAAATTGACATCTGTGCTAGAATTGGTGGAAAAGGAATCTGGCCGGCTCAAAATGACGGCGATCATCTCGGAATTCTTCCTCGAGGTCTTGCAGCAGTTCAAAAGCCCCCATCAATTAACGCTCGTAGTTTACTTGTTCATTAATCGTCTCGGGCCCGATTACGAACCAGACTTGGAGTTGGGATTGGGCGAAACTCTCCTCATCAAGGCCATCAGTGAGTGTTACGGACGGCCGCTCGCAAAAATCAAGAAGGATTATCAGGAAGTGGGTGATTTGGGGTTGGTGGCACAAAAATCCCGCCTGGGACAGCCTCCTATGTTCAAACCTGCACCTTTAGATATCGAGCAAGTCTTTAACAACCTTACAAGCATTGCCAAATCCACAGGAAAAGACTCGCAAGCGAGAAAAATCGCCATCATCAACAAAATGTTGACTTCGTGTGATATGAAGAGTAGTGAAGCCAAGTTTTTGATTCGCTCCTTGGAAGGGAAACTAAGAATCGGTCTAGCAGAGAAAACCGTGCTTGTGGGAATCGCCCAGGCATTCGTGAATTATGAAAACTCCACCGAGAAACGCGTTCTGCCAGAGACCTTGTCGAGTGCCGAGGATACTATCCGGGAAGCATTTTCGCTTGTTCCAAACTACTCGGTTATAATTCAAAACTGCTTTGACCACGGAATTGCCAATTTATTGGAACACTGCCAGTTAACTGCAGGAATTCCTTTGAAGCCGATGTTGGCCAAGCCCACCAAGTCTATCGGCGAGGTTTTGGATCGGTTTCAAGGCGAGGAATTCACTTGTGAATACAAATACGATGGTGAAAGGGCACAAGTTCATTTGCTAGATTCCGGCGAGGTCCGGATCTACTCCAGAAATTCCGAGGACATGTCGCAGCGGTATCCCGACTTGGTTGCGATCGTTAAGGACTTCATCAAGCACAATGATCAGAAGGAAACGTGTTCGTCCCCGAAATCCCTTATTTTGGATTGTGAGGCCGTTGCCTGGGACCGAGAAACCAACAAGATCCTTCCCTTCCAAGTTTTGTCCACAAGAAAAAGAAAGGATGTCAACGAAAAGGATATTAAAGTGCATATCTGCCTATTTGCGTTTGATTTGCTCTGCTACAACGGCGAGTCTCTCATCACAGAGTCGTTCCACGACAGAAGACAAAAGCTTTTCGACAACTTCGCTCCGATCGAAGGCAAGTTCCATTTTGCCACATTCAAGAATTCTTCAGACTTGAATGAGCTCCAGCTCTTCTTGGACCAGTCAGTCAAGGATGCGTGTGAAGGATTGATGGTGAAAATGCTCCATGGCAAAGACTCGTTTTACGAGCCCTCGAAGCGGTCACGCAACTGGCTCAAATTGAAAAAGGACTACCTTGCTGGAGTGGGGGATTCGCTCGATTTGGTGGTGATTGGGGCCTACGTCGGAAAAGGAAAACGAACCGGCTCTTACGGTGGTTTCTTGCTTGCAGCATACAACGACGATACCGGGGAGTACGAAAGCACGTGCAAGATTGGCACGGGGTTCTCCGATGAAGACTTGGCGAGCCTCTACCAGCGGCTCAAGCCCCATGAGATCCCCGGGCCCAAGCCGTTTTATGTCTATGATACGACCAACTCCAATGCCAGGCCCGATGTGTGGCTCGAACCAACGTCAGTGTTTGAGGTGTTGACTGCCGATCTCTCGCTCAGTCCAATTTATAAGGCCGCCCATTCCGAATACGGCAAGGGAATCTCCTTGCGTTTTCCCAGATTCATACGCTTGAGAGAAGACAAGGGTGTGGAGGATGCCACCACTTCGACGCAGGTATCGGAGTTTTACCAGAGACAAGCCAATTTGACTTAAGACCTGATGCAAATTGATTATTTATGACTAATTAATGACTATAAGTCGATGGGACGTCTGACTAACACGACCGGACGGGACATCTAGAATGACTGGATGGACATCTCCAATGAATAAATGGACATCCCGAATGGCTGGATGTGAGTAGATGGCTGATGTGAGAGTTTGAGCTACTCCTTTGCTTTCTCTCTGTCTCTGCTCTCACGGATCTTCATCTTGATCTTGTTGCTGAGACTGTTGGCTTTCATTTGCCCAAAGTTGAGCTCCACATGGGAGCTGTTGCGGGAGATGTTGCTTGGTGATGCTGTTCCTCGGTAGTTGAAGTCGTCGGAGATGGACATTTGCGACGGCATAGCTGATTTGATATCAACCTGCGAGTTTTTGGCGTTCATGTGGAGATCATAGTCGGAAAACACCGGGATGTTCGTGTACGACTTGGAGCGGGCATCGATGGAGAGCCCATCAGACGTGGACGAAGACACGTCGTCGTGCATGTCACTATCACTGTTCTTGGACGACTCGCTTGTATCGCCGGCGACAAACATCTTGTGCTTTTTCCGGGAGATTCTGCGGCGCCTCAACTCCTGGGTCTTCATCTCCTCCTCTTCGTCGGAATCCACAAGCAGCGCCTTCTTGGGCACGTGGTCATGGCTGGCGACCTCCAACAAATTGAAGTCATCGGGGAACAACTCCAAGCCATACTTGTTGACGAACTCGGTGATGTCGTTGCTAAGGTTCATTCTGAGCTCTTTCAACTCCGTAATGGAACTTCCCAGGAAAATGGAAAGATACAAGGGCCGGAGCGACTTGAAAAGATCCATGCCCTGTTCACCAGTGACCAAGGCCAGGTAAGTCACGAGAATTCCCAAGAAATAGATGAGGCACCACATGCTGAACAAGCCGTAAGACGACAAGTAGTTGTGTTTCTTGCAGTACCAGGTGCAGATAGAGGCATAGAACAGGTAGAGCAAGGGCGCAAAGCCCATGCTGATCAAGATCTTCCACGTGGCCACCACGTCGTTGGCCTTGATTTTCACCGTAGAGTTGGCCAACGCCGTTTTCTTCTTCTGTGCCGAGACTCGCTGCGCCAAGGCAAACACAGGAGAAAACAACACCAGGCCCGGAAGAGCGAGAATGGCGAAGAGAAGGAGCTTGAACACGCGTCCAATGAACACCGGAAGCAAGTAAAGCTTGTGGGTTTCGTCGCACTCTTCCACGTGGTGATCGGGCAAATGCATATTCTGCAACACCTTGTTGTAATGTAAAATCTTATTTCTGATCAGCACCATGTCCGGGTGGTCGCGGAAGGTCTCGTAGCCAAGGAGAAGGCGGCGGTTCATCTCCACCACCATGGGAAGTGGGAGGTACTGGGCAAAGTGGCCTGCGTAGAGCCGCCGTGCCGCCTGCACCACCATCAAGGTCTCGTAGTCGTGGCAGTTCACCGTCACTGCACGAAGGCCGTTGGTCACCACCTCCAAGAGATCCTTGATGGCATCACGCAGCGAGGCCGGGTCAACGTAGCGGGCCACCATTTCCGGAGAGATCTCGATGGGCGGGCCAAACTCCACCACCGCGCGCGACCGGAACTTGTGGGCATTGAAGTAGTTCATGCCACACGGAACTATCTTCACGTGGCACAGAGGGTCGTGGCTCATGGCTCCCAACGCCATTATGGCCACGCCGGCCTTGAGCGGCAAGAGCTCCGTGCGGTCATGCAGGCCTCCCTCGGGGAAGATCCCCAAGCAATTGCCCCGCGACAAGTGCTCGAAAACATAGTGGTACACCTGTTTCTGGTCGATCTTGTCGGCCACCTTGAACAGCGTGCCGTTGGCCAACAACTGCACGATCTTTTCCGACTTTTCAAACGGTTTTTTCAAGACCAACTCGGTGTCGGAGTAGATGGCCTCAATCTCCGACGCGCCGAGCGACTTGGGGAGCGCCAAGAGACCGCGCGCCATACATTGCGTGGTGAAGCTGGTTCCATGCCCCTTGACGAGAAGGGGGTTGCTGTTCATGTCGATGCGGATGCTGCCCTTTCCCGGCCGCAACAAGTCCTGGGGCCTGGACACGGGGATGGAGAGCTGCGCGCTGGAAAGGGGCCCGATCACGGGGTGATTATAGGATTTGGTGGCAATAAGAAACGAGACGCGGCGGTGGGCCTCCTTGCGGACCTGGTTCATCAAAACAATGGGGTCCACGAACTGGTTGGCGTGGGGCGCCGCCACAAAGATGACGGGGCCTGATTTGGGGATGCGGAACGCTCCACGGGGGCGGATTTCCCGGAAAAAACAGTCGAAAATGATGGCAAAGAGCCACTGGACAAAGTCGTAGAGGAGGAGCTGGGATCGGCGGAACGGCTTGTACTTGAGCTCGGGGTTGTGGGGGCTTTTGGGCGTGTTTTGGGCGGAGTGGGTGTTTTGGGCTGTGGCGGCGCCCACTGGGCCGATTTTGCCGCCGTTTTCGGGTAAACCCATATTTGGGGGTTTCTGTTTCGGACCATGCGGGTCTGAGCCGCTGACGAGGTCTGGTTGTGGCATTGGCGGGTTTGAGAGGTGTGGCGTGGTGCTGGCTGGCGGGATGGTGCGCACGAAAATCCTAGAGCCATGGTACTGCATATACCCTGCATATCAGTCTTTGCTGCTGCTTAGTGAGGTGCACGGGTCTGTCATTGGGTCGGCGTACCCTTTGGTGTACGGGTGTCCTCGCGGCTACCTCCACTCAACCGGCTCGGCGTCAACCAGATGCAGGATTTCCGAGAATAGTCCACGCATGACGAACCTTGCGCACGCTGAATACCGAATAGGGAAACTCTCGTTGAGGTGCGTCACCACCGGTACGCACGTGACCGGCGCCCTCGGCATGTGCCAAGGGTCTTCGCCACATCATTGATGCAGTCAGCCTGACATCCGTACCCAACAATGGAAGATAAGCTTTGGGTTTTTTGCGGTGGCGTGATTCGAAAGCAGACCCGGAGGACACATGGCTGTCCTGCACACAGGCCCACTCGGGCCCCCTGGGGCCTATTGTTTTCGGATGCGGCCGAGCTTAGCACATAGGGGTCTGAATGCTCAGGACTAGACTTGGCAACCCGTAAGGCATAACCACCGGGTGCAAAAACGCATGATCTTGAGGGTTCGGGCCAAGGAAAGCCTCGCACGTGACTTCGGGTGCATGTGCTCATGCAAGTGCAGCTGAAAAAGACCCGCAGCCATTTCCGAGGGTACATCGGGTGCACACGAGCTAAGAGCCGGATATCTCTATCAGTCGTCTAGCATGCAGCCAAGGTTCAAAGGGGTATGGGAGATGCGTCCTGCAGGAATTGATTGGTATTCTCCAGTTCAGCGATGTAGATATAGAAGGAAAAGAAGGTGAGGCTAGGGATGTCTTTTAGAACCAAGGCGTATCTTTGAAGCAGTGGAAACCGATGAAACACTCATGAAACAATCATGAAACACTCATGAAACAATCATGAACAATCATGAACAATCATGAACAATCATGAACAATCATGAACAATCATCGAACAATCATAGAACAATCGAACAATCACCAACACCAATGCCTATAAAGAACACTACCCTAGAGACTCGGAAACTGGTACTGCAGTTACTAGCCCCTCTCTAGCCCCTCTCTAGCCCCTCTAGCCCCTCTAGCCCAATCGCTGTAGTTAGTCACGGTTTCAGCATACGTCGCTGCAAACAGCAACAAATACAAAATACGCTACGCCAGAATCCGTTTCTCCCGAGCTCTCCCTACACATCAAACGCCATGTCTACATTGAAGTCTACCCTGGCGCATTCGCCACATGACATGACCAGCGCGGGCCGACACTACACTTACCCCGGTTTTCGCGAACCTCGGTGCCCTTTTTTCACGCCCTCGGTTTCCGGGGAACCTTCCCTGCCACCCCGCAACCCCAAAGCATAAATACCCCTGCTCCCCCCGGCCTTTTCCCTTTTTTCATCTCACTGTACCCACTTCAGTACAGAATCCTCGCGCTCTCTATATAGAATCCCCGCGCTCTCTATTTCATCCCGCGCTATTTATTCCGGGTACGACTTAACTCAAATAATACTACACTCTACAATGACAGTCTCGTTTAAAGATCAGGTGGTGGTGGTCACAGGTGCCGGAGGCGGACTAGGCAAACACTACTGCCTTGAGTACGCCAAGCGTGGCGCCAAGGTGGTGGTCAATGATTTGGGCGGCTCTTTGTCGGGACAAGGAGGCGACTCGAAGGCTGCGGATGTGTTGGTGGACGAAATCAGAAAGGCCGGCGGAATCGCCGTGGCCGACTACAACAATGTGTTGGATGGCGACAAGATCATCGAAACCGCGGTCCAGGCCTTTGGCACGGTGCATGTGGTGATCAATAATGCAGGCATCTTGCGTGACCAGCAGTTCAAAAAAATGACCGACAATGACTTCCAGTTGGTCACGGATGTGCACACCAACGGCGCATTCAAGGTGACCAATGCTGCCTGGCCCTACATGCAGAAGCAAAAATACGGGCGCATCATCAATACGTGTTCTCCGGCGGGTTTATACGGCAATTTTGGCCAGGCCAACTATGCCGCCGCCAAATCCGGCTTGATCGGCTTTGCTGAGACCTTGGCCAAGGAGGGCGAGCGCTACAATATCAAGGCAAACACCATTGCACCTCTTGCCCGCTCCAGAATGACCGAGTCCATCTTGCCTCCTCCCATCTTGGAGCAATTGGGCCCGGAGAAGATTGCTCCGCTTGTCTTGTACTTGACGTCCGACTCCAACACTTCCATCAACGGCGATATATTCGAGGTTGCCGCCGGCTTCTTTGGCCAAATCCGCTGGGAGAGATCCGGCGGAGTTTTGTTCAAGCCCGATGACTCGTTCACCCCTGAACTGGTTTCCAAGAGGTTTGCTGAGATCATGGACTTTGACGACTCTTCCAAGCCTGCATTGTTGAAGAATCAGTACCCCAAGAAATTGAACGAGTACGCCGAGTTGATCAAGGCCGCCAACCAGTTGCCTCCTAATGATAACTCCGGCGTTGCCCCTGTCAATGTCAAGGGCAGGGTGGTGGTCATCACCGGAGCCGGGGCCGGCTTGGGCCGGGACTACGCTTTGGCTTTCGCCAAGGCCGGAGCAAAGGTGGTTGTGAACGACTTCAAGGACCCCTCCAAGGTCGTAGAGGAGATCAAGAAGGCCGGAGGCGAGGCCCACGGCGACACCCACGACGTGGCCACGCAGGCCAAAGAGATCATCGACAACGTGATCGGCAAGTATGGCACTATCGATGTGTTGGTCAACAACGCTGGAATCTTGAGAGACCGCTCTTTCGCCAAGATGACTTACGATGAGTGGTTGGCAGTTCAAAAGGTGCACTTGATCGGCACATACCAGTTGTCGAGATTGGCATGGCCCCACTTCTTGGAAAAGAAGTTTGGCCGTATTGTCAACATCACCTCCACGTCCGGAATTTACGGCTGTTTTGGCCAGGCCAACTACGCTGCGGCCAAGTGCGCTATTCTTGGGCTCTCCAAGACCATGGCCATTGAAGGAGCCAATGCAAACATTAGGGTCAATGTGGTTGCCCCTCACGCCGAGACAGCTATGACCTTGACCATCTTCGAAGACAAGGACAAGAACCTCTACCCACCTAGACTAGTGGCCCCTCTATTGATTTTCTTGGCTTCCGATGACGTTCCCGTCACTGGAGAAACTTTCGAGGCCGGCGGAGGCTGGATCGGAAATACCAGGTGGCAAAGAGCTAAGGGAGCCGTGTCCAAGGACGTGGAGACCACACCCGAGTTCATTGGTGAGCATCTTGCTGAAATCACCGACTTCTCCAGGGATACCGCTAACCCCAAGTCCACGCAAGAAGCCTCCATGGCCATCTTGAGTGCCGTTCAAGGAGACGACGATGATGACGAGGACGAGGACGAAGAGGCAGAGGACGATGACGAGGAAGAGGACGAGAAGCCCGAGAACATGCCCGACCCAGTCTTCTCGTGGGACGACGGAGACGTGATCTTGTACAACTTGGGAGTGGGTGCCAAGCGCAGGGAGTTGAAGTACGTGTACGAGAACGACTCAGACTTCCAGGTGCTCCCCACGTTCTGCCACTTGCCCACGTTCAACTCGGTCAAGTCGCAGGTGACCTTCTCCAGATTGTTGAAGAACTTCAACCCAATGCTCTTGCTTCACGGGGAGCACTACTTGAGAATCAACAAGTACCCTATCCCCACGGAGGCTTCGGTGACCACGTCATACCACCCATTGGCCATCACGCAAAAGGGCACCAACACCATTGTGGTGCAGGGCTCGAAGTCCGTGGACCAGAAGACAGGCGAGGAGCTCTTCTCCAACGAGGCCACGCTCTTCATCAGAAAGTGCGAGGGAGAAACTAAGAAGTACGCGGAGAGAAGGACTTTCGCCACGGAGCAGTTCGTGGCGCCCAAGTCTGAGCCCGTATTCGTCAAGGACATCCATACGTCCGATGACCAGGCTGCGTTGTATCGGTTGACGGGAGACCGGAACCCATTGCACATAGACCCAGCGTTCGCCGCAGGAGCCAAGTTTGACAACCCCATCTTGCACGGTATGTGCACGTATGGATTGGCAGCAAAGGTGTTGGTAGACGAGTTTGGGCTTTTCAGCGAGATCAAGGGAAGATTCACGGGCATAGTGTTCCCCGGCGAGACTTTGAGGGTGTTTGCCTGGAAACAGGGAGACGTTGTGATTTTCCAAGTGCACGTTGTGGAGAGGAAGACCATTGCCATTAACAATGCCGCCATCAAGTTGGTGTCTGACAAAGGCAAGTTGTGATCGAGGAAAGCGCAATCATAGAAAACCGGTAAAGGTGATGTGTTAAAGCGAATGTGATCATGATTTAAAAAATAATTCATAAGCGTCAATTAAATTCAATAGTTCATCCCTGTGTATGATTAGTTTCAAGGTTAAGAGGTGGTTCAGTATTGAGGGTCGCATATGGAAGACAACACCATAAAGGGCTAGAGGCCATCAAGACCATATCGTGTGTTTCGTAGGGTAAGGGTTATGAGGCTTTCTGTCAGCAGTTGATTGATGAGGAACTCGGAGTATGTTAGAATTATTATGCGACCTGGGGCTTTAGCCTGTATTTGCAATAGGTTTAAGCTTCTAACGGCTTGTTAATGTTGTGGATCGTTTCCAGGAACGATGCCTATAAAGGATATTTGATGTATTCGGAAATGTTCTGACGGCTACTGGCTTAGTATGGAGTTCTTGCTTCTTCAAGAACGGAGGCTTTCTGCGCTTCCTTATATAGCTAGTCGAGATATAGCTAATCATCCTTGCTTGCCATTCTCTCTTGCTTGCTCTTGACGTCACACATTCCGGTTACATTCCATTCCGGCTGCATTCCTGCATATAGGTAGATTTAGTTTCAGTACTTGACATTCCGGTATCGAAGTTAAGTAAATCTCATGTCTAACATCCTCCCCCTTTTAAATTGGTACTTGTCCTCAAGTATCTTCTTCTCTGGGTTCTTCTTGTTCAATTTCAGATTCTTCTTCTCGTATATCCTGGGGATCTTCAATTCTGAGTCCGCGGGGATCTCTAGGTATTTCCTGTTTGTGGTCTTCACTTATCATAAGTGTATCTTCGGTGAAGTCAGGTTCTTCGTGTCCTCTTGTGGAGTTAAGTGTGGGTGTACTCTATCATCTTCTTCAAGTTGTCTTTCTAAGATTCTTCTGTATTCCATTGGAATTCTGCTGTAATCGCTTGGACTGATCCTTCTGTTAATATCTGAGTTTTTCCATTTTAATTCGATGAATGGTGGATGTTGATTAACTCTTCTGATTCTTTCAATATCATCTAGGCTTGTAAGAATATCATCTATTTCGAATGGTGATATGTGAGCATGTTCGTTGGATGTCTTATTGTACCGTTTCAAATTTGTAATGTTCAAAGAAATTGTTCGCTCAGGGTTTAAACGAATTTCGTAGGCATTATCGTTGATCACCTTCGATATCTTGTAAGGTCCTTCATAAATTGGTGCAAATTTTCTTCCTGCTTTGAATTGATTTAGTGCACTTGATTTGACTAAGACTTTCTCCCCCTTTTGGAATCGTACGTCTCGTCGATGACGATTAGCGTATTCTGCCATTTTGTCCTGTTTCTCTGATAGGAAATCACGCATTTCTTGTTGAGCGGACTTTGATATAATGCAAATGTGCTTTCAAAGAGTTCTGTGGGTAATTCTGTGGTAGAGTGTACTGCACGTGGGTGCCAACCTTGGTTAGCCATGAAGAAGTTTGGCCTAGTGAGACTTGGTATGAGTTGTTGTAAGCAAACTCTGCAATGGGAAGTAAATCATCCCAATCTGCGTATAAGGATCCTTTGGACAATAGCATAGGTCTGATAAGTTCCACTAACATCCGGTTTGTTCGTTCAGTCTGTCCGTCGGTTTGAGGGTGCCTTGGTGGTAAATTGAGTATGCCTAAAGACTGTTATCTTTTGCCAGACTCGTCTGACGAGGATGTCTTGATCCGAAACAATTCTCTGAGGTATTCCGTGTAAGCTGAATACTCTTTCGATAAGTAATCGAGCACATTCGTGTGCCGTCGTATTCGTGGTTGGCATAAAATGTGCCATTTTGGTAAAACGATCCACCACTAATATACGATTATGGCCACGTTTTGTGGTGTTAAATCCCGAAATAAAGTCCATTGAAATGTCAGTCCATCGTCCAGGAGGTACTGGTAATGGTCGTAAAAGTCCTGGGACATTCTGAGTTGAGGCTTTGGTTCTTTGACATTCTTCGCATGATTCAATATATTCTGCACAGGTCTTTTGCATGTTCTTCCAATAGTAGTGTCGGCTGAGTAGTTCGTAAGTTTTGTCGACTCCTCTGTGACCTGCGAGTGGATCCTTATGATATATCTTCATGATTTCTGCTCGGCAACGCCCGATTGGTATGCATATACGTCGTGGATCGGACGTGGAGATAGCATATGTGAGTAACCCTCGCCAAAGGCTATACTTTTCAAGTTTGGATTTCATCTTGGGTGGATATGGTTCATTTTTTGAAATGATGTTGTAGATTGTACTGAATTCAGGGTCGACTGGAATGTCTTCCATAAGCATCCTAATAAAGTTTGGGTTATCCTGAATCTCGAACACTGCTTTTAATTCCAATTGTTGTTTTTCCGTTGTAGCTTCGATGTCTTTTCTGCTCAAACAGTCAGCCACGCGATTGCGTTCG
>NKZV01001134.1:0-15124 GCA_002370175.1 Metschnikowia colocasiae | reverse complement strand
ATCTACCTCTCAGTCTCACAAGCCTACACTGGTGACTACAAAACCTGGCACTCGGATTAAAAAGTCGGTATCCAGTGGTCCATCATCAGTAACTAAGTCTACGAAATTGGTATCCAGTGGTTCAACATCAGCAACTAAGTCTACGAAGTCGGTATCCAGTGGTGCAGCATCTACCTCTCAGTCTCACAAGCCTACACTGGTGACTACAAAACCTGGCACTCGGATTAAAAAGTCGGTATCCAGTGGTGCAGCATCTACCTCTCAGTCTCACAAGCCTACACTGGTGACTACAAAACCTGGCACTCGGATTAAAAAGTCGGTATCCAGTGGTCCATCATCTGTCCCTGAATCTGTGGAGCCTGCATTGGTTACTGGACAACCGATTTCAAGTGTCGAAAAATCTGTGCCTGAGCATGGAAATCTTGTGTCGTCTGTCTCCAATGGTTCCACTGATCCCAGATCTTTGGAAAGGTCTGGTGCATCCACATCATCGTTCTCAAAAAAACCTGACATTCCTGAGGGTCCCGTTACAATCAGACCACATGGTTCCATATCTTCTGCTAAGTATGTCCCTAAGGGACCTCCGGTGTTAAACACGGCCACTTATGGTGGTTCTCCTATATCAAATATGTCGGAAACTCCAGAGGGTTCTTTGTCTGAATTGGTTACTACCCCGGGTCCTTCAAAAGTACCTGATCGTTCCAATCCTCCGAAAGTATTCGTCTTGGAGAATAGCTCTATTATTGAGTGTGTTGAATGCAACAGAGATTCTGTCTCTCACACTTCAAACATGAATGGAAAGATTCAAACCTCAAAATGGAACCCTACCACCCTTAGCACTTTGATTACCACTGTGTGCAGCGAGTGCGAGGCTGCCTCTCTGGTTACTGTGTGGAAAACATATACTAACTACACCACCTACTGTCCGGGAAAGACTACCTTGACTGTCACTATATGTGACGAGATGTGCCAACCATCTACTATGACAGTCACCGGCGCCACCACCTTGACCATCACCGGAGTTTACATTGTTCCCGATACCATTGTTGTGGGCGACACCGCTTCCCAAGGCCCTTCCAAGTACCCTTCCGGCCCTATTCAAATTGAAGCATCGACGCCCAAACCAAGCAGGGCATCGATTGCTCCCAAGCCAAAGTCAGCCAATGCCTTGGGCCAGAAAAGCACCAGCGCTCCTAAGCCAAAGTTAGGGAACCTCGGCTACAACCCCACCCATACTACCACCAGAAAGGCTCCTGTTCCAGAGGTCCCATCTTTTGTCAATGAAGCTCGCAAGAATGCCATTGGTGTGTGTGTCTTAGCAGTCGCTGCTTTGTGGTTGTAGTTGCTGATCCTTTGGAACTTCCTTTGGCCCCAATGCGTGGCCCGATTTGTTTCTCTGGAGGCTCAAATGATTTTAAGTAGTGCAGTATTAGTTTGAATCTAGTTTTTGTTATAGTCTTAAATTCGCGATGAGTGTAGCATTACTCCTTGGGCGGTCGGCGTAACGGGCCGCTGCATTGGCATGGCTCCATGCCAGAGAAGATTAGCTATCTTGGGTCTTATCTCAACAGCTCATTCGTGGTTGGATGAAGGGTAAGCCAAAGTCTATATAAGAAACCCAAATTCCTCTCCTTGAGGAATCATTATCAAGGAAAGATCATTTCAAAAGGATTGAACGTTATCAAAGTATCTAACAGTCTTAGTTATCTAGTGTACCTTCGAAGGCAGAGTTGAAAACAACTCCAGACTTCCTGGGATTTTTGACATGCTGATTTCGCAACTACAAAACCAGATTGACTAAAAAAATCACTTTCAATCTCTCCTAGGTTCTGATGACTTTCACATGCCTTCGAATACACCCTCCTATTCCATTCTATTTTATGCGTGGATGTGAATCTTGCAGGATCTGTGCACCCCTTGCGTGTGTTGAAAGCCACGTGCGCACGTGAGCATAGAAGCTTACGCCCGGCCACATTCGTGCACCGAAATAAAGTATAAAAGGAGCGGCGTACGCATATATAAAATTATCAAGATATCAAGTGAGAGTTCATATCAAGATGTCCCAGCGACGTACCCACTTCAAACACCTGCAGTGCTCCTGAAGGAGTGATGTTAATTTGCTGGCGCTCTCCCCTTCAACAGCGTAATCGCGTGCACGACATTACACCTTTACACGAGGTATCCGGATACACTTGAGTCCTCCGAGGCTGGCACATCCCCAAACTATGAATTTTATTTTTTTGGATCTGCAGAGCAGAATATCGTTGGTGTGTGTGTTTTGATAAAGCTTGCAAGGGTGCTGGATGGGTACCTTGCAGCCTCTACTGTTCCAGGAATGGTACGGCTGACGACCGCCACAGACTTTTCTTCGGTGTAACTTGCTTGAGCAATGGAAATCTCCATATCTTTCATGTCATACACAACATATGCGTTCTGGAGGAAACTGACTCCCAAAATGGAACACGCCAAGATCAAAAGTGGCCCCAAGTAACAGGAGCCCCGGTCTTCAATCAAAAGGTCACGCCAGAATGCTGATATTGATGCCAGAGAGTCTGTACACCATGTTGCCCAACTTCTTCTTGTATGCACAGTCAGTCTCATAAGGTGCTCACTTTCGGATTAAGTGCCAGCAACAGATGGACCAAAGCGGCCAAAACGTTCTAGACAATGTCTAGATGGAGGCACTCGAGTCCAACGTGGCTACAGTTGGCTGGTCCAAAATCATCAATGTTTGCTGGTTGCTTTCCCAATACATGCCATTGAGCGTAATGCTTAGCAGGCCAAGCCTTATGAATTGCTAGTATAAACTCGCAATCGAAACCGTTTGCAATTGGCCGGTGTATTTCTCGTGGTCAACACCACCGAAGAGAACTGAGCCAGTTGATTCGCTCAGTGTTTAAGAATAACAAGTACACCATCTTATTGATTGAACCAGCGTCTTTTAGCCGCATAGGTAAGTTTGCATACTTGTATTTAAGGTGGCCCAGGGTTTTCAGCTCTCCAATCATGGGACCAATCCCCAAGACCCCTTAGTCTTTTGTTGCCCACTCCAAAGCTCATTTTCACATCTGAATTTGCGATTTCAGTCGTGTCAGTTCTCCAGACGCCCAAAAAGTACGGTTTGTCTTCGTACCGCATGTGAAAGTCGGGAGCGTATTTGTTTTACTGGAGAGAGTAGGATTCGACTGCGTTGAAAGTCCCGGATTCCCTAAATGCACCAGCACTCAGGTCCCGCTTTCTTTGATCACCGAGATCATAGATTGTGTTGCTGCCCATCACCCGCATATCATCTGTGCTGGTATTGACCACTACCTCACATTTCTCTTTGTTGGAACCCATCAAAACTTCGAGAAGGAAAAGGCTGACCTGCTCAAGATGGTGAGCTCGAATTTTCAAACCTTTTTGCAACCGTCCACTTGTGTGGAAAAGCATTCTCATAGGAATCACCATGAATGACTTCAATATCCAATTTCCAACTCTTCTGGGTTGAGGCTTGATGATTTGGGAGCTTGGATTCCCGGGCTAATGCCACCGATAATGAAGCCCAGGTATGTTTCGATACTAACATTGGTGGATGGTAGAAGTGGGTTACGGACGGAGGCCTACCGAAAAAGGCGTTTTTCAGCATGTGATCGGTCTTGCACTTTGCTGCAGGTGTAGCATGATTTGGACCGGCCTGTCATGCGCTATTCGCGTCACAGGCATGCAATAAGTGCGACCCACCAGCTGCAAAAGTCAGGACAGGAGATACGTTTTTCCACTTGCATTAGGCCTTCAAAAGCCAAGCTCCTTTGTACCTGAACTGTGTCCGCATGTAAAGTCACATCTCCGTGATGGTGTTTATTCCGGCACCGAAGATTGAGATACGCGCGATTGCATGCATTGTCTTGGATCACAACAAGTGAATAGGTTTGAAGGTTGGGACTGATTCATAAGCCAGAATAGGCTTTGAGGTAAGGAGAACTTAGATATTCAGGATTTGAGAGAAGGAAGGCTTTGAGATAAGGAAAGCTTTGTTCAATATTTCGGGGCTCATTCACTATGAAAGCACGAAAGCTTCTTCAAAAAGACAGCAGGCAACTACTCACGCCGTTAATGAAAAAATAATTTGACGCCTTGCGGTATGGTAGAGTGCAGGTTTCTCTATAGACTTCCCAACCTAGAATAGAATTCCCATGCCACTAGAGAGAAGTGCCGGTTTGTGATGATAGATGGTGTTAGATTCTTTAATATCGTTTAGTACTTTGTGATTTACTGCCTTCATTGATGCCCGCCTCAAGGAGAGGTATCGTAGGTTTCTTCTATAGTCTGACTCGCTGGTAGCCAGCCGGCTTGCAATGATCATATAGGTGACTGGATACTGGCTGGCGGTTCAGCAAGCTGAACCGTACAGCGTAGGCTTATATCTACCCATATGGGCAGTGCGCTAACCATCGGGAGTCTAAAAGTGGAGAAAATATACTAAATTGTAGCACATCTTAGCATACCACAATAGCACTCCAAGTCTCAGAACGTCTCAGATCCGGGCTCTCAATTAATTAACATTCGTTAGGCCCCCGATGGGTAGCGCACTACCCATCAGGATCAGAAAAAGCCTACGCTGCTCGATCAGAAGTAGGATCGGCGGGACACCCCGAATAGCCGAGCCACAACCCCTATTTGAAGATACCAACCGGAGATATCGGTCCTACCCCTTTTCGACACCTTATCAGCGTCGATAAGGCAACATTCCAGTGGAAGTAGAAGTCAACCTTAGAGTTTCATCCGCTTCACACTCTTAAGGGAATCTAGGTGTAGAACATTAATTCCCCCCAAAGGAAGAGGATCTTAACAGGAATTTGATATGCTCATTGGAGTATGATGTCTTGAAAGGGTACCCAGATTGTGAAGATGATAGAAAGTAGATGGAATCCGCTCCGCGTTGTCTCTTGGGCTTCCCCTGGATTAACCATGGAGTGCAATCCAATATATGAGATCTAGCAAGATCGGTATATCAAATTTTATCAGCCAAGTAAGTAAAACTTCCCCACTACTATCTACCTCTTCCAGTAAGTCATTAATGGATGTTATACGGGAAGTATTTCTGGTAGGTCTGATAAGAGGACATCTTGGTATGTCCTACCGCAGGTATTATCTCGATTACTTTATGAACTCCTTTCATACTGGAGTGGGCCTTCACCGCGCATGTGTCAAGTGTGCGCTTACACGTCTCAGATAGGTACGCTAAGTTAGAAGAGAGCTTTTGCATGCATGCGCAAAGCGCGCACTCAGCGCACTTTGACTTTCAACATTTCAACAGCCTGTATCTAATAGCCGGTCGGCAGTAAAGTTGGAGAATTGGTGACTGCTTTTTGTAAATGGAAGAGATCAAGAGTGGTCGAAAAACCACACTGTAGGCTCTGGTTTGAATTGGAGGCGTTTTTGATTTTATGCACTGTTACTCATGGAATGCATTTCACACTTTCGCACACCTCAACAGACTTAGTGGCCTAACCTAAAGCGGTTGACTTCTCGATTATCCGGTACTTGGTTAATGTATGCCGATGGCATAGACACCTGAAGGTGTCTGATTTCTCTGTGCACATTAAATGTGTCGCTTGGCGCTATTAAGCAGTATAAGTAAACGAGACCTTGGACCACTTGGCTAGATTGGATGGAGTTATCGAAATAAAGTTAGAGTCCCCTATGATTCTTAGATTAAGTCATGGTACGTCGGATTAAAGTCATAGTATATTTTAGATACTTTAATAACGGAAGAATTTTTACCGGATTTCATTAGTTGATGAGAGGGATTATTATACAGACATCAGCTTTTTGTTATCGCTGAGTATGCCCTTGCCTGCCAGTACATCGAGTTGTTTTTGCATACCCTGATATACTCAGATAAGCTATCTGATCATGCTATTGCTCGCAATGAGCAGAAGAGATAGGGCGCGTTGAGGCTTCTGTCAGGGTCTGGTTTCCCAATAATGGCTGAGCAGGGTTGGTTTAAACTATCCTATTGGTAGTGCGCAAACCATAGTGGGTCTGGGATTAGTATTCACACGAGTAAGTTATGTTGCGCGTTACAGAAAACCTCCGCGTAAACGGGAACGGTAATGTTATTGGTCTTCAATAACTCTGATAAATGTGGATCTTCAGTATTCACTTCAGTCATCTTATTTCTTACCTGTATCTAACTATACTCGGAACTTCCTGATGAACTGTTCCTTATTCCTGTTATCGTTCCATTTAAGAAGACTTCGTCTCTCTTAAATAGAATTCCATCGTGTACCACTGTAGTAATGCCATCGGGTAGCAGTGTCAACAGACCCTGCGTATACTGCTGCCACCGTCTCCCACTTACCCTAATAGTTTCCATCTGTTATTGTTTCCTTATGACCATGCAGGACTCCGCGGGATGTAATGTTGCTCTGCATGTTCAACAGAAGGTAGGAAAACCACGTACAAATAATGTTTCTGCAAGATCTAGAGTAGCTCTTCCCACTTGAATGATTTCTTTTCTAGTGCACTTGTGGTTGGGCGGAGTTTTGGTGAGCACTCCAGTAGTATCAAAACCCACAAGATCGTGGATTTGAGCAAATGAAAAGCGA
The DNA here is from genome assembly GCA_002370175.1 of Metschnikowia colocasiae. Classification (NCBI taxonomy): domain Eukaryota; kingdom Fungi; phylum Ascomycota; class Pichiomycetes; order Serinales; family Metschnikowiaceae; genus Metschnikowia; species Metschnikowia colocasiae. The sequence continues at coordinate 8,531 of NKZV01001134.1, read as the reverse complement.
TCTACAAATCCATTCTTAAAAAGTAAAACTTATTAAAAAAAAGTGAACCCTATACTAAAGGTATCAAAGCATTGTTGACGACGAAGTACAGAATCTCTGGTGGTGATTTGCTGCATCTAGAAACGAAGACACCATAAAAACCGGAGAGCCACTGACTTCAATCCAAAATGAAGAGAAGAGTGTCAGCAGGAACGTCGCTAGCTTTACTCAGAACACTTGCTCTTGTGACACGCAGCTTCGTCACGACTGGTAGCTCCTTCTGCTCTTCTTCATCCTCTCTCTCGGTTCTCATCTAAGAGAGTTCAGTTATCGCTTCCCACAGGCATCAAGTACAAATCGGTACGGTTGCATTTAATGTAGCTTGTGGAAATATCCTTTGTTTCAAAACCCCCCAAGCACTCTCTTTCCCCGGCACCGCACAAGTAGGGTTCAAGGTTCTTAATTCTCCACTCATCATCCAACTGTATGTTAAAAGGCTCCACCCCATCACGTGCGTAAACCACATAATTATCAAAAACACTGAAAACTTCCTTGTCTTTGCCGGTGCCTGTAGTGGCTATTCCTTCTTTCAATGTAAAGACTGGAGACAATTTTGAGTCGTCACAGATAGTTAAGTAGGTAATCCCGGGGAACTCACTTGCGTTGACACGCACAAACGTGCCATTGATTTTTGCATGGAAGGCGTAGCCAGACTCTGCCAAGGCAGTAGCTGCGACAAGAAAAGCCAGGATAAGTTGAGTTGATTTCATAATGATTTGTAATTTCTGATGCTGCTAGACAAGCGGAAGCGTCTCTTATATACCCCTAGAGACGCCTAATTCCATTTCCCAACAATAATTGGACATTGTCTTCATTCAAACACTACAAGAATTGTGAACATAACCGGTTCACCTAAAGTTCCTGCACACTTGGGGCAAGGTCTCTCGCGGAAAAAGTAGCCTAAAAACCACGGGGGTTTAATAAGCCACAAGCAATGAGAAGCTTGATTAACGAAATACTGCCGATTTCGTTATTCAATCTATATCCTCAATAATCTACTCATCAATCCATTCACTAATCTCTTCAGAAATCCCTTCGTAAACCTATTCGTTAATCCAGTCGAGCCACCCTCGAAAACAAGCCTTCTGATTTATCCGTAGCGTATTGTTCTTTTTGCAATGAACCTCCGGTGACGAGAAAAGATTCGAGATCTAGGTCTAGCTGCGCGCGACTCGATGCAGTTCAAGGACAAAGTATGCGCATAATCGACAATATGACACTTGTCTTTTTTGAAGGTAGACTTGCTTCGATATAAGGGGCTTGATCTACCTCGTTTCAACCTGCCGCGATTCAAAGCCAGTAAGTATCAACTACATCCCATGGTGTCTTCAAGACCACACCCACCACACACAGTTATCCTGGAGATTCCAAGTGGCACTGATGTATCCTGAAGACACGGAATTTTTGGTGGGGCGTCTAGGTCCTGCATCAGGAGCCGCTCAACCCTTGTAACACGAGGCGTGACCCTATTAATGCGGCTTCTAAGTTTATTCGCGATCTCTGAGAACGCAACGGAGAACACGTGATTAGGTACTCGACGTCCCCAAGGACCTAACACTGCAGTGTTGGGATTTATACGAAACATCCAACTCGGGGTGTTGATTCCAAGAAGTCTAGACCTATAAATCAGACCTTGAGAGCGTTCCAGCCTTGATGAAGATCTGTGCCACAACTAATGAGTAGCACCAACCTTATTATCGATATGCGTATGCTTGAATTCAAAGCATCGGCCAAGAATCCTGCAAGACAACTTATTATCTATACTTCCAGAAAAGTATAGGCACTAAGACATTACTCTCGAGCATGCTACGGTCATATCCAGCGTGCAAACCAAAGACTGACAAGTGCACTAGTTGTGAGTAGCTACACCAACTGTGTTAACATGTACCCAACTGAGTTGCGAAGAGATGAAACACGACCTACCAAGGTGGAAGCGACGATGAAGGTCGGGCTATTTTTAAACAAACCGCAGCAACTGCGGGACAGATGCTATTAATACCAGACATACATGCCGGGTAGTTCGAGCAAAACGTTGAGAGCAAAATAATGTGTATACTTATTTTTATTTGCTCAGAGAGGCTTATTGAATTGTCAAGCTGCTTCTGTGCAGAGGCCAGTTTGTATTTCTGCCAGTAAAGGATTCATCCGAATAGTTGTATAGCGTGTGGGCAAAGATGTGTACCTTAATAAGCTCACTTGCGTCTTGAAGCTACATCTGGGTTGGGTAATTACAGCGAAAGTATCTTCAGTTAGAAGAAAGAGTGTTCCAAGTCACATATCTGGTGCACCTGCATACACCGTTGAATAAAGTGGACAACTGGCCGGCGTCGACACAAGTTGCTCGAACAATAGATGAGCGAGTGCATTTTTGAAAGACATTTGCTGCTAGGTGGGAAGTGAAAAAATGCCAAAAGATAGTTTAGATGTGAAGAGGAGCATTGTCATAATGAGGCTGTGATGTGAAATTGGTAACATCTGGGCTGTGATAATAGGCTTTGCTGCCGTCCCAGATTCGAAATACTGAACCAAGAGCTCTTGGAACCCGTGTCCCACTCAAAGGACAAAAGGGCACAAGTTGGTAAAATAAGCATGCAGTGCCCGTATTTACAGGACATCTGCAATGTTCGAAGCTCTTTGCCGACTTAGATGACTATTTTTCCGAGAATATTGCACCTCTCCCCTCAAAGATTGCTCATGGGGATTAAGTTATGAGAAACTGGCTGGTTTTATTCGTTGCCTTCTTGCTAGTTGCACGCGTGCACTATCCAAACAAGCATCTGAGCATGAAACTAACTCACTTGGCCTTTTCGTTTATTGTTGCCGCCCCTACCTAGGCAGACTCCGTCAACCTATTGTGCTTCTTTGCAAATGTCAACAACACCTTTTTGTCGCCCGCAGAATTTACTAATTACCAGAATCTGATTTCAGTATGTTTCGATTGGGTGTGTTGTCGGACGTCCCTGTTGGGGTGTTTTATTCAAGTGAAGTCGTTTCAACTTCGAGAGGGGAAGTACTGTTTCAGATTGATGTATTTGGCCAACCTCTATGCAAAGGAATATTATCTTGAAGTTGGCTAATCAAATGAAAGTTTAAAATTTTGAAATCGTGCCAGCTGTCTGAAACCGCTTGCAACGTGATAATGGGAGTAAAACCCAATCCACCTTGGGTTGAAGTGGAGGTTGATTTTGACAGAGAAACTGGAATTTTGTTATATAAGCCTGTAACCGAGATTGAGAACCATGTGTCTGGAGGAAGTGGTAACCAGGTACCTGGATCTTTTGGCGACTTCCCAAATGTCTTGTTTGCAAAAGTCAATAACATATTGGTGTCGCTCTGCCTTCGAGTATGAGAGCCAAAATAGGATAACCAAGGTCATCTCTTATTTGAACTCGCTGGCAACCATTGTGGAGCTTTTCTCGGAAGAAGACTGTCCTTAAATCAAGCACACACCCCAAGAGAGTGGGTGGTTGAATAAAAAGACTTATTTTCCTTCCGTTAGATTCTTTGATAACGTTTAGTACTTTGTAATTCAGTGTGTTCGTTGATGCCTCCTTCTAAGGGGGATCCGGGGTCTCTATATAGTCGAACAGCCCCGACATTCGGCTGTTCATTCGAGTGCCGGAGGGGGGAACGTTCCCCACTCCCATGTGATTCCCTTCTGGAAGTGTGGGGAAACGGTTAGTCAGGCCATGGCAGACCGTGACTTTCCGTCTTTCCGGGTTTCTGACATTCCCCTCTGATCGAGCAGCGTAGGCTTTCTCTGATCCTGATGGGTAGTGCGCTACCCATCGGAGGTCTAATTCGATCCGGATATTTACGAAGTTGAAGTGATTTTGGATAAGAGAATTTTACTCTTGCAAGATGTTGGACAGACCATTGCATTTCATAGCTATCAAAGATCATACCGAAGGATGTAAAAGTTTTTTCAAAGTGGATATCTACCTCTTGCCTTAAGAAAAGTGTTGCGTGTTACAGAAAACCTTCGCATAAACTGGAACGGTAATGTTATTGGTCTTCAATAACTCTGATAAATGTGGATCTTCAGTATTCACTTCAGTGATCTTATTTCTTACCTGTATCTAACTATACTCGGAACTTCCTGATGACTTGTCCCTTTCTGTTACCCCTCAAACCAGAGCGGGAACCCCTCAATATATAGTGCCGTATCCGATCTCTCACTTACCCGGCCCGAGGTGCATAATTGGCCGTGCATGAGAAGAGTAGTCTCTTCTCCTGAACCTAAGTCTGTTTTATCTGCACCCTGCACTGCTGAAACATGTGAGTCTTGTCCACTTATGTTCAATCCTGCCTTTGGTTACTGTCAACGTGTATCATAGTTGCCTGCACTCGCATATTGACACATCTCAATATTCAACAAAGAGCCCAGACTCCCGTGGAAGGTTTGTATTTACGCAAAGAGAAACCGACTAAGACTGATGGAAATCATCTAATTAAGATTAATGTGGAAGAGTTAACCAAAGGCACAAGCCAATCAAGCCTGAAGATGAAAAGCCAATTAAGTATGATGAAGATAAGCCAACTAAGCAGGACAAAGGTAAGGCAACGAAAAAGAACAGAGAAATGTCCAAGCAAGACGGAGATATGCCAACTAAGCATGAGGAAGATAATACAACCAGTCATGACGAGAAGAAGACAAACCTTTTTCCGTATCTCATACGAGTGAAACTATGCTTTAAATGATGCCAGTAATGTTCCTGTTACGAATGCCTCCCTATCGAAGCTGAACACTGCAACTGAGGTGAGCCCGCATACCCTGCGTTCAAACATTTCATGAACAAGCACCCCCCAAATTCAATTACTGGAGCTTCAAAATTGCCCAGCAGAGTTCGTGGTACATAAACTCTACCTAAATGCCTGTGAACGGAATTATTCAAACCTTGAAGTGGAACGCCACCATCTGTGTTGAATGCTAGGATGCTTCTCTTATTACTGTTTGGAATACCTACACCGACTATACCACATATTGCCCGGAAAAGACGACAGTGACCGTCACTGTATGTTTCAACTTATGTTTTAGTATATATTAATATACAGGGGGATGTAAGTTGTACCTTACAAGACCGGCGTCCTGAGGCGGGGTCTCAGTGCGTCTTTATACTTCTCCTCTCGTCTAAGACCTGCACAGTCCTTCTCGTCTAAGTTCCACTCACTTAAGACCTGTACATAATGCCTTGGTCATCTGCATACAATGCATCTACGAAGTACCTCGTCCCCGTACATGCTAGGTACTCGTTGACAGTATGTGATGAGGTGTCATCCACGTCTTGTTTCGATGCGAATCGGGATTTTGTGCACACCTTGCATATCGGTATGCGCAATATCCTATCGAAGTGTAATTGTGCGCAGATTCCTCACCGCGCTAAACCTGCCGTTTCGAGATGACGCTTGGCTTTCCAAATGAGGCGCTACCAGGCCCACCAAAATTGCCTCACGTGTACCTACATAAGATTCTACTACATCTGGGAACAGAGCTTAACACTAATGAGGAAGTATTCACTTATCTTGGTGAAACCATGCAACGTAGTTATCATGCATCTCTGGATTGCACACCACGGCTGATCCACGGGGGACCGAAGGTACTGAAGTTTGACCCGAATATGGAAGTACCCTATTTACACTTTTTATAGAGGCCTGCTTTGAATATACAAGGGTACAATCCCTGGTATCGACCATAAATGTGAGCGTACCCAGAGAGCTTAAATAAATATGTTCCATTAGCAACTTCAAAACGAAAGGAAGATCTAAATCACTTGCATACGTCTGAAAGGGTTTTTACTCAAGTCCTTCGATGGGCAAATACAACATGGTCCACATTCGACTCCACACATGCCCGGCTACATGCAGGTCCGGTGCATGTGAGGTTGAAGTGCAATAAAAGCTACTGCTAAACAGTGAATAGCGTGCAAGCAAGTCGAGGCGACCTCATACGAGATTAGCAACATGATTGCAAATAATGTGAAGTCACGAGACACCAGGGGTTCAAACACTGCCGACAACAAAACCTACGCTGTCTGGATAGCCAAAAAGTCATCCATGACACCAGCATCTATTTCGGGGAGGAGTGTTTGTTAGGTTTGCCTCAACGCCCACTTGTTGAATCACCAGAAGAAAAGACAAGCCCGGTAAATCAAACTTACGAGCTGCATCGAAGGTCACGCATTTTGCTCTACACGCTGGAGATTCATGACCAGTGCTGGTATTCACACCGCCGTAGACGGCTGCGATAAGGCAGGTAACATAATGGTCACGATAGTTTATCGAATTTAGTGAAATACTCAAGTGAGATAGCCAAAGCGGAATAACGAAGAGATTCGATAGTTGATTTAATAACAATTTAATAACAATACACAAGATTAAATACCAAGATTTTCTAAGGAGGAGGAGTTTTACAGAAGGCAATGCGACTTGACCAGAACCTTCTGGACTGAAGTAATCAAAACCTGGGCTGAGACGCAATGCTTTCGGAAACAAGAGTTTTGGACGGGCGTGCAAGAAATAAGCATAATTCAGGTAATTTCCACCTATTTTTAACCACTGTTCCGCACACAATAAAAACTCCTTGGTGATAATATATCTGGATCAGTGAGAGTGCTATAAAGTGGAGTGAGATTCTCTACTTGATTTTGGGAGAGTACCATGAGAACCGCCACTTTGTTCTTCGCCTCCTTTGTCGCCGCCGCCTTTGATATCTGGACTAGCTGCCCCAATTATCCACTTGTTTTCTTTGCAAAATTCAATGAAACATTATGTTGATCCCATAATAACTACCACTATCATGTATTATAATACAAACCTGTCGGACGTCCCCCTCGAGTTTAGCTATGAAAACACTCGCGTCATTACAAACAACGCATCTGCTCCGTGGCTTGCTGGGTTCAACGCGGGCTTTTTCCTTTTTGGACGTCCTTTCGGAGGTACTTGTATGGTTTTCACGAATGATCTGAAGCTTGAAGATGTTTATGGTCAGTTCTACTCGTGCAAACGTCGTGACTACCCTGAGCGCTTTATTACATATACTGACCAGGCCGGGGAGTTTTGCTTTAAGATAGATCTCTACCTTTTGCCTTATAACAGAGAAACAAAGTCAATCATGGGACAACTGCCATTAGTTAATCGCACCCAGAGTCGACAGAAGCCCTATTGCTTGACTGACCACTTGCCATGGGTCTTGTTCGCCAAAGTCAACCACACCTTCCATCCGCTCTACATTTCCGGATATGATGTAGAAAACAATAGCAATGTTGTTATCTTGTCATACGGAAACCCATCCGCCACGCCTGCCAAATTCACCTATAAAAACCGCTATGCCTTCTTGAATGAAAAACCCACCAAAGCCGATTGGTGTTTGAGGTTTGATAGAGGCATTAATTTAGTTGGTAGAACTCTAAGGAGTCGCTTGCGTTTGGGTAGTGATGGTATGATTCACAATACCAAATTTTGCTCGCGCATGTCGAGCCCGGGAGAATATCGGGTTTTCTGCGGTTATGTGGAGACAGCCAAGAAAGATTGTAGTGCTGTGGATCTCTACTTCTTCCCTTATGATCAAAGAACTGAATCTTTGATAAAGAAAGCGTCTGTACCATTGCCCGATACGACAAGTGTACGTGAGCCGGGACCAGATGGGTCCGAGGGAGATTAGGTAGAGTCACTTGAATATAAGCCGACCTCCAGTGCTGATCAGGTGGTGTGTGTAGATTAAATGGGGACATTGTGGTTTTTGGTAATCCCGAAGCTGATTATCTGGGTTACATCTCTGGTACATTGCAGCGGTTGTATATGCCTGAACTTGGCGTTGATGAAAGCGAACATGGACCTAGTAGTGATCCGAGCTATGACAATAATTTGATAGAGGGTGGACGAAAATGGGGCTACCATTGGCGTATTAATGAAACCTTGGACTNCCGAGCTATGACAATAATTTGATAGAGGGTGGACGAAAATGGGGCTACCATTGGCGTATTAATGAAACCTTGGACTTCTTCCCGAAGGAAGAGGAGATGAGAGGAATCAGATGTCCCAGCTCAAACTCCAGCCATAAGCTCTTAGTAATGGATCATTATTGGTAGTAGTGCACCCGAAGTGAAGGAGTGGCTTCAAACTGAGTTTTACCAACAACTTGGTAAGTATTGTGGGAAAGCTTAGTATGTGTGATACGTCCAAGTGCTGGCAAATGACTGCAAAGAAACACGTTGTGTGTTTGTCGAAACCAAAGACCGCGAAAGCGCATACGTTCGCGTTGCACCAGCTGTTCAAAAGCTGCGCATTCGTGTCGCCTTAAAGTGAAGTCCACTTTGAAGTGTCCTTTGCAAGCATATTTGGCACATCATGTGAAGAAAGGTAAGGTTATCATAAACAAACTCTCAAGTCAACACAACTGAAAGATCAAACCAATATTCAATAAGACCACACAAACACTGCACCTGGAGACTGGTGTATGCGATACAGGGTCTTTGCAATGAAATGACCAATAC
>NKZV01001133.1:0-36928 GCA_002370175.1 Metschnikowia colocasiae | reverse complement strand
AAGGAGGTCGATCGCTGATGATCGGATCCCAGCGCGGTCGCGTATGTCAGCCTCTGCCGCATGGATTCCTTTCATCATGGCTGAACTCACCTCACCGAGGTTCATAAGTGGTCGGTTAGGTACAGAAGGGATCTTTCTTAATACCGGGAGCATTTCTCTGATTTTCATGGCAACTGTCGTGTGTGCTTGTTCGTAGTGTTCCACGAACTCGTCGTTTGGAAAGTACCTTTCGAAGGTGTCAGGATCACAAGCTGCAAACATCATTTTGAAACTTTCTGACTTCAGTAACTCGCGCAAGAATATTTGAATGATTGCGTTCATGCTAGTATCCGATACCGCCTCAGCAACCCCGAAGCTCCCGAAGTAGTTGGCTAGCCAATTGGTTTTTTCCCTGATGTCATCAGGAGGAGTTCTCCAGTATCGGACGGATTTAACACCCAAACCTTTCAAGAAGGCTTCCTTGACTTGCGGGTCCAATGAATCGATGAAGTTCCGGGAAATGTTCTCGGTTGCAGTCATGTTTTCCTTTTCTCAATCGGTAAAATAATTGACTCTTAATCTGTTAGTTTTCAGACTAGTATTTATTGAGTGTAACTTGGCTCTAATTCCGTGTTATCTTCAATGGTTCCGAGAGAACTCCTGGCCTTGTATATCGGGGCGGTAGCCCCTCTATTTATAGCCGGAAAGTCGCGCACTCTCGGTCCTTGACCTTCGATACGCGTTAACACATGCTAAAGTATTTATACCCCTGATGAGAGATCCTAATTTACCTGTAAACATAAAGAATTAGGTATTATACCTGTAGGTGAATTTACAGTAGTATTGAATTAGATTATGCTCTTGAAAGAGGTTATAAAATTATTTTAAGTGCTTTATATATACAGATAAATGATACCTTATTAAGGAATGTATTCAGATAAAGATGATACCTTATTAAGGAATATATACAGATAAAGATGATACCTTATTAAGGAATATGTGAAACTATGTATCAAAATAAAGTATGTCAACAAAGGATATCTATCAAATATTGGCAAAATAACATTAACTAAATGCTCTCTTAGATATTTTAAAAGTTCTCATTGTATTATCTTTACATATAATACCTACTCGTGATTTTTTAATTTTATGTAATATTTGTCATTATATTGACTTTAATATTTGAAATTTTAATGTTGTACCATTTTTAACAAAATGAATATTAAATGTACCATCTCCATCCGTAAAACCTACTAATCATGTTCAAATTTGATTAGGTATTATCCTTATTTGATATATTACCTACTTCATACCCGCCTTGGGGGGAATATTTAGTTTTTTCTTTGTAAAAGGACCTATTTCTTTATTTTCCGAAATAATTATCTTCAGAAACTATTTTTCTTCGCCGCAGTTTGCTGTGGCTTTTTGAGGTAAATAGAAGATATTGATAAGAATTTTCCTAGTAGTATAGTACTTAGTAGTAGTGGTAGTAGTATGTAGTTAGTAGTAGTGGTAGTAGTAGAGTACTTAGTAGTATAGTGTTAGATTCTTTGATAACGTCTAGTACTTTGTAGTTCCATGTATTTGTTCGTTGATGCCTCCTTACAAGGGGGATCCCGGGGTCTATATATAGGCGAACAGCTACGGCGTTCGGCTGTTCGAGTGCCGTAGTGGAGCTCGTTCCTACTCCCATGTCTCCCTTCTAGAAGATTCCATAAGAGAATCTTCCTTCTAGAAGATTCTCGAGCAGCGTGGCTTTATCTGATCCTGATGGGTAGTGCGTTACCCATCGGGGGTCTAACATATAGTAATTAGTAGTATAGTAGTTAGTAGTATAGTACTTAGTAGTAGAGTACTTAGTAGTATAGTACTTAGTAGTAGAGTACTTAGTAGTAGTGGTAGTAGTATGTAGTTAGTAGTATGTAGTTAGTAGAAAAAGCCTCGCTGCTCGATCAGAGGTAAGAGGGGGAACCCTAATTATAGAGTCGGAATATCCCGACTGGCTATCGACGGAGCTATCGGTCCTACCCCTATTCGACCTTATCTGCGTCGATAAGGCAGCGTTCCGAAACCGGAAAAATAGCCATCTGTCCCTATCTCGTTGCTCCATTGCTGTGATAACCCACGGACAGAGATAGAAATGCCGAATAGTCTATAAGACCACTTGATTCCTCATCAACGAATACACGAATTACAAAGTACTAAACGTTATAGAATCTAACAGTATAGTAGTAGTAGTATAGTAGTAGTAGTATAGTAGTAGTAGTAGTAGTAGTAGTGCAGCGCAGTGTGCAGTAGTGTACACTATTACTCAGTATTACAGTAGTCAGATTCGTGCTGGTGCTGAGTCAGGTGATGGCGTGAGGAAAGCTGGATGCAGTAGCACCATGCCCATTGGAAACTACGTGGACCAAGACTGGACAATTGTTTGTGAAGACTGGTGTCTTTTGTCAAAGTGTTGCAGGACGCGGTAAATCTCTGGACTGCTGATCGCAGAGAAGCGTCAGCTGTTTCAGCAGAGAAATGCCCGAAAAGATAGAGAAGAGGAAAAGGACAGTAGTATAAGGACAAGACAGCAGGACAGCAGCATACGGACGGCAGCATAAGGGAAGGACAGGACAAGGAAGTTGAACAGGCCCGGAGGTACGGATGCCTGCATGCGGGGTGTACGGGTGTATGCGCAAGAATATTTTCGCGCAGCCATCCCATCGCAAAAAATCCAGTGAGCTACTTTGCAAGGATCCTAAACATGTCTACCAACCCCAAAGCCTTTCCCTTGGCCGACTCGGCCTTGACCCAGCAAATCTTGGACGTCGTGCAACAGTCCCAAAACTTGAGACAGGTCAAGAAGGGCGCCAACGAGGCCACCAAGACCTTGAACAGAGGTATCTCCGAGTTCATCATCATGGCCGCCGACACCGAGCCCATTGAGATCTTGTTGCACTTGCCGTTGTTGTGCGAGGACAAGAACGTTCCCTACGTGTTTGTGCCTTCCAAGACCGCCTTGGGTAGAGCCTGTGGTGTGTCCAGACCTGTGATTGCCGCTTCCGTCACCACCAACGACGCCTCCACCATCAAGAACCAGATCTACAGCATCAAGGACAAGATCGAGACCTTGTTGATCTAATAGTATATAGGAATTCATGCATTTCTGACCTCGGCCGTAGCTGCCTACCATGCAGTCACCTCTCTGCCTTCAGTCTAGTCTTCTCTGTATCATTCAGTGTCTACATCGTGTCCTCCTCCAGTCTCAGCTTAGACTCTCTTGGTCTGTAGACTAACCCACCAGTCTAGTCGATTTTGACCGTATGGGGGAATCGTGTGTGCTCTGCACCATGTTTCGGCGTATTTAGTCCCTCTAACTTGAATTTTTATTCCTCTCTTAATGAGATGATTACCTCTACATTAATTTACTACTGACTCTATCTACTACTGACTCTATTTACTACTGACTCTATCTACTACTGACTCTATCTACTACTGACTCTATCTACTACTGACTCTATCTACTACTGATCTCTATCTATGATCTATCTTCACATTAAATCTATTATCTACATATCACTACATGATATTCTCTACATTTTTACTCCCTTCTCTATCCACTACATGATCTATCCTCTACAAGTTTTTGTACACGAAAAAGCACATCCTTAGCCATTCTGATCAGTGCTTGCCCGGTATGTGCAACAGGCCCACTACATCCGTGATGAGTCTCGCACGACTCCTTGATAAGTAGCCTGCACTGTCCCATCAGATGTGGGGTTAGAGACTTCGAGAGTGACCTTTCAAAGTCAATCGTGCCAAGGCCATTGCATGGCTCTGCTGAGTCGCCATACCATCTGGGCAGTTTTCTGTGGTAGAATAAGCTGACGCAGATAACTCTGAGCCATTCGTCTACATAACCTCAAACTATTGGGGAATTATTAACACATCATGAAATACTGGAACTTACTAAGTCATGAACACCATGGAGTTACTAAGTCATGAACTCCATGGAATTACTGCATACCATGGAATTCTGCAGAACTCTGCACATGCTTCGAAAGGTGAAAGACTGACGCAGACTCTAGCTCTACCACCACAGCGGCGGTCACACAGCGGTCATGGTTACCGAAGAGGATTTCGAACTGATCCTTATAAGGCACCATATCTGTTATTATCTTTTAATATTGTTGTGATAAAATTTTGAATTGATACGCAGTGGTACACCGTGTTCCTGCACATAGCGCCCGACTCTTGACGCTTGAGCAATCTTATAAACCAAGGTATTTTCTGCTTGAGCATACTCGTATAAACCAAGGTATTTTCTGCTTGATCAGTAAACGGAAGAATCTTCCCCAGCCCGTCGCCTGGGCACACGGGCGTCCTGCACACAAGCCACGCCCCCATGACCCTACGATCCCAATCCGTGCGTTGAGTAGCACCCAAAGCGACTTGCCTAATTCGGACTGCTAGTCACAACGTCCGGAAAAACAATAATTAGCAATGTCGCTGGCTAGAAATGATGGATGACGTTTGGCTTCCCCATCTCGGGCCGCGTGCAGGACATCGCAAAAAGTGAAGCGAGGTGCGCTCTTGAGATGCACCCAAGCACCCGGAATCCTGTGAAACCCATCTTTCCTGTGAAACCAGACGCAGGTATGGATTCATTGCACAGCGCCGAGGCCGTGACGCGGCACCTCCGGCTGAAAAACATTAGCGCCCAAGACGCACTCTCCGCCGCCCACAAGCTCTGGCTGGGCCATCTCCCGGTGTACCTTCCAAACACGGCGCAATTTCTCTTTGAGCTTCTCTGCGATCGTATGGGTGATTTGGGGCAAGGCTCGTTTGCCCGCTGGAAGAAAACCCCGGGGCTCTGGCGCCTCTGGCGCCAATTATACACGAAACTCTCTGAAACGGACGTGGAGGCCCGTAACGCCATCTTCTCCCGAGTCAAACTCCTTCAAATCATGTGTGCTGTGTTGGATGAGCGTGTAGAGCAGGCGGGAAAGGTTGGAGCCTCCGGGAAGGCACCGGGGGGTGCAAGTGCCGGGGGCCAGGGCTCAAAACCGCTCAAAGTCACCAAGAACGGCAAGCGCCAGCGTGTCTCCGCAGACTCGCCTCCATGCTCTGAGCTCACCGAAAACAATGCAGACGAAAACAGTGGCGACGCGCTGGATGAACAAACGGTCCTGGAGATGTTCGGCTGTGTGCAGGACATCGTTGCCCACGGGTACGTTGACGTTGACGAGTACGTGGCAGTGGGGCTCTTGAGCAGCTACTGCCGGTACATTAAGAGGTTTGGCGTGGCCGACTTCCTGTGGACGGAGACCGTCAAGACGCTATATGAACTCCCGCACCAGTACATCCTCTACCGACCAGGCAAGAAGACCTGGGGCCGCTACTTCCTGCAGGTTGTGCCGATCCAGCTCTCCCTTTTCGTCGACAGCGGTTTCCTGGGAGACCAGAAATGGGTCGATACCGTGCAGGTCATGCACGTGATGTTCTGCACGTTCTTGTTCAAGTATACGTCCAGTGCTGGATTGGTGCAGCCGGTGACGCAGCTTGTGCAGGAGCAAAAAGGGGCAGACCACAGAATGTCGGATTCCTGTATCTTGCGCCTCTTTCACGAAATCATCCTCAATCTTGCTGTGTCGGAGATCCAGACCTGTGAGGCTGTGTACAAGGCGCTAGTCCAGGCCCCATATGCACACCTTGCCGAAGAACTCGTGACCGTTTTGGCCAAGGTCAACCGCACATTGTCGCTGGATTTCTATACTAGCATCCATGCTGATGCCATGGCTTGTGTGCCGGTCAACTGGACCCTCGTGTCGCATATCATGAAGCTACACCCGGCACTATATGCCGGATGGAGGCCGGTGGTGGACGGCAGCCAGCAGTATCATGGAGAAGCGCTTGTGCACATAGCACAGAACCTCGTGGCCTGCTTTGCCGGGGCACGTGAGTTGGGCCTCTTCATGCTGGAAGTGTACCCACACGCCGCGCAGTATGCAGGATGGTCCCATGACAGCATCATGGATGGAATGGCCACCCAGCTCACGGACTTGTCAGCAAACCTGCTTCTTTCGCTTGCAAACCAGTACCTCCAGACCCAGGCGGCCAAGCCCATGTCGCTCTTGGTCCGGGTGTTGGCCCGCAGTTCTGCACCCAAGCAGAAGCAGTGCCAGGCCTTTTTCAGCAACGTATCCAAGTTCCAAACCGAAGGCTGGGCCGAGGTGCTCTACCAGGTGATATGTCTCTATCCCGAAGCAGAAGGTGTCGCCGAGGTGAGCAGGAGCCCGCGGGGACCTTCCAATTATGACGTTTTTCTTGTGTTCCGTCTAGGCGAATTGGAAAAAATGGGTCTGGGCGTTTCTCTTGAAGCGCTTTTGGAACAACACGTGTTGCAATTGGACAAGGACTCGCTTTTGTTCTTCCTCCAGCGGTGGCTTGTTCTCCTTGACCAAAAATGCCCCGAGGTGTACCCCAAACTCTTCGATCAAATGTTCCGCAAATGGGATAAAACCCAAATCATGGGATTCCTCGAGGCCCAGAAAATGCAGGTGTGTGAAATGGCCAACTTCCTAACGGGGTTGTCGCTGTACATGCAGGAAAACAAGCTGGTGCTATTGGGTGCAAAGCCGGAGCAAACTACGTGGCTGCATGAAAACACGACGCCGGTATTGCATGATATCTTGCGTTTTTTCCCCGACGTCGTCGTCCGAAAATTCTTCTCCCCCTTTTTGGAAATTCTCACTGAAAATGCTATCAACTCACAAGGGGCCCGAGAATCAGCGTTCTTGGCACGCTCCACTCTCAACCACTTGCTCTCCAAACCAAACTTGGTGTCTGCCATTGAGAAGAGTTTTGACTCGTTATACAAGTATGTCGTTTCTGCTGACGAAGCAGCTCGGGAGGTGACTTTGGAGACTGCACAGAACATCTGGAAGGTGCATCTTCGGAGTATCAAAACACCCAAGTCTGCGGAGTTTGTTGAGGCTGCAATGAAAGAAATGAGGAAGATCATGAAAGCATGCAAGGAGTCAAAGAAGTCGTCGAAGAAGTTGCCAAAAGAGCCGGTGTCTAATACCTCTCAATCCCCGGTGCCTCTTCTCTTGACACATCGGTTTCTTTCAGTCGAAACAGAGAAGGTCGATTTGAAGGATTTGACGCAGAAGTTCATCTCGTTGACCTGCTCTTCCATGCACAGCCAAAACTTCGAACAACTGATTGCACTTCTCGATGCGTTGCCGGGGATTTCTGACTATGAGAGCGAAGTCTCCAGCGTGCTCCAGAAATTCGGCTCGTTTTCCATGGCGGCAGTAACCAAGACCAGGATGTTCTCGTTGATGCTGAAAATCGCCGGCGAAACCAAGGCGCTGTACGTGTTGGCGTTGTTCTTGGTGCTCCGGACGCAGTTGCCGGAAAGCCGCACTGCACTCCACAAGGCACTTTCGGCGTACGTGGGCCAGCTTTCAGAAAGCGGGTTTGAAACCTGCTTCAGTGCGTGTTTGGGGGCCTTGCAAGAGTGGGGCGAGTTTACGGCGGCCAATTTGGAGGTGTTGGCGGCGTTGGGGCCTCTTGTACGCCGGGACCGGGACTTGCACGCCGGGCTCGTAACCTCCGCCATTCTGAGGTTCATGCTCTACTGCGAGCGGGTGGATGAAGCCACGGCGTTGGCCTTCATCAGCATGCTCACGGACTTGGTGTCGGGCGCCGGCTGGGCCATGAAACCGTACGTGGTGGAGCTAATAATAGGGACTGCACACAAGGTGCTCTCTGCCAGCGGCCTAACGGAGCAGCTATACATCGCCACCACGAAGCTCGTGTTGTATGTGGTGAACGCCCACCGGTCCAAGCTCCCCGGGCGCTACCACGTGGTGACGCGGGTGATGAGCGGGCTAATGGTGCCGCTTACGGAGCAGGCGCAAATCTTGACCCAAAACAGCAACGTGGGCTCGTGTGCCTCTGCTGTATCGCGGCTCTTGACCATGCTCTGCGAGCCGCCAGTGCAAGCGTCCAGCCACTCCGACTCTCTCACGTCCAAGGCGGCCGTGTACCGGGCGGCGCTCCGCAAGCACGCGCACGTGATCTTGGTCAACTACATCAAGTACCGGCTTGAGATGAAGTTTTTGCCCGAAACCAACGATGCGTTGATGCCGGGGCTCTTCAGTCTCCTTGGCTTGTTTTCGCAGACCGAGCTCGAGTTGGTCAGCCAGTGCTTGGACCCTCTGGGCAGGACCTACTTCCAGTCGTTGTATGCTCTCTACCGAGACCATGGAAAATGGAAGGAGTAGCCAGAGTCTTGGCAGAACGAATGCAGAATAAACCCACCAGTCTTGGGACAACTGAACAACAATAATAATGAGTCAAAATCAAAGTCTATGTCGTTGAGTGGTTTACGGTGACAAGTCATAGTTGAAGCACGAGGTGTCGGTACGAGGTGCAGTCAGTACAAGTACAATTGTACGAGGTGCAGTCAGTACAAGTTCAATTTGTGCAGTCAGTACAAGGTACAGTTGATGCACTAAAGCCGGTGGTCTCCTTGAATGGTGACTCACGTGACTTGGCCACTCGTTGCTCCAGGATCAAATCGAGGGGCCTATTCCTATGGAAACCGTGCTATAGTCTCGACCCGGCCATGAAGTACTCACTAAACCGGTTGCATCGACACCGAGACCGTGTCCTGCACACAGAAGCACTGATTATGAACACCATCCAAATCGACTGGAGAGATTGGCCTGTGAACGTAGGCATAAGAAAAGGGATAGATACGTTACATTACTACATTGGTACATCACATACTATATTAGTACATCACATACTACATTAGTACATCACATACTATATTAAACATTGTATAACTACATAGCCA
Source organism: Metschnikowia colocasiae (assembly GCA_002370175.1). Lineage (NCBI taxonomy): Eukaryota > Fungi > Ascomycota > Pichiomycetes > Serinales > Metschnikowiaceae > Metschnikowia > Metschnikowia colocasiae. The sequence goes on along the minus strand of NKZV01001133.1, from coordinate 28,092 downwards.
GACGTGATGATGTCTGTGCTGAATATTGAGGCCCACTTAGTACCTTTCTGTCTCCTTTAACGTCAAGATTCGGGTTTCATGGCTGGGTCGTGATTGGTACTTAATCTGTGGTATCAGCTTTCACGCTGTACTTCAACCTTGATGTCTTTTCAGTCCACTATTCACGCATCCTGTCTATAGCTGCTGTGGATTGTATCAAGCTTTAGTTCCGAGGATACTACCGTTTCTGAACTTGTCTGCTCTGACAATGTGATGCTGGATCTCTGACTCTGTGATTTTGTGTGAGTAGTCTGATCGGCAACTGTGGTTCTATCATATATAGAATCAGTTACTTCCCCGATGGTAGCACATATCCATTCATGAGAACTCGTATCACACACTTCTTACTTGAGTAGCACTTCTTGACGGATCAACGATGAGCACTGCTAGGTACTCGAAGTCAAGAAGTCAGATTCATGATCTGTTTCATGATCTGCCTCATTGAGTATGTTTCAACACTCACATTTTCACTGAGACTTTAACATACACGTCTGCTCCATCATTCGTCTGTATGATTAGTATGTTTGGATCGGTTTCCTCACATTCATCATAGTCTTAGTATTCTTGTTCTCCACTCATGTTTGTCCTATCACCTTCTTCCACCAATACCTTTCGGTATCGTGGCATGTAATAATTCCTAGATTCTGATTCTGGAGTACTCATGATTCTGGAGTACTCATGATTCATCATTCAAGTCCTAATGAATATGAAGTATCACTTGGTGGTCAACCTCGTTGATTTGTTCAGACCTCATGTTCCCCTATGCTGTGCCCTTCAATGCTCCTATCCATGTTCCCGCTAGAATCACGAGCTGTTCTTCCTGATCCACTCCTATCTTCAAGGATATCCAAAAGTACTCCTTTTTAATTCTTCATTCTAGACTAGACTCTAGTTTCCATGATTCCGTGCCATGAAAATCCTCATAGAATTATCATGAGTCTTCGCAATTCATCATTCCACAGACCATTCTTCGTGGAGCTATTTTTCAACGTTAGTCTCTTCTGCACAGAACTCATCGACATAATTCATATTCTTTTTAACTGCACTCACGGGAATTGTTCTCATAGATTTCGGAGACTCTCCTAGTACTCCTGATTCTGGTCTCATTCTGGTCTCATTCTGGTCTCATTCTGTCTCATTCTGGTCTCATTCTGGGCATGATTCTAGCATTCGTACTCCAGTCATGTCAACATTCGCCCGAAAGCCCTTTGCAAGAATTTCCACACCTTCTCGTCCCTCCCATCATCCACATACGGATGACTCAACTCGTGCATTGTGTGCTCGTAGCGGAGAATGTCCTTCCGGGTAATGGCGCCCGCTAAAATATCGTTCTTCTGCACCAACACGTGCCGAGGCCCTAGCTTGATGAAGATATCCATGAGGTACTCGAGCGTAGTGTGGATGTCCACGACAAGGGGCGCCGGGTTGACGGCCGTGGCCAAGTTGAGCGGTGGGTCCTCCAGAAGCCTAGTCGCTTGGTCATGGCCCTGGTCTTCCTCAAAGCTGCACATCTCGCTGCCATTATGGCCCTGGAGCAACGACTCGAGGTCTGCCCGCTTGACGTACCCATAAATCGTGGGCGTTTCTTGACTCTGCACAAGAGGAAATCCCCGGTACGGGCACGCTGCTAGAATGCCCCGAAGCCTCTCCACAGTATAGGTCTCCATGGTCAACACCACGGTGACGGGCGACATGGCGCTCTTGACGGAGGTGCCAAACACAAACTCCTCCTTGGAGTCAATGAAGGGGAGCCCATTGAACACGATCATCTGATCGGCGATTCCGCCGTGCCCCCACTTATCATTGATAATCTTGGTCACCGTCACCGCCACCATCGTAGGAATGATGTATTTGACTGCACCCGTCAACTCAAACATGATCACGGCCACGGTGACGGTCAAGTGCGTGATTCCACTGAGGGCGGCGCCGGCGCCGATTAAGGCATAGGTACCGGCAATGACGCACGGCCCATCGTCGGGGCAGCTGCCGAAAAAGGCCAGGTCGCCATACCGCTGGTACAGCTTCTCCACAAGGAGCCCCAATACGCGGCCAAACGTGGCCCCGGCCGCCATGGACGGCACAAAGATCCCCGCAGGCACCTTACATCCGTAGGTGACGATGGTGAGGCACAGGCGCATGACCGTAGCCAATAGGAGCGAGCCCACGAGCTTCAGCGCAGACTTGGGGCTGCACAAGTCACCCTTCAGCTTCGCCAGGCACTCGGAAAACAACGCCTGCATGGCCTCGGTCATGTCCACGCGGAGGTACTCGTTGAAGTAGCACAAGGCGGCGGAAAGCACCGCCAAAAAGAGCACCTCTTGCACGGCCCAATTTGCTAAGTAGCGTTTGCGGAATCCAGCCACGCGCTTATTGAGCCGGGACACCACAATACCGTAAACACCGCCGAAAACACCCAAAATGGCATAGAACGGGAGCTCGAAAAAGTGCCACGTGGTATCGTAGGTCACCTCAAACAACACCAATTGGCCCGTTCGAAAAGGGTTCATTGTCGAGAGCGTAACCACCGCGATAAAGGCGCACACGTACAGCTTCAAGAGCGTCTGGAGGTGAAACACCGACGAAATCTCCTCCATGGCAAACAAGACGCCGCCCATAGGCAGGCCGAACGCCACCGCCACGCCCGCTGCCGCACTGGCGGTCAAAATGTCTCTGTGCTTCAGCGCCGACTGGCGAAACGCCGAAAAAAGCGTGGATATGGTGGAGCCCACGCACACTGCATAGTGCACCAGAGGGCCCTCTTTGCCCAAGGACAAGCCCGAGGCGATGGCCAAGGGCAAGCCTAGACTCTTGATGAGGAGCGGCCAGGGGCCCAAAAACCCTTGCACCACGAACCCGGACACTATGCACTTGATTTCGGAGATCCCCAGGCCTGCGGCTGCGGGCGAGTAGAACTTGACCAAAACCGCCGCCACGCCCAGGAAAACCGCCAGAAAAAAAACATACGCCAAATAGCGGCCGGCAGAAAAGCCCAGCCACGTGCTCCAGTCGCCACATTTGGCCCCGTCTTGCCGCCAGCAGCAAAAAGTCTCGTTGAGATAGAAATGGCTGCTGCAGTAGCCCAACCGGAGGGCCGAAAGCCACGAGGTGATCACATTCAACGAGGCTGCAATGACACCAATCACAACCCCCACAATTGCCAAGAGGAGCCACGTCTTCGAGGACTCCACGAGCTGGTGGGCCAAGGTCACGTGATCCCGCCGCCGGGCCACCCTGACCTGGTGTTCTGCGAGTTCGTCTTCCATCCAGTCGATGGTGGTGAAGTTGTCAAACTTTTGTACGGCGCGGATGGACTCCTGGTGGAGCCAGTGTCCGTCGTCCAGGCGGAGCGCCATTGAGAGCTGAGGTTGGGAGGTACCGGTGTATCACGTTTGTTTCAGAGCCGTTTCAGAGCTGTTTCAGAGCTGTTTCAGAGCTGTTTCAGATAAGTCCCGTGGTTCCAAAGCTGTTCAGTGTGCTTCAATGTGTGTGCTAAACCACTAGCCTGTCGCTTGTTCTACTATGCTTGGGTCTGACATCTGCGCGGCCACACCCGTACACCGCCTGCATTCAACCGACGACTGCAACGGAGCCATGCCATTCCACGAATCCTTTCGGAATCCTTTTTCGAGTAGTTTGTTTTAGAATATATAATAACAAAGATAACTGCCGCCATGATTTAACTAGCCTGAGACTAGCCAGCAGACTACCTTGAGCTTTCTGACTAGTGATAGGCTTTCTGCAGTAGACTACCTTAATAGGCTTTTTGCAGTAGACTACCGTGATAGGCTTCTGCAGACTACTTTGGTCGGAAGAGACTCACTCTCCTTCTCGACTGCAGACAAATCAAAGTAGAAACTGTTCAGTAGACCAAATTAGTGTCTTCTGCAAACTAGTTTTTCATCTTGCCTGTAGACCCTTTGTAGTGGCTTCCTAGAATTTTTTGGTAATCGGTGACTTCTGGTGCCCTTGTGCCGTATCAAGATCTTCTGCTAACAATTGGGCCGCAGTAACTCTTGGTAGGTGATTACTCTTCGGCCACACCCGCACATTCATACATAAGGCGCCGAAGGGTTTTGGGAAACTCGTCGAAGTTGTCAAACTCTGAATCCTCAAACTGATCGTCAAAGTATGACACCACCACATTCAAGCCGCCCTTTTTCGTCAGCGAAAAGTCGATCACCACATCCGCCGCAGTCGGAGCAACGTCTTGCGCCCAGATAAAATCTTCCACGGTCCATGGAACTCCATCCGGACTGGGGTACTCTGGGAAGTTGCCCACGCCCAAGTTGGAGATCTTCACGGACCCGTTACGGTTCTTTCCCAACCCGCATTCGAACAATTGGGCATTATCACCAATTGGGTCTGCAGCATCATTGTAAGCCTTGGCCGTGCTGAGGATCTTCCGGTTTGCAATACTCTGCACCTGCTCGCTGTTGACTTCCTTGACAAGATCCCACGAAAACGCCTTGATTGGAGCAAAGAGTCGTGCCACTCCCATATGTGCATAGTTGCCCACAAGCCTGTACCCTGGCTTCGCCAATATGGCCCCGTACGGCTGGCCCACACGGTCGGGCGTGGCATGCCGCCTCAACGTAATCGCCACGTGACTCAGTGTATGGTGCTTGTCTCCATACACAGGCTGGAACGCAATGGCCTGGAGCACGTTGATGTACGACGTGAGCGTGACTTTGTGTTCCTTGCACTTGGTCAAAATCGCCTTCAATGGCTGTGGGGGGATCTTAAACGCCTTGAATGCTACCGACACGTCTTTCCGAGATGGGAACCGCCCGGGCCAGAGCTCTGGGTATCCTGCAGGCGGCTTTTTCAGGTAATGGTCGGGGTTGTTGTCGGAGTAGTCGAAATTGGGGTCCTCCATGACAACTTCACAGGGCGGCACCAACGAGTTGCGGAGGTACTTTTGGTCTTGCAGAAAGTCGAACACCACTGAGTCCATGTTCACCTGTGGCGGCATGCGTCCATACGACTCTTCGTAATCCTGCATGTTGCCCACACAGGCGCCCAAATTCTCCAAGAAAATCTCCTGGAACAAGAGAGAAACCACCCCATCGAAAAGGGTGTGTTCAAAAGTGACGGCCAACTCCTTGCCTGAAAAGAATAAGCGCAAGAGCGGTTTTTCTTCGTTGAAGCTGAAGAACCGAGTCCTGCAGAGATCCCGGAGTTTGTCTTCCGAGAAAAGCTCGATCGAGACGTTTTCGAACTCGATGTAGTCACCCAAAGTGGCGCTTTGGATGGGCCGCATGACGTAGTCGCCAAGCGCCTTATCCTCGAAGATGTTGCATGCAAACATGTGGTAGTCCAAGAGCGACTTTCGAAGCGCACAGAAGATTAACAGAAGGTCCGTGAACTCCCGGGAGTAGGTAGCCATGGAGGCGAAGTTTGCATAGAAGTGGTTTTCGTAGCGGCACCTGAAATAGTGCTCGTTTGGGCCCAAACGCCGGGAAACCACCACCATGTGAAGTGAGCGGGCGTTGGTGCTGGCAGTGAGCCATGCATTTATAAATGTGGAGGAGTCACCGGTTGCCTGCAGGATATGCGCCGGATTGGGCAAGCCGATACGACTTGGAATGTGAACACTGGTTGGGACCCACAAACCGGCCGATCATTCGCTCCCCACACCCAAAAAAGTAATAGCCTTGGGGAACGCGTAAATCTTTTGACACTGAGGCAGACGCTGTAGAAGTGTCACCGAAAATATGTTGGTCCTGCACATAGCACGGCGCATGATAAGGTATCATCCTGCAGAATGGCCAGCCACATTAACCCATAGTGGCCATACGGGTGCACGGTTCTTGGCAAGGTCACACATGAGAAGAAATGTTCCATGTGACTTGTCTTGTGGCCGGCAGCATTTTTCTAGATTCAGACATGTTCTGCATGCGGGTACCAGAACGTCCAGCACTCTGAATATCGTTATTCTTTGGCCGTATGTTAAAGCCTTGTATGTAAACTGTTGAAATTGTACCTGAAGTCAGATGCTTAAAGCGCACCCACATATTCAGACCAGGCAATTCAATTTCATTGTAAACACTTGGTACACTCCCGAACCGATGTGGATGGCCTTTTATGATAAGGTATCAATTCGTCTCTTAAGCTCGTGTGAGGAACCGAGGCTTACGAAATCGTGAAGGCATTGTTCATCCAACCTGTATGAAGATATTGTTGAAGGAATGTGTGGTGATGCTGTTTTGATGTTCAATTGCACACGAAGATCTGCCAGTTGACTTGTTGATAGATGATGAAAGGGTGCTGAGCATGTTAAACGGGGTTGAAAACATCCGGAAACAACTTGGCTGCCCATAAGGAGCGATAGACAAGTACTTGCATTGGTGAGCTCCGGAACAAGACAAGAACGTGAAAACATATTTGCATTCGGGAGCGCCTGAACGAGACAAAAAGCTTGACAATAGACACCTGCATTGGAAGATCAACTCACCACGGCCAACACCACAACCAATACAAACACACACAACGCACTCAAAAGAATGCAGCTCCACTTGTTTTTCCGCTTCTGGTATTCATTTGCCTTGGTCAACTCGCGGTCTGCAGAGTATGCGTTTCCGCTCATCTGAAGAAGATTCTCCTCCACGGTGTCGAGCTGTGTGCCCTGCAGGTTGACCAACTCGCCTAGGTCCTTGAAAATGGAGTTGACTTCCCTGATCCCATCCTGCACTTGCTCAATCTGCCGGTTGCGCTCCTCGGTGAGGAGCACGTGATACTGGAGCTCCAGCTCGTCCACCTGGTCTTGTGGCAACTGCACTTGGGTCTGCTGCGGGTCAGCCTGTCCTGCCCGGTCATGTACAGCCAGGTCCTGCACAGAACCCGGCCTCGTCCCATTTTCCTTCGCCTGCAACAACGGCGTCGTTTCTGGTAACGCATTCGCCCGTTTCTTGGCCTGGTAATCCCGCGCCAACGCCTGGAAGGTGCCCTGGAGAACATTAAAGTTGCTTACAATCCGATCCTTCATCATCAACTGGCCATTAATGTTTTGCACACCACTTTCTTGGCTGCCATTTTGGACGCCACTTTGTTTGCCTTTCTGGCTGGCCTTTTGAGCAACATCATTATGGCCATTTGCGCTGGCTTTTTGATTGTCGTTCGGAATATCATTCGCGCTATTTTGGCTGTCATTCCTATCCTGACCTTTGCCCCTTTGGGCGCTCTGGGAGTTCACCACAGCATTCACATTGGATAGCAACTTCTGGATGGCGTCGCCGAGCTGCTGAATGTTTGCTTGGGAACCGTCTAATTTAGCCCGCAACTGGGGATTGTCCCTTCGTGTACCAATCAATTTACGTTCATTGGCAAAAGTGCTAAGAAGCAGCGAGTACGTTTGGATTTGGGAGGAGGTGTCGCTTATGATGTTGGCGAGATCCGAGTTGGGGGTGTGGGGTTTAGGAGGGCTGCCATTCTGGCTCTCCAAGTCAAAGGCGGCAAAAGACATGATGTACGAGCACACGGCAGGTTTAGTGAAGAGAGTGCTCATACATCAGTACATCAGTGCTCATACATCAGTGCATCAGTGCATCAGTACATCAGTACACCAATAGTGCACGGCATCACGAGACGCGACGCGTCCTTAACCACCACCATGCTGAGCCGCCAGACTAAACTCAACAAGCTCAAACGGCTCCAGGAGGCCCGAAAAACAGGCAAGATCGTCCTTCTGGACGAAGAAGATGCCTCCATCTACGACGAAGTCGACGAGGACACATTCAGGCAGCACAAGCGAAAACAGCTTCTAAGTGACGATTTCATCGTCGACGATAACGGCGAAGGGTACGTGGATAACGGAGTGGATGAGTGGGACGACTCCACGCGTCCCAACTACTATTCTGACGAAGAAACGGCGGAAATCGGGCCAAAACGGGCCAAGCCGGCTAAGAAAGTCGCCAAGGTCGCCAAAACCGCCGACATCAACTCGTTTTTCAGTGCCGGAACTGCACCTCGAAAGGCGGAGCCAAAGCCTGTATCAAACCATAGCATCGATGACATTTTGGACGATTTCGGAGGGGCACAGCCGGTGAAACGGCACAAGGCGGCGCCGAAGCGCGTGCCGAAGAGTTCCCCCTTTGGGTTCATGACCGCCACGAGCTCGAAACCAAAGAAACGGGAAAGTGCAAAGGCAAAAGACCTCGCCAAATCCGACACTCTGGAGATGCAGCAGAGCGATGTTTTGGACATGGACATCGATGACATGAGTGCCGCAAATGGAGTCGGGTCCGACTCCGACACACAGCCAGTCGCCAGTTCGGCCGATTCCGACACACAGCCAATAGGACAACCGGAGGAGCAGGTTTCGCCGCCAATAGACCAGGGCGAGGAGCCCGACTCCGGGTCCGAGGATGAGCTCGTGGTGCGCCGCAGGCGTCCGGCCGCCGCCCAGGCGACCAATGTCAACGTGTCGGCAGTCAAGGCCGACCAATTGCCCAAAACGGCTACGCCTGAAACCCTACCCCGGCGGCAAGAGGCCGATCCTACCGTGCCCCCCATCAGCCTGTCAGTCTCCCCCACCAAACAGACCAAGCTAGAGGTGGCGGATTTCGCCGAAAACAACAGCTTCCGCATGTACTGGCTCGACTACGCCGAAATCGACAAGTCCCTCCTTCTCTTCGGAAAAGTGCTTCTGAAGTCCGGCACCTACGAGTCCGCAGTTGTGCAGGTCAACGGCTTGTTCAGAGAGCTCTATGCCTTGCCCCGCCCGAATCGCGTCGTGGACGGCCTCGAGACCGACACCCCGGTGGCCATCAGAGACGTCCATGAGGAATTGGCCCCGCTCCTCATCGACCACTACGGCCTCTCACAGCTCCGCGCCAAGCCGCAGAAGATGAAGTACGCATTCGAGCTTCCCGGGATTCCCAAGGAAACAGAGTACTTGAAGGTGCTTTTGCCGTTCAAGACGCCGAAAAACCAGCACGTGGTCATGCCGTCGGAGGTGGAGGGCGAGACGTTTCTGCGCATCTTCGGCACCAACAACCAGATGTTCGAGTCGTTTGTCATGCAGCAGAACATCATGGGCCCCTGCTGGCTTGAAATCAGCAACGCCGACTTTACGTCGCTCAAAAACGTGTCCCACTGCCAGATCGAGGCCTCGGTGCCGGCCGCCGTCAATGTGACTCCTATTTTGAACGACCCGTCGCTTCTTCCACCGCCTTTGACCGCCGTGGTGCTCTCTGTACAGGCGCTCATGAACCCCGCCCAGAACAAGCAGGAAATCGCGTGTGTTTCCGTGGCGGTGTACCCAAATATCGCCCAGGACTCGCCCGTGGACGAGAATACCGCCCCCAGCGAGGTGTTTACATTGGTACGGCCCATTGGGAGCTCGTCGTACCCGCCCGGGCTCCGGCAGCTAGCAGAAAAGCAAAACATCCGGCTCAACACGCTCCCCAATGAGACCTCGTTGCTCCAGTGCCTCGCCGCCAAGCTCAAGACCATCGACCCTGACCTAATCTTCGGCCACCGCTTGGAGAACATTGCGCTAGACGTGTTGGTGCATCGCATGTACGACTTGAAGGTGCCATTATGGTCTGCGTTGGGCCGGCGCAACCGGAAGTCGTGGCCCGACCGGTTCGGCAAGGGCTCTGGGTTCAACAGCAACCTCGTGATCCGGGAGATCTTCCAGGGCCGGTTGCTCTGCGACATTGCCAACGAGCTCGGCCAGTCGCTCACCCCCAAGTGCCAGTCGTGGGACCTTTCGGAGATGTACAGCGTGGTGTGCCACAAGACGCACGCCAGCCCGGAGATCAACTTCGCCAACCCCAAGTACGCCGAAGACGCGTCGTTCTTGATGATGCCCATCAAGGAAAACATCATGCAGGTGGAGATGACGGCGAAAATTGCCTTTGCCGTGCAGATCCTCTCGCTTTCCAAGCAATTGACCAACTTGGCGGGCAACGCCTGGGCCCACACGCTTTCGGGAACGCGAGCCGGGCGGAACGAATACATTCTACTCCACGAGTTCAAGAAGAATCTGTACATCCTCCCCGATAAGGAGGACAAGTACCACAAGAACCAGGTGCTGCAGGAGGCCAAGTTGGAGGCCGCGGACGACGACGCCACCACCGTCACCTCCAACAAGAAGCCCAAGTACCAGGGAGGCTTGGTGTTCGAGCCGGAGAAGGGCTTGCACAAAAACTACATCCTTGTTATGGACTTCAACTCGTTGTACCCCAGTATCATCCAGGAATACAACATCTGCTTCACTACCGTGGACAGAAACGCCTACAACGTGACGCACGACGAAGAAAAAGACTTGCCGGTGATTCCCGAGAGAGACACAGCCCCAGGCGTGTTGCCCCGGCTCCTCAACACCTTGGTCCTGCGCAGAAGAGAGGTCAAGAAACTCATGAAGGCACCCAGCCTTTCGGCCGCAGAAAAGGCGCAGTACGACATCAAGCAGCAGGCGCTCAAGTTGACTGCCAACTCCATGTACGGGTGTTTGGGGTACGTGAACTCGCGGTTCTACGCCAAGCCGTTGGCCATGTTGGTCACCAACAAAGGCCGAGAGATCTTGATGGACACGCGTCAGTTGGCCGAGCTGATCGGCTTGCGCGTGGTTTACGGAGACACTGATTCGGTTATGATCGATACCGGCGTGACCAGCTTCGACGAGGCTCTCAAAATCGGAGACGACTTCAAGCTCAAAGTCAACGAGCGCTACAAGTTGTTGGAGATCGACACCGACAACGTGTTCAAGCGACTTCTTCTCCATGCCAAGAAGAAGTACGCGGCCATGACCACCTCCGTCGACAAATTGGGCAAGGAACGCTTGCAGTTGGAGGTCAAGGGCTTGGACATGCGGCGCAGAGAGTACTGTCCTCTTTCCAAAGAGATCTCCACGGAGATCCTCGAGACCTTGCTCTCCGATAAGGATCCCGAGGAGGCACTCAAGGACGTCTACGACTACTTGGAGAAGATGAACGAAAAAATCCGCAGCAACGCCTTCTCCGTAGATCGATACCAGATCAACACGCGTCTATCCAAGGACCCGTCCAGCTACCCCCACGGAAAGACCATGCCTCCTGTGCAGGTGGCGCTCCGGCTCCGCAAGCAGGGCAAGGTGATCAAGGCCGGCAGCGTGGTGACGTTTGCCATTGGGAAACGGCACGGGGACGGCGGCGAAGAGGAGGAGGCACCTGCACAGAGGGCCCGGTCCATGCAGGAGATTCTCTCCAACAAGGCGTCCAAGTTCGAGCCCGATGCAGACTACTACCTTGAAAAGCAGATCTACGCGCCTGTGGAGCGGCTTTTGGGCAAGATCGATGGCATCGACCTCATTCGGGTGGCCAAGAGTCTCGGGCTCGACACCCGCAAGTATGCGGCCAGGTTACGCAACAACGAGTCGGAAATCGTGCCTTTGGAGTCCAACATCTCGGACGTGGAGCGGTTCCGGCAGGCGAGCTTCTTGGTGCTCACGTGCCAATGTGGCAAGCGGTTCCGGTTCGGCGGGCTTGTGGCGTCGCCCGACTACAAGGTCACGTACAACGGCGTGGAATGTGGCGCGTGCCGGGCCTTGTTCTCGGGGTTGAGGCTCGTGGCACAGGTGGAAACAGAAATCAGAAGACACTTGGCGGTGTACTATGCAGGCTGGCTTGTGTGTGACGACTCGGCGTGTGGCATCCAGACCCGGCAGGTTTCCGTATACGGCAAGAGGTGCATCGGGGCATCGGGGAAAGCGCACGGGTGTAAAGGCGTGATGCGCTACAAGTACAGCGACAAGGCGTTGTACAACCAGCTCCTTTACTTCGAGGCGATCTTTGACGTGGAGAAGGCCAAGGGGCGCAAGTTGCGGCCTGTTGGCGAGAATGTTCCAGAAATGAGCGACGGCGAGGTCAATGCGTTGGCCGAGCAGAACCGGGCGTACTTTGGCTCGTGCCGGGACGCTGTGGAGGTGTACTTGCAAGATTGCGGTCGGAGATATGTCAACATGAAGACGATCTTTGACTTTATGGTATAACCGGACAGCTGCTTCAACGGGATGTCTTGACGGCCGATATAAGGCTGACATAAGGCTGACAATAGCTGACAATAGCTGACAATGGCTGACAATAGCTGACAATAGCTGACAATAGCTGACAATGGCTTAATGCTGACGATTCGTGAACGAATGTCTTGGTTTGGTCTGTTGGTGATGCAATACGCTTGTATCTGGTCATACCCAGAAGGGCATTTTAACACTGAGCAGCCCAATCACCCACCAAAGTCCCCAGGAGCATCGGCGATGAAGATAAACTGGCTTGCGGGTCTACCCCGAGATAGTTGCCATTCACAGCAGCCCGCTAGAACGAGCAAGAAAACCAGACCAAGGATCCGCAATACTCGAGACTCGAGGCGACGGACAAGTGATACATGAGCCATCAGAAAGGCCTTTACTCACGTTATGGGTCTCGCACGACCCACGAAGTCTATGCTGGGCAACCGACTACCAGACCGTGTTGGGCAGACGTCCGGCCATTGGCGCCATAGCCACTACCCTACTAAACAGCATGATGCGGATGCATGCTCCTCATCGGATGCACGACTCCGGCAGTCTTGGCATAATCAAGACATGGCCTTGTCTGGGATCACCTTTGGAAATCCCTCTACCAATCTATACTGGTCTAACTAATCTACACTAATCACTAATCTGACTTATCTACACTCTACTCTACTCTACTCTACTCTACTCTACTCTACTCTACTCTACTCTACTCTACTCTACTCTACTCTACTCTACTCTACTCTACTCTTCCTTCATCTTTCAGACTTGGTTAGCTATGGCCTAGAGAGTGCCGCGCAACATCTGCTCTCGCTCAATGGTCTCGAAAAGCCCCTTGAAAGTGCCCTTCCCAAACCCGTTGTGGTTTCTCCTTTGGATGACCTCAAAGAAAAAGGTGGGCCGGTCTTGCATGGGCTTGGTGAAGATCTGGAGAATGTAGTGGCACGTGTAGAAGTCGTCACGGTACAAGTAGCGGGAGTTTGCGTCGAAGTCCACGAGGATGTTGAGGCGGCGGAGCTGGTCAAAGTCCTCAAAGAGCCGGATCTTGTGCGACACCAAGCGCTGCTTGAGCTCGTCGTAGTACTCGGGCTGGATGGTGTTGAACGTCATGCCCCGGCTCCGGAGATACTCCACGGCCCGCACCATGTCTGCGGTCAGCAAGGCTATGTGCTGGACGCCCGGCCCGCCGTGGAAGTCGTAGAACTCCTCGATCTGGCCGCGCATGCGGACCCTGACCGGCTCGTTGATGGGCATTTTGACCTTGCCGTTCTGGCTGATCATCACCGTGGACTTGAGCCCTGTTCTGCCGGTCGACACGTCCTTGTCGTCCACCGACCAGAACTTGGTCATGCCAAAACACGTGGCGTAGAACATGGCGTTCTTCTTCATCTCGTGCCACGAGAAGTTCTGCACGCAGTGGTCCACCCGGAGAAGCCCGCTGTCGTACACGTCGTGCTCCGAAAGAGGCGTGTATGCCGGAGGAAGCCCCTGCTCGTGCACCCGGATCTCCACGGCATTCTCCTCGGGCGCCACGCCGTAGTGGGGCAAGTACGCGCCGGTGTAGTCGATGTTCTGCACAATGGTGTGGCGGACATCGGAGTTGGGTGACCCCAACACGGCGATCTTCACTGCGCCATGGTCGTCCCGCTCCACCGCAGGCTCCTGTAACGCCACGGCGCCATTGGAGACCGCCTGCCGGAATACTTGCTCTGCGTCGCTTACGCGGAACGCCACATCCACCACGCCACACCCGTGAAGGCTCACAAACCGCAGAATGGCCGCCAGATCGAGCATCTCGTTCAACATGCGCTGGAGCTCGCTCCGGCTGCGTCTCGTATCGGACATGTACGCCCGGAACTTGGGGATCTCGAGCATCTGCGCAAACCAGGGGTCTTGCTCCATGCGGCTTTCCCAATCCAAGTCTTCGTCTTCCCATTCGCTGCTGCCGCTCAGTTCGAGGCCGGGCGCGTCGTCCGCCGGCTCTATCCACTGTAACGGACTGACAACCTCGAAAACAATGTCATTACACCGGAGCACGTGACACGCCTGGAAGATGGCCCCTGTTTCCAAGCCCTTGTATGCGATTTCCTGGAACCCGAGTACAAACTGGATGTACTTGGCCAAGACTTTGGCGTTGGCGGTGGCGAACCGCACGCAGAAGAAGTCCTCGAGGAGGTCCTGAGACCCTGCGAACGCCACGTGTCTCTGCAGCGGCTGTGGAGAGTGGGAAAGAATCAGCATTCGTAGGGTAGGCCGGACTTAGCAAGTAGTAGCGAATGGCGGCCAGAATGGGTGCAAATCACATTTTGCACCCGCGCGGCGCGAACCCCCGCCGGCACGTGCCGCGGGTCACGTGCGCACCCGTGCCTCCCGCGCGCCGTCACGTGGCTCGCGCACACCACGACATCAACATACCGCCTACCATTCACCAGTAATGAACTTCTCCGGCCAGGCTCCCAGCCCGTACCTGCAGAACCAGCAGGCGCCGCAGAATCACCCGAATCAACAGAACCTCCAGAACCTCCAGAACCACCAAAATCACCAGAACTTCCAGGCCCTCCCAACCCTGCAGGCCCTTCAAGGCGCTCCCCAGCATAACATACCCCACCCCCTGAGACAACACATGCAGCCTCAGGGCCAGGCCATGTCGGCCGCCGCCGCTGCCGCCCGCAGAAAGCAGATGGCCATGTTGCCGCCGCAATTCCAAAACCTCTCGCCGCAGCAGCTCCAGGAGCTCAAAAACCAGCCGCAATTCCAGAACATGCTTCGCCAATACTTGCAAAGACAGCAAATGTTGCAGCAGCAAATGTTGCATCAACAGCAGCAACAACTGCAGATGGGGCTGCAGATGGGGCAACCGGTGGGACAACTGATGGGCCAACTGGTGGTACCGGGACTGCAGATAGGCCAGGCGCTGCAGATGGGCCAAGCACTATTAGGGCAGGGACTGATGGGTCAGGGGCTGTTAGCACCGGGACTGCTAGCTCAGGGTCTGCTAGCTCAGGGTCTGCTAGCTCAGGCAGGAGTTCCTCGGGGTAATAGCAACAGGAACTTGATGATGGATGCTGTTTACAACAGCCAAAATGCAGGACAGAGGCCAAGCACAACGGGTATGTCGCCCCGAGCCATCAGCTCCGGGATATCCCCGGCGCTATCCTCTGCAGTTCCGCCACACATGGCTGAATCTGGAAATATCTCCGACCGCCAGCAGTTTGCTCGCCAGCAGCTCTACAGCCCTGCTTCCATGGCCGCTTCCATGCAAGCTAAGGGCCTGCAACTGCAGCCTCCACAGGCTCAATCACTACAGCAGCAAAACCAGCAGAATGTGCAAAATCTCCAGAGTATACACAACCAGCACGCGCTTGGTGTTCACGTCGGTTCCGGCCCCAACCCCGGGCCGGGCTCCAACCCGTCCTCACGTGCCCAGAGCCAACCGCTGGCTTTCCCGAATGCCTCTTTGCAGCATAGAGACCACAACGGAATGGCCGCATCGGGAGGCCCCGATTTCGACCCTTCCACGGCTTCCAACCGCACACCTTATGCTGCTGGTCACGTGGCCCCCGGCACCCGTTCCGAGTTGACTTCGGTCGGAACTGGCGCCGACGACATGGCTGTTGCGGCTGCCGCTGCTGCCGCTGCCGCTGCGGGATCTGCCATCAACAATCCTGCACACCGGCCCGAGCCTGCTGCCGGCCCAAATGCTGCCCGGACGGCGTCCGAGTTTTATTCGGAGCCCGCGCAGATCCCGCCGCAATTTGCACCCAATTCGGCTTCTGATGTGCCGTTAGAGCCCATGACAAGCATGAGCCAGTGGTCGCAAAGTGCTGAAAAAGACGGCCAGCCTGTTCCCTTGGAGCTCAAGATGTATGAGGACATGATCAAGAAAGACGACACGTTCATGCGAAAGTACGACGTGCTGGCCGGCCGCACTCGGCAACTCATGCAGAAAATGGCCTCGGACATCAAGTCATATGGGGCCATCAAGCAGTTGCGCATGAACGCCATCGGAGCATCGGCTAAGAACCAGCTCAACAACAGTATTTGGGGTGAAGGATACCAGGGCTATGGAAACGGCATCAGCAACACCGCCACTCGCGTGATTCTTCCGTCCCAGAACAAGCTGTATCTGAGAGTTCCAGACATTGCCATGACGGACATGGAAATGAATCAGATTGTCATGGAGAGCGACAAGGCCAAAACAAAGGCGCTTGTGCCTATCCGGCTTGATTTTGATAAGGAAAAAGACAAGTTCAAGCTTCGGGATACATTTTTGTGGGACTTGAACGAGCAGGTGCTTCCCTTGGAGTCGTTTGTCAAGACGCTCATAGAGGACTACAAGTTCATCCCAGAGAGCCATTTCCACGACATTTACCAGTCCATTACGGAACAAATCAAGGACTTCCGCATGAAACCTGCCAACACCATGGGCGAGATCCGTATCCCAATCAAAATCGATCTTCTCATCAACAACACCCAATTCACAGATCAGTTCGAATGGGATATCTTGAACTATCAAGAAACTGACCCCGAGGAGTTTGCCGGAGTGCTCTGCGACGAAATGAGCTTGCCCGGAGAGTTTGCCACTGCCATAGCATTCAGCATCAGAGAGCAGTCACAGATGTACCATAAGGCGCTTTTCTTGGTGGGCTACAGCTTCGACGGGTCTCCGATTCGCGAGGACGAGATCCGCGGCCAAATTGGGCCTCCGTTGCGGGTGTTGAAGCCTGATCTGACGGAGGAGGACTTTGTGACTGCGCTCCGAAATCCAGCCCTCTTGGTGGACTACTCGCCCTCTATGAGCAAGCTTTCGCATCAAGAAATCGAGAAAATCGACAAGGAGATGGAGCGGGAGTCGCGGCGCAGAAGACGGCAACTCAACACGGAAACCACCTTCAGCTACAACGAAAATGGCAACAACAACTTCACGGGGGTGGCACGGGGCACTGCCTCGCGGCGCAGTGCTCTTCATTCGGGCCGAGGCGCTAAGACGTCGTTGCCGAACTTAACCGACATTCCCAAAATGTTCCGCACACCCATGCCGTCCAGTGTTCTACCAGGCGGGGTGGACTTGGGCGTGCCGGACATTTTCGGCTACAACGAGTTTATTGTCAATCGCACGCAAGTGGCGAACCCAGACCACAAGCCGCCGGCGCCGCTGGGTATGGTGACGTCTTTCAAAGATACTGCCGGGTCGTTCTACGTGCGAATCAGGTTGCCAAGAAAGAGGTGAAGTTATGGATGATTAGGGGAAGAGTGACTCAAGAGGTGAGTTCTAAATGTTCTAAGGCATAGTCTCAAGGTGCAGGAAAGATGATGGAAGTTACGGACGCATGCGGTTGGAAGGAAGTCAAAAAGGGAAGCTGCAAGAGGTTGTTACATTGAGGTACATGAGGCTTATATTGGGTTTAATGCAGTTCGATGGGAAGCTCAAGAAAGTCTGCGAACGACAGGCGAGAAATAGCAAATGATGCCTGAAGAATAGACGGCTATGGATAAAGAACTGGGTGCTCTGCGATTAATATGGGGCAAGTATGTCATGGTGCAATCCTATCTAATGAGACTGCTGGATATTACTGCGTTAATGTGCAGTATGTATGGGTTTCCCATTCTAGGACACCATGTATCACAAGCCCATAGAAGTACTGTCCATAGTAGCATGTCCGGGAAATTGCCTAACTGTAGTTTCCGGTGGGCACCGTCACGACCCGGTGACAAACCCCACCAAATCACATTGCCATGGCTATGCATCTCCAAGTTCGGTAATGAGCCTACCCTAAGACCCTTCAACAAAATCCGACGAATTTCTATATTAGACGATTAGTCATGATGTGCTTCTGTCTATGATACCAGCATGGCGAGTTATGGAATCAAACTGTCGCTTGCCCCTATTAGACACACTGGTAGGTAGAACCACCCAATAGAGTTTCATAGACCATCAGACCACTCAAATTGATTGTACATGTGGACTCTTGTGAAGTTTCTTGCACAGCATTTGGGTTGAACGGAATTGGGATGGCTGCAATGACACGATAACTAGTCAACCACTGAAAATAGACACTTGCCATAGCCTGGGGAATTAAACGGAGGTCAATGTGTAGTGGAGTGGTAGACATGCAATGCTCGAAGGCCACACTTTCGGTCAACGCGGACCTGTTGCTGGTGGATCTTGGAAGTTCACCTGTGGAGCCTCCATCTTTTAACTAATGAGTGTTGGCCACCTTTGGTGTCAGGATTTCCAGATACGCGTTAAAAGCTGATTCGGCGGAGGACTTCTGGGGCTTCTAGACTCAAGTACAGCTGGACTTCTGGACTCAAGTACAGCTGGACTTCTGGACTCAAGTACAGCTGGTGTAAAATAAAGAGAGCCCTATTTGCTCTCGCCGTAGGACGACGCCGTCTGCATCGTTGACAATAAGTTGATGGTCCGAGCCCGTTTTGAAGGGCTAATCATGTGATAGTGAATGGCAGGGCCCCATGACCTGCAGCCGGCTCCCATCACTACGCCGTTTCTGCGGAGCTGTTCGGCAGTGCCAGGTGTCACTGTAGTAGTCTCCAGCTGGTGTACATTTTGGGCACTGTTTGTGTGCAGGCGCCAAGCACCAACCTGGACCCCACCATGGGCTCCACCCTCTCAGGGTTCGCTAGCAAAAACTCGTCGCCCAGATCCGTGGTCACGGCACTTAGCAACGGACTCGGACTCGATACCTTCACGATGATGGGGAGCACGTGACCAGCACTGGGCCCCCGGCGTAGGTGCCTGCTCCAGTGGCCGAGCTTGGCCCCGTCACAGTACTTGCGAATGAGAGCATTGCTGCGGGCCACCTCCGCATTATATGGCACCATCCGGGGAGCACACCCACGGAAAGACCCGCTGCTTAGAGGCGGGCCTGCATACAACACGGACTTGCTGACATCGTAGAGTTGCAAATGCTCCGTGCACACTTGAAGTTCCGGCTGGGAGTCTAGAGGTATTTTTTGCGCCATGCTCTGGCCGTGGCTCTGGCCCCATCCCGGGTTCTTGAATGCATGGGAAAGCTGGCGGACTGCAGGCAAGCGGGGCTCCGAGGGGCTTTTCTGGGCTTGCTCAAACACCGAAAACGGGTTGATGGGCATGTGGCGCTTATCGGGAGTTTTCGCCGTCCCAGTTGCCAAGCCCACGTGGGCCAGAAGCCTTTTCTCCTGGGCCTGAAACCTTTTCTCCTGGGCCTGAAACCTTCTCTCCTGGGCCTTTTGGGCCTTTTGGGCCTTTTGATGAGGCTTTTGTTGGTTGTGCAACATGGAGATATCACCCAACGGACGTCTTTTCGGGCGCCGCTCATACCGCTCGAAGGCATCGAGTTTCCGGCGAGGCTTGTGTCCACTGCCGGGGCGGAGACTCATGGTGGTGATGCGGCGTGAAGCACGTAAACATAGGCACACCCGTACACCGGGCGCTAGCTCGTCCTGCACCAGGGCGAAGTCTGGTAGCCAGCGTTCAGACCAGTACTCTATCCATATTACTCTACTATACCAGTACTCTACTATCTATATCACTCTGCTTTAGAATAGTACTATATTACTCTACTATCGTTCTTCTGATTGTTAGGATTTCTGAGGATTAGAACCAGGACAACACAAGCGGAGGGGCACGCTCTTAGAGAATATTGAAGTCTACGATTTCGAATAAAGTCCTCTAACGCAACCGTCATAATCTAAAAGTCCAAAGCGAACATCCAGAGAAGAGTATCCATACAATGTTTGAAATAGGCCTGATCCTTGGCCGCAGAATAGATGACACCAACGGGGCAATAGTCAAGTAGGGTACTGAAAAGCCATAAACCGAAGCAAAGGAACTATGTTGACACAGCCTGAAGATACAAGCGATCGGACGGGAATACCAGGAAAATCGAGGCCCTCAGCCATAAGATCAAAGTAGTCTCAACAACCGAGAGCAAACCGAAGTCAACCAAGGAAAATTTTTGGCCGAGGTTGAAAGCAAGTATGGAAGTGATTAATCATGGAACGAACGTATTCATCTTCCCTCAATTGTTTAACAGCCTTACGAAAGAGCCTCACGAAAGAGCCTCACTGGAATGGGTAGGCAAACACTCTGCAGGATCAGCTATAATAAGGACGAGATATCTTTACAGAACTTTGAAACCGAAATACCGAAAACATGACGGTTCAGTCAACTTAAAGGGGCCAACGGTTGGCAGCTTCGAAGGGCGGCTCACCTGTAAAGATATCTCATGCTTATTATAGCTGAGATCCAGGAGAATTGAGATATCTTTACAGGTTAAAAGAATCTCTATTCTCTCTAAGGACCATCTACTCTCTTCTCAATAAGATTACTGAATATTACGTCACGATAATGTCTCTAAAGACAGTCACAAGGGATCTCATCCAGAGTACTATGATAGGGTAATGCTATACTATCTATATTACTCTGCTATACCATAGTACTATATTACTCTGCTATACCACTATACTATCTATATTACTCTGCTATCGTAGAAGTGTCTTATTGTTCTTTTATTCTTATCCTTTGATCTCTTGTTATTCTTTATCTGTTCCCTATCTCCTATATTCTCTAACTCATTACTCTTCATCTCTTGATATTCTTGATATTAGTTTCTTTGTCATTAGACGAGGGCCACCTTTTTCACCATTCTGTGCAAATGCCCGACTCCTCACCTTGCCCTCTACCACCAAGCGTCGGATACTCTCGTTCAAATCGTGGTTTTCAACCTGACACTAGTACTATACTATCTATATTAGTACCACAGAAGTTCGACCATTTACTCTACTACTATTACTATTACTACTATTACTACTACTATTACTACTACTATCACTACTACTATTACTACTACTATTACTACTACTATCTCTGACTACTATCACTATTACTATCACTATTACTATCACTACTACTATCACTACTACGAACGTACTTACTGACTGATTGTTTACAGCTGAACTTAAAAGGCCTGAGAGTGACGAGTATGTTTATTCACTCCACGGAGGCTGCATCCCAACGGAGAAGCTGCAAGTGGACAATGAATGAGAGTTGATGAAGTTTGAGTCATAAGAATGCAATTACCATGCAATCAGAGCGAAGAGTTGCTGAAGCCTGTCTAGGCAGACCAGGTCTCAAGAGGTCGTAGTTGCTCTAATAGTAGTCAGTGGTCGAACCGCATCGATGGACTTGTGAGCTGCCCTCTACCAGGTTCTTGATCTTACATACTAGTACTTGGCTTAACTTAGTACTGACAACACTCAGTACATACTCATATTACTTACTACTTATTACTCAGTACTTCACTCAGCACTTCACTCAGGACTTATTACTTACTACTTATTACTCAGTACTTCACTCAGTACTTACTACATATTACTTATTACTCAGTACTTATTACTCAGTACTTATTACTTACTACTTCACTCAGTACTTATTACTCAGTACTTATTACTCAGTACTTATTACTCAGTACTTATTACTCAGTACTTATTACTCAGTACTTATTACTCAGTACTTACTACTCAGCACTTGTCACTCAGTACTTATTACTCAGTACTCACTACATATTACTTAGTACTTACACTTTGGTACTCAGCACTTATTACTCAGTACTTATTACTCAGCACTTCATTCAGTACTTATTACTCAGCACTTATTACTCAGTACTTACTACATATTACTTAGGACTTTCACTTCCTACTCAGCACTTCACTCAGTACTTACTACTCAGTACTTACTACATATTACTTAGGACTTAGTACTTAGTACTTACATTTTGTTACTCAGCACTTCACTCAGTAGTGCTTACAGTTGGATCCACCGGTAGCGCTCGGTCGTGTTGACCATCACGAAAGGAACCATGGCTACTAGGCCAGTTGCTGGTTGGCAACGACCACTACGGACACCGGGCTGGCTACCCATAGGCTGGCCTAGAGCTGGTGACACCTCTCACACGGACCAACAGCGTAGGCGTACCTCGCCTCAGCCGGCTAACTTGTAGTCTAGTAGTAGTATAGTCTAGTGCAGTACCATAGTATAATGTATAGAGTATATTATAATGTATAGAGTATACCATAGTAGTGCAGTCTAGTGTACTATAGTATTGTAGTAGAGTCTAGTAGACTCTAGTAGACTCTAGTATAGTTAATGATTGGTCTAGTAGTACAGTTCAGTATGGTAGAGAATAGTCTATCGTATAGTGCAGTAGTGTAGTAATATGTTATAGTATAGTAGTATATAGTAGTATAGTATAGTAGTATAGTATAGTAGTATAGTATAGTAGTATACTATAGTAGTATAATATAGTAGTATAGTATAGTAGTATAATATAGTAGTATAGTAGTGTACTATAGTAGTATAATATAGTAGTATACTATAGTAGTATAATATAGTAGTATAGTATAGTAGTATAATATAGTAGTATAGTAGTGTACTATAGTAGTATACTATAGTAGTATAGTATAGTATAGTAGTATACTATAGTAGTATAGTATAGTATAGTAGTATACTATAGTAGTATAGTATATACTCTGCTATACCATAGTACTATACTATCTATTACTCTGCTTTACCAGTACTATACTATCTATAGGCATTTAACTGGTAGCACTAAATACCTTGGGGAATTAGAATATAATTCTATCAAAATTTAAACCTCGGAATCAGTTAATAATTAATGTAACGAGTCAGACTTATTGCGGTAGTAGGTCGAGAAGGAACAACCTAGACTAAATGATGTCCCAAATATTAATTAAGTGAACAAAATCTATCCTACTTTTATATCTACCTTTAGTAGATTTATAAAAGAAAAATCATAGATTTTACATTATTTTTTTAGTTAAACTAAAGAATAATATACGGGAATTAAATTAGACAATTAGAAGTGGGTTTGACAATAATCAACTTTTAATGAAATGTAGCAATGCACTATTTGCTAGAATAGTACTCTCTTATAGAATAGTACTATATATTACTCTGCTATAAAATAGTATCTACTCATAGTATCTACTATACTATATTATGTTAGATTTTGATAACGTTAGTACTGTAATTAGTGTATTCGTTGATGGTTCCTCTCGAGCATCTCTCGGTGGTGTAGACATTCATCCACGGAGCCTGCGCCGTCTCCTTTTGGAGTCTGTAAAGTGCCGCGCATAATTCCGTTTGATATGGTTCCGTTTGATATGGTGGTGATGTGTTTATGGAAATCCGTTTGATTCACTTCTTGACTGGCCATTTTAAACTTGCATGATGACCTTGTGCAGGTCCAACTCGGTGTCGGTGAACCGACGGCCCCCGACCGTAGCGGGCATGCGAGGTGGCACGTTTGTATAGAGCAGCGTGACTGGAGCACCGGCTCCTTTCGCTCCGTACATGGTCACGCGAGCAACCAAATCTCGACATAATTTCTGTCCAATCGGCGGCTTCCTTCTGTTGAACATGTGAGACGTTGAACAGGTGACACCAGTTGGATGCAGGACTGGTCATAAGTGGACCAAGGTCACACGATTCTGGCATAAAACGTGCAGATGAAAGGGGGCTGGTGAAGGATCAGGCGACACGGTTGCTACCCGCTAATTATGCATATCGGGGTAGCAAGTGAGATGGAAAGGGACTATATATTGAGGAGTTCCCGGCTTCTTCTGAGGAACATCACCAACAGTCTGGTCACGTGAGCAACCAATTCTCGACATAATTTCTGTCCAACCTGCGGCTTGCCTTGCCCGGCGTGGTTGCCGTGTCGGGCGTCCGGCTTGAGGTGCCGAATACATCCCTAAGTCGTTTCTTTGCAGTTCTGCGCCGCTTGCTGCACCTTTTTGATGTGGGTGCGCCACGGTGTTTGCATCGAGCTCGTTGTCTAGCCCATGTTAAAGTCTCCGAGGACAATGGAAAAGGGCTTACGCCGTTGGCCATACACGGGTAAGCCCGCTCCATCTCTCCAAGATCTCAATCTGAGTTCGTTCATTTGGAAGGTACTGATACCACCAACTAGCGAGTGTCGTCACCATATTTGCAAGTGTTTGGGAAGTAGGCTGGTTAATTGGTTCTGTGACCCCGCCTTGACTTGGCCAACGCTGGGTTATACCACCGCTCTCTTGGAGAGGCGTCATGTCGCTGTCATGCGATGGGCAACTAAAGTAAGATTTTCTTGGTGTTCAAAAGGTGTTTGCAAAATATAGTCGCTGGTCCCGAGCGTGACTTCACTCCGAGTACATCGGGAGGTCATCAACGAAAACCAGTCCGGTACGTTCGATCTCTGCACATTCTTGCCTTCTATGGTATATCTGTTTCGGTTGTGGTCGATGTTGGAGTTTTCTCATCTGAGGCACGACCTTCCATGGTAATGGTCCCATCATAGACTAGATGAAGGGGCCGACAGCAAGACGATTGGTTCGTCCGCGGTGTTATTCGGCGGACGACTGCGGAGTATTCTGTTCGAGCTGTGCTCGTAGGGTGATGCTTTCATGCGCGTCGCCCCAAGCCTTCGTTGTCTGAATCGCTCCTTTGCCCCTCCATGGTCTCCTTGACTTTCTCAGGGAGTATGGATTTGGGAGTTTTGGGCGTGATGCGGCCGCGTTGTTAATGCGAGCCGAGATTTGGCCACAATTTAATGTTGAATTCTTGTCTATCTGAGCAGATTCGGAGTCGTCTTGCATGTCACATTGGAACTCTCATGTCACATTGGAACTCTCATGTCAGATCGGAGTATTGTTCTTGGTTGGTAGATCACTGGTTCAGAGGGGGTCAGTGTAGGCAATTGGCAGGGGGAAGGTTGGGTCGTGACTGGTTGTCTTGGCTGGTTGAGTTGCCAGGTTGAGTTGTCTTGACAGGCTGAGTTGCCAGGTTGAGTTGACTTGCCCACTGGCTGTGTAGGGGCAAGGGAGTTGTCAAATGAGTCCATTGAATCCTCAATGGGGTCACTTGTCAAGTTTTCAAGAGCTGCAAAGGTGTTTGCAGCAGCTGTTTGGTGTTGGCTGCAGTTTGTGTGTTGGTGACTTGGCCATGTGCCTTTTTGGACACTGACCCATTCGTTTTGAGTAGGTTTGGGTCTTTGAGAATGGCCGTCCTGTGTTTGACCGACGAGAACATGTGTTTGGGACAAGTTTCTTGTCGGGCCAGACGCTCTTGAACGTGTCGTGAAGGAACTTTCCGGTCTCCGTTCCGGGGACTTGCATGGAAAACGGAATCCAATTGGTCATGTCTGGGGAAGGCGGTACTCCTTGTGGTTATGGTGGCCAAACTGGGGTACTCTTCAATCGTTGCCTCATCATAGGAGATGGTGGAATGCAGTGAAACACTTCGGGGTGATCCGAGTAGTTGGCTGCAAGAATAAGGTCCCAGGAGGAAGTACTTTTTGAAGAGATCGGTCCGTTCAAACTCGGGGTGCTCCATTAGGATTCGTGACCTTGTGGAAGATCGCCCGTGAGTCCACACGGATCCCAATCAAGTCTAAATCCACCTCGGCTGCAAAGTCCTGCAGAATTTCTCGAGGATGTATTCTTGGAAGGTCTGGGTTAACAAGTTGGTTCTTTCTGGATAATTCTCTTCGTCGATTCAATCCTTTCGACCTTTATCCTCTAACCATTCCTGGAAGGTGGCCGAGTGTTGCAGCAAATCTAACTTCTTTTCCTTGACTTCAAAGGCCTTGGTAGAAGGCCGGAGCGGCTAAACCTTTCTCCAACGTTACATCTTCGGTGCATTAGGCTTGTACTGCACCCCAACCAATGGACCTCCGATCTGACGCTCATACGGTCGCCTCATCGGGAGTCATACCATCTACTATATTATGTTAGATTTTGATAACGTTAGTACTGTAATTAAGTGTTCGTTGATGGTTTCAAAGGGGATCCCGGGCCATATAGACGAACAGGCTCTAAAATGGGCTGTTTGGGTGCAGGGGAATGTTGTCTCAATTCTACAGACGTGATTAGATTCACCATGTGTGCACACCGCCTTAAGGATTTCCAGCCTACCCTGCTAGAGCCTTGGTGCCGGTGTTGGTACTGTATACCCCTTTGGCGATCTGTCAAGGCATCGTACAGGGTCAATCATCAAGGGCTTAGCTTAATAACCAATCAAGAAGGCCCATCAACATAACTAAGTGGTACTGAGCAAACCCAAGATCCATCGAAAATACAGCACCACAGCCCTCCAGGGGGCATGCTGAGGTAAGATCAGCCAATGTGTCTATACGAGTCAGAAAGGTCACCATACTTGGCGTGTTATGGATTAGAATAATCCGACTGTTAAGTCCAATGGTACCATTTTAATACCACTATATAACACCACAGGTTTTTTACATCAAGCGATATCGTTATTGACTGTAGTATCGTATTTAACTAATGGAGTTCTTCCTTCAAGAACTGGGGCTTACCTTCGAGTCCTTATATAGCTAGTCGAGATATAGCTAATCATCCTGTGTAACTTGGATTGCTTCATGCTTCTCCTTCCAAGGAGGCGTAGTCGGTTCAGTATGGTTGCTCTTAATTCGTACCGGACATACGCTTAGCTCTAGGCGTGATGTAAGGTCTATTTCATTCCGGCTGTAGTCCTGCAGCTAGGTACATAGAATTTAGTCCTGCAGCTAGGTACATAGAATTTAGTCCTTGACACTTCTATTCTCCCAGTATTCAATCCTGTATCGAGATTGGTAATCTCATGTCTAACATCCTCCCTCCTTAGACTGATACTTGTCCTCAAGTTTCTTCCCTAGGTCATAGTATTTCACGAGGGTTCCTAGGTATACCGTTCAAGTTCTTCCGAATAAATGTATCTTGGGTGAAGACAGGTTCTTGTCTTCATTTCAATTGTAATTCCTCTGAGCTGTTGCCTTCTCGACTTGTCTTTCAATTCTCGTCTGTATCCCATGGATTCTGACCACGACGTTGCTTCTTTGAGCTTCGACTAGTGTTGGTATTAACTCTTTGCTCCTTTCAATATCTTTGAGTTCAACGCATGGAGTTTCATAAGCTCTTTCTACTCTTGCAATATCATTTGATCGGAAATGGCGTTTGATAGTTAATTCTTTAGTTTAGTCTCGTATAGGTTTGTAGGATATCGTCTGTCACATGGGAATATCTGTGTCTTCTTTCAATGTTCCGGGAACTTTCGTAGGCTTATCGTTTCTGTTTTCAATAATTGTATCATACTGTCACTTCAATAATTGTATCATTAATCTCTTCCATTTGTATGGTCAACACTTCACTAATTTTGATTCATTGATATTTCACTGTTTGGTATGGTCCTGCCTTGTATATCTTTCGTAACAATATTCTGTTGGGTCGGACCTATCACTTCGTGCAATCCGTTCGGTTGGCTTTTCATAATTTGATTTTAAGCTTACAATTTAAACTGAGCTTTCTCCCCCTTTTGAGAGATGAAGCCCCTGTGCTTTTTATAGCCTATAAACCTTTGATACTTCACATTCTGTTTTTTGATACTTCACATTCTGTTTTTTGATACTTCACATTCTGTTTTTTGATACTTCACATTCTGTTTTTTGATGTTCCAAAAAGTACTCACTTAGTAGTTTGAAAGACAAATGCCCTTAGTAGACGTTTAATTCCTTTGGGCCTTAGTCGAGGCATGTTCTATTAACTACAAAGTGTGAATATTAGAAGGTCAGGAATAATTAGACCTGGGCTCTATCTATGGATCGTGCGCGAACCATTATACTTAAGTTCTAAGCTTGGATGCAGACAGAACGATTCAACTTACTCTGGTTTCCACAGCACTAAGAAAGCATAAGTAATGTACACTTTAGGGGTACTTTGAAACGGGCAGAGAAACGGCAGAGAAACGAAGTCTTGATTCTGTTGAGCTGTGGTATTTTTTCATTTCATTTCCAGTTTCATTTTTATTTCCTTTTCCTTCAGCTATCTATGCACTTTTCTTCCGAAGTAGCGTCGGTCTGAGCCATTGTGGCCGCCTAATCGGGTAAGAGTGTCAAACGCCTGACGCGACTTGACCCACTTTCGCACCCAAAATCACGCATGCATTGAAAGTGCATGCACGGAAGGAAAGGTGAAGTATATAAGTGGCCGTTCTCCCTGGTTCA
>NKZV01001132.1:0-101615 GCA_002370175.1 Metschnikowia colocasiae | reverse complement strand
ACTAACACACTACACTACTACTAACACACTACACTACTACTAACACACTACACTACTACTAACACACTACACTACTACTAACACACTGCTAACTATCCGTTTACTGCTCTAGTGCTTCGATCCTCATTGGCATGGTCTTCTAGTAGATCAGGCTTTGTGAGTATTCTTGATTACCATGGCTTTAACTTTTCCCGATATGCCACTAGATTATCTACTCTAGTGTACTCTATACATAGTCTATGCATGTATACACAATGTATACTTTCTATGGTGTACATTACTACCTTCTTATTGTACTATCTTCGTGCTATCCTCAACTGTACTATTCTATAGTATACTATTCTATAGTATACTATTCTATATTATACTATTCTATAGTATACTATTCTATATTATACTATTCTATAGTATACTATTCTATATTATACTATTCTATACTATACTACTCTATACTATACTATTCTATACTATACTATTCTATACTATACTATTCTATATTATACTATTCTATACTATACTATTCTATACTATACTATTCTATACTATACTATTCTATATTATAGTCTGTTATGCTATACTCTAAACTGCACTACACCAAGGTAAAATACTCCCCGATCAGTGGGATTAACAGAGACCTGAAGATGGACTCACGGACGTAATGCCTGACTCTTCTCCCTAAATTACCGGTGTAACTCACGCTGGAAATGGGCAACATTCGTCGAAGATCAAACAATCCCTGCCCTGTTATAGATCTACTCCTGGAATATATACTGTATACACTCTGTACACTGTTCTGTGCATTGTATACACTGTTCTATACACTCTATACACTCTGTACACTGTTCTATACTGTTCTGTACACTGTGCTGTGATGGTATGATTTCATCTAATTTCAATTTATTACAGATTCATAGCATGCCGGTGTATTTAGGAGTGGTTCGTTGACTATATTCACGGCAGTCAGTAAAGTGTACCCGGAGCAGTTTCAAAGGTAACATTACAAACGTTAGAGCTGATGTTTGTTCCAATGCAGAACGCAAATTACATACTGCTTGTTTTCTGAGATCCATAGAGAATGATCAGTGACATCTACACTGTACTGAGACAAGTCTGAGTTCAAGAATTTCTGGAGTCTAAGTCAGGAATTTCTGGAGTCTAAGTCAGGAATTTCTGGAGTCTAAGTTCAAGTGAGAAAGAATTCGGGTTTCAGTTCTTTATTCGTATTTCGGGGCTACACTGGGAGACTGCGAAACACAGCCGGGTACTGGCTGCGGCATGCAGACTACGCTTGAATCACCTACTCGGCCACGGTATGTAAAATGCCATCTCTTAGAATATTTAGACTCCCGATGCTTCCGATTTTTCAACATTTGATCATTTCATCTCATTTACTCACTTCTTTAGATTTTTAGTGCTTCCCTTCACTTCTGGTACGGTTGAGCTGCCCTTAGGCACATGCTTCCAGGAAGACCTGGTCAGTGTTTCATAAGGCAAGAGGTAGATTTCCATCTCCTGGCAAAAGCTGTTTCGGTATGGAGAGTTAAGAATCACGTCGGTGGGAAAGTTGGGGTCCTCGCACTTGTAGTAGTAGTTTTGCACCTTCATGTCGTCATTGAAGTTGAAGTGGGTGCCCAGCGAGTCAATGCCGAAAACGGAATTTTTCCCGATGACACCAGCGTATCCTATAGAAAACGAGTTTGTCTGAGCGTAGCCGTTCACTAGGTCAAAGTGTACGGGATCTGCCCTGGCCTTTTGAACAGAGAAGGCACTCCATGAGCCCTCTTTGACCTGGACGTTTTTGATGGAGTGGTATGAATGTGTCTTTGACTTTTGCAAAGATCAACGGAACGGAGTTTCCCCATGCACTGGCTACAATGGATGCAAAGACCAAGGGTGTTGACTTCATGGTTTCTAGCCGATAATGATTCAGAGCTATCAATAATCAGGAAAAATAAATGAAAATGAATGAAAAATGAATTGAATTAAATAAAAAATATACCCAAAACTAAATACAAGCTAATTTATTCTACCGTATTACATTGTCCCAGAAATAATCAGGCAATGCCTGGTCATGCATCTGGCTTGTGGGGCTGGATTTTAAAGTCTAAGTGATCACGTTCGTGAAGATTTGGATTCGTCATGCGCTTATCTTAGTCGTGATCTTCTGGGGAGATTTATTCACGGTATGTAGTTTTCTAGCACTTTCTCACACGGGGTTTGGACAGTGACTGCAAAAAGCCAGTCAAGCAGTCTCTGTCGGTAACTTGACGGACTTCACTTGGCTTAAATTAGGACTTGGCTTGACTCTTGCACGGCTTATATACCGGCATGTAGGTCATGGCATTCCAGGCTTTAGTGTAGGGCTCATGTCAGACTTGCCAGGCAGCCTGGATACCCTCGTGACTGCAGAAAAGTGCGCCTGAAGTACCGGGTCACATACTATCATCTAGAAGACAATGTGTTGTCAGTAAGACGTGAGCCGAATTCCCATTTAGGGAACATGAGAAATTGCCTTCCCCACTTCACTCTTCAATTCAACTCGGCTCAACTACCACCACGACATCACATTTCACCCGGATATCTAAAGCTCAACTCATCAAGCAACTCTTATCTCCGTCTCGTACGCAAAAAAATGGCCGGGCATAATGAGAGCCCTTGGCGAGGTCAAGGGCCAGTCTAGAATCGAAGATCACATTTGTGGCCCAAACATAGCAAGGTTTGGATCAGCTCAGTAGTGCCGCCAGTACCGTCAACGGCCCTTTTACCATAATGGTGACAGATCACACCTCGATCCAACAGCCCGAATCACCGCCAGAACTTGGATATGTAAGCTCATAAAAACTGAGACGAAACCATCGGGGGTGTCTGAAAAACGTCCTCAACGTACTTCATTGAGCTTCATCGTACTTCATCGAACTTCCAAACTTCATTGAACTTCAAAACCTTCATTGAACTTCAAAAACTTCATTGAACTTCAAAAACTTCATTGAACTTCAAAAACTTCATTGAACTTCCAAACTTCATCGAACTTCAAAACCTTCATTGAACTCATCGCACTTCTCCCGACGCCCAACGTACTGGCAATATGCGTGAGTTCTTGGGTTCTCACTCAGGTAACAGCTGAGCTTTGTCACAAGACTTCTGATCTCGCAACTGCTTCATGTGAGACTTGGCAACCGTTCTAGATCTTCTAGACCAATAGATGTGGTCGATTTCTAATGCGGTTTCGAACGCTTCTAAATCAATCCACTGAGGGTCAACTTCTCCAAAAACGGACTCAAGTCGTCCTTCCGGATCTCAATGATCGACAGGTCGAAGCTGTTGATGCGCACCTTGGCACCCGAGTTGGATGCCACCTTCTGGAACGCCACGCTAAACGTATTGAGCCGCGTGGTGAAGTCCATGGCGGTTTCTTTCTTCAGAAGCTTCTCGTCCGTTTTCGAGAGCTTGGCCTTGGTGGAATTATCTAGTCCACGCGGATACTTGGGCGCCAACCCAATCACAAGGTAAGTATCGGTGGCAATATCAAGACTGGCAATGACCAACGGCTTGAGTACGTTTGTCTTGACGTCCGAGTCTTTTTTCGCAAAGAAAGCCGCCATTTCCGCCTCGTTGATGTTCTCCAAGAGCCAGTTGCCTAATTTGGCAAGAATCATCGGATTGTTGAAAAGGTCGAGGTCAGGGATCGACCCGTCGTTGAGCACACAGAGCCGATAGAGCCGGAGGTTCTTGATGACATTGCGCTCCAACACCGACATGCCTGTGCGGAACACGATTTGCTGCATGGACTTTGCACAGTCGAAGCCATGCGTTAGGAGGTCGTAGCCCTTGAGTTTCCGGAGCTGGCCTAGCCCCTTGCCTAGATGCAGGCCCACGGCCGCCTGGTTTTTCCCCGCCACCGCCATATTTAGAGCGTCCCATGCAGACCAGAAATTGTTCACCCACAACTTCTCCTTCTGCTCGATTTTGGAGCTGACCTCGTCTGCGTCGGAGGTGTCGGATGCATTGGTGGGGTTGGCCGTTCCCTTGGACACCGCCCGCTCGTCGTACTCCAAGAGCGCAGTGAGGGCCTCCACACATTCCATCGCGGAGAGCTGCCCCATGTAACCAAAAGTCCGGATAAAGCCCTCGCGGACAATTCCCTCCAAGCCGTAAAGAGGGAGGTACTTGTTGAAAATCACCGGGAGGTTGCGCTTCACGGAGATGTCCATGTAGAGCCAGCCTTGCTGGGCCACCGAGAGCGAAATGCCCATTTTGGCAAAGAGCTTGTGGAGTTTCTTTTTCCCGTCCTCTCTCCAGAGATTGAGCTTCGAGTTCACATGCGACAGGTAGAAAAACGAGTCGTAGAGCGTCCAGTGGCGCAAGAGAAAGAGCCGGTAGTCCTTCTCCACCGCCAAGTGCGCCAGGTCGGCGTTTCTGCCGGGCAAAACGCCCAAGGGCGTCAAGCGGAGCACCTCTTCCTTGTAGAGAGGCTGGATTCGGTCGTAGACTTCGGGGTGAAGGCGGTCGAGCGACGACACGCCCACAATGGAGATCCAAAGGTTATCGAGATTGGTCTCTCCGATGGTGGCTAGGAGCGCGTACACCACGGCCGTGGATGCGGTAAACAACGCTGTGCCTTGGTTGTAGTAGTTCTCGAGGGTTTCTTCGCTTTCTCGGAACTCCCGCTTCCTTTTCCGAGATTCCCTCCGGCCTTCTTTTTCACCGTCGCTTGCCTTGTCACCATCTGTATCTCTTTCACCGTCACTTTCCCTGTCACCATCAGTATCTCTTTCACTGTCACTTTCCCTGTCACTGCCGTTCTCACCTTCACTCTGGTCATGCTCGCTCTCGTCATCATTGTCCACTTCATCCTCGTTGACCAATCGAAAATAGCTCTCCCTCTCCTTCTGGAGATTCTGGTCAATGTATCCGTCGTCAAGACATACCACCATCTTGGACCCAAACAAATTGTCCAAGTTCCAGGGACGCGACCCGTCGATCACGTATATCTTGCGGCGGTAATCGGTATCGTTGGTCTGAAGCAGGTCCAAATCGTCCAAGTCCGCCGGAAGCGGCTCCATTTCAAACTCCGCCGGGTCGATCTCCAAAAACGCCTCCAAATCGATCATTGCCCCACACCCAATCAAAATCACATTGGCCACGTCCGCGTCCAAGTTGCCGTAGTGCTGTTTTAGATCTGTATAGCCCACCACGGGGATGAGCTGGTACTGAATGAGGCTCTTTTTGAGCACCAAGCTCAAGATCTTGGCCGTGCAGATGCTGTCGATATTTAGACACGACACGAAGAGAATGAGTTTGCAGGTGGAATGCGACGACAGTGTTCGCTTGATTTCGGCAAATGCTGTGCCATACTGAGATGGGTTGATGTACATTTCGTGTCTATTAGTTGCCTTCTTGCCCTATTCCTTTCTTGCCTGCTAGCCGTGATGCGTTGTACCCTCTTGCCCTGATGCGTTGTACCCTCTTGGCCTTTTGCTCTATTACCACTCTATTATTACTTGACCGCACTTGACCTGTGGAGACTTGGCTTGCGTTTGCCGTGGAGTGTAGCGTGAAGACCGTGATGGTCCACGTGACTGGACGCGTCTACACCTCGGCGTGCGATTATATACCGGACGGCACGAGTTTCCACCTCCGGCGGTTTTGGGACTGCCGGATTAGCGGTCCCATGGAACGTGTTGGCTCTACTTGCTTGCTACGTGGTCGCTACGGGCTGATCGCCGGTGGAGCAATACTCGGTATGCAGGAGAGCCCTAGGGGGTCGTAGTATACGTTCATTAGTCGTAAATAGCCGGCATTCCTGACCGGCTAGTGTAATTGTGGGCAAACTTTGTGTTGGCTCGGTCTTATAAGACGTTACCTCAACTTTCGCTTCGTATTAGCTTCGCATCTTGATTGAGAATCCGCCATATTTCATGGACTTCCCATACAACTCGTTTTGTGAGTCCAATCAGTGAGGAATTGGGAATTTCTTTGGCCTCGCCGGCTTTTTTAGGCATACGAAAAACTGCCGAAACTTCTTCTGGCACGCACATTAACGTCACACCTCAAGACCCCGCCATCAAGCCCGCCCACAAACAACAGATTCTCATACCAGTCGATGCCAGAGATTTTCATCTCCCCGCAAATATGGTTCATGGACTGCTGGTAGAGCTCGTGGTAATACCGTTGGTACTGCACAAGCCGCTCGTGGTCCGTGCAGTCGTCTTGAGCAGCAACACTGCGAGCACGGTAACTGGCATAGCCAAGGGAGCCTATGCGCAGCCGTACCCCATCCCCGTTGGCGTTCGGGAGATTCTTGGACTCGGGCTCGAAGATGAAGTCCTTGAACAACTTCGGGTTCACGTTTGTCACGTAGTCGTAGTCATACACCAATGGCGCACTGAAGTAGTTCGCGTCGTCGTAGATGTCAATCATGCGGTGAGCGGTGGGCCCCTGGGACTCGGAAAGACTGGAGCTCAAACTGACGTCCAGGCCCGCGTAAGGCGTCACGTCGGCCATGCTGTCGCCGCGCATGTACCTTGAAAACTGGTCAAGTGCATGGGGGAAGACAATCACCTGGTGGCTGTCTTCGGACAAATTCTTATAGTCCACCACGTGCACCCGGCCCACATCTTCGGAGATCACTAGCATGTCCTGCACGGAAGTCGGCAAGAACTTGCAGCAGCGAAAGGCTCCGGACTGGTTGCCGGGCCGAGACGACTTGATCTCGCGTAGTGGTTGTTGCACATTGCGGAGATCGTACAAGAGGCACGTGCCGTCCTGGAACGAGCCGGCCAAAATCGTGCCATTGGCATGGTACGAGAGGCCGAAGCCCGAGTCGTGGCCCGTGACTAGTGTCTGCATGCACTTAGGCACCCGCGGATCCACCACGTACATGTTGCCCGAGTCACCCGTGACCGCAAGGTCCCTCCCGTTGGGGGCTTGCAACACATTATTAAGCGAGGTGTTTTCCTCACACACCATCTTGCACTCGCCTCTGATGCCATGGTCCAGAATGTCCACCACATACAAGTGCAGGTCGTTGTTGCACACATATGACTTGAAGCCGCTTGCCTCTGGATAAATGGTCACGGCATTGTTGATCATATCGCCGAGCCGAAACGAGATTTCTTCCTGCATGGCGGGACTGTACACCGAGAAGAGGCCCTTGGACGCCTTTCCGCCGCCAACGCCAAAGTCGGCCATCAACGACGGCAACGCCGCCATGTGCGCCTTCTCCAGCGCCGTGGAAAGCCCGCCCGTCACCACCATTCCACCGGGCGCATGGTTGAAACACTGCGGACTGTATGGAAGCGAAAACGCATCCCGGGACTTGATCATGGGCTGCCCGCTGCGGAGCGGGCTTTTCAACAGCATGATGCGAATGCTGTCGTCACTGGTATGGTATAACGAACCAGTGGTGTGGTCGATTTGTATGAGGTCTTTGAGCTGCCAGTGCTTGAGCGTTAGATTGACGTCGCAAATATAGCTAGGGTTTGGGTTGAGGATGTGGTGGCCGTGGTAGTAATTCTGGAAGAACCTGTACACGGCAGAAGTCAGTGCCCTTCGTTCGGGTACACTGAGAGCCGACGCTCTTCTGTGCTGTTGGGGATCCACAAAGCTGACTGTCATTAGCAAGTTCTTATTTAATGTCAGACAAGTTCGAAAATGGTTTCAAATAGTTTCAATAAGTTTCGAATAGTTTCGAATAGTTTCGAATGAGTTTAGAACAAATAACTTCTGATCAATAACTTCTGATCAATAACTTCTGATCAATTATTTCTGATCAATTATTTCTGATCACTTCAGCTATTGGTTCGCTCTAAGTGTTAGTTCAAATACCTGGCTATTCTGTGCTTGGTATTGTTGATGTAGTGTTGCACTGTGTACTGTGTACTGTGTTGTGATGCTGGCTCCGTTAGTTTGAATCCAGGCCCTTGTGGTGTTGTTTTGAAACACGCTTGAAACTCAGCTGTAACTCCACGATTTTGATGGTGGGTTGTTGTGGCTGGATGAGGCTTTATAGGAATAGATGCGTGAAGATCACTTGAGCGGCAGAACGAGGCTGAGCGATATTCCTGTACCTGAGCCAAGTACCAATGCTCTCACATATACTAGAATCGAGGCAGTACTGCTCTACGGGGTACGCAGCGAACGAAGCAACAAAGTGTGACCAGGATCGGAGTACTGCATACGCCCCCTCGCCGATCCTGATCACCCCAGAACCAGCCCGCCCTGTATGCACTCCGCGGCACGACTTACTGCACTCACCGCAAACGAGCGGCCTTTCCGGCTGGCCGTTGTGGCTTGACCCGGGACGTGCTCCCGATTTGCCGGCGGTGTGTCTATATGCAGGTGCCACTTGTGGGTTACGTCATGTATGCGCGTGTGAATCATGCCGTGCGCACCCGTCACTGCCAAGAAGAAACTCTTGAGTCAAAGTAGCCACTACAAATATCTACACCCGTACATCTGATACACCCGTACATCTGATACACCCGCACACCAGGTACACCCGCACACCTGATACACCCGCACACCTGATACACCCGCACACACCCGTACACCGCGGCCTACACCATCAAAGCGCACGCTCTGTCAACACCACACCCATGGACTCCAAAATCCCGCTCTCACACACGCTCTGGTCGCCCCACGATACCGTCAAAGACTCTGCGGAGTTTCTCGGTATCAACCTCCCCGAAGACGCGGCGAAGAATTTGGCCATGGATGTCGAGTACCGCATCCACGAAATCTTGGAAACCGCCAACAAGTTTATGCGCCGAAGCAAGCGCAAATTGCTCACCACAAACGACATCAACCACGCCCTAAAAGTGCTTAATATTGAACCCCTATATGGCTATGATGTGCTGCAGCCGCCGGTGTTTAAAGAGGCCCTTTTCGGTCTGGGAGGACAGACTCTTTACTATTTGGACGAAAACGAGTTTGAGTTCGAGAAACTCATCAACCAGGAGTTGCCCAAAGTGCCCCGCCAGGCGACCTTTACTGCACACTGGCTTGCCATTGAGGGTGTGCAGCCTACAATCCCACAAAACCCTATGCCCTCGGAAATCAAGAGCTTGCCTCCAATTTCCCGAGGCGCCATTCTGTCGATTTTGAGCAATGACCTTTTAAGCATTGCCGGGCTGAATTCCGGTGAGCAAAACGGCAAATCCGACCCAGAGTCTCGCGCCAAGGAAAAGAAAGACAAGGATATGGAAATCAAGCCTCTTGTCAAGCACATTCTTTCGAAAGAACTCAAGCTCTATTTCGATAAGGTCGTGCAGGTGCTCATATCAACCGACCCGGAGAAGGAGAATTTAAGAGAAGCAGCCTTGAGCTCTTTGCGTACGGACCCGGGGCTTCACCAGTTGGTGCCATACTTTATACAGTTTGTTGCCGAGCAGATCACGAACCAGCTCCGCAACATTGATATCCTCATCACCATGCTTGATGTGATCCTGGCGTTGTACGATAACAAGACCATCTTCTTGAGTCCATATGTGCATTCCTTGATGCCGTGTATATTGACGCTTCTATTGGCCAAACGAATCGGGTCCCCCGTGAAGGACATGGCCAGCGAAGACGCCATCAGAGAGCAGTTGAAGGGCCAGTTTGCCGTGCGGGAGTTTGCATCGTTGTTGCTTGAGCACGTGATCAACTCTTACGGAAGCGCCTATTCCATCCTAAAACCAAGGGTCACCCGCACGTTGCTACGGGCGTTGCTTGACTCCTCAAAGCCCATTGGTACGCATTACGGCGCGTTGCTTGGCCTTGAAAAACTTGGGCCCGAGGTCATCAAGTTGGTTTTGGTGAGCAATTTGAAGATGTGGTACAAGTCGGTGATTTTGGAGAGCGACAAGCAAGAGGGAGAGAAGAAGGTGCTCACCGACAAAATCTTGGCCGTGCTCCAACACTTGATTGTGGAGGTTCCCGAAGCCAAGGACAGCATGGAGGAGGATTTCTCCGATGCCATGAAGGAAAAGTTGGGGCAGAGAATCGGCGAGCCGTTGGCTGCTTTGGTTGCAGATTTGCCCAATGGTGCAGCCATATACAGGGGCATATTCTTTGGTGAGGCTTGATTACCTTCACAGGGAGTCTGTGACGCCTAATGGAGATTCAATTGGCATGTGCAATTAATGAGATAATGGATTGGTTTCCCAAGAGGCTGAGAATCCAGACTGACGAGTTCTAGAAAGAGCCAATGTGAGAATAAAAAACTGGTGTCCAATTGAGATTACAGAAAATGCTAAGTTGGGTTCTCCTGGCTGAATTATACTCACACTCAATTCGACGGTCTTGCAGTTTACGAGCTTGAAGTCATGACAACAGATTCTCCATCACCAAAACTTGTATTATGAGTTAGTGCCGATACATGGAAGGCACAGGTGATGTAAATAGTACATTGGTGGCATATCTATCTAGCCACTTTAATCCACCTTCACTTCTATGAGTTCACTCTTGATCTCCCTTCTGGGGTCACCTTCTCTTGGTATACTTCCTCACTACTGGCTTCGAAGCCGCAAGAAGTCGCTCGTAGTCTGAATCGGAATCGGAGTCCCCGGAACCAGTGAAGTTTTCTTTTTTCGGAAGTTCTAGCTCCTGAGTCAATTGCTTGTTTAAATCTGTAGTTTTCGGATCCGTAGTTTCCAAACCTGGAGACTCCTCCAAATCTGCCCTCTCCAAATCTGTAGACGGCGGGTCTAATCTGACGGTGTCCTGGCGAGTGAACTTGAGCTTGGGTTCGTTGAGCAGCTCGAGGTGTTTGGGGCCTTGGGCAATTTTCGGGCTTTTCCGCTCTCTAGACCCGAAAATATTGCCATTGACACCCAAATCTGGACCTGCAAAGAGCGACTCTTTGAGAGCTTCATTGGTTGTTTTCACTTGCCGCACGAGTTTTGGCCTTGATGCGTTCCTCTTTTCTGCACCCCCATTTGCTTCTCTCAAAGACGGCATTGTTTGCATGAGATTGGTGGAGGAAACTGAAAACGGCGACTCTTCCCTATAAAACAGAGAGCCTTGCAAAGAGACCTTCTGGCCCGGCCGCACGCTCAAGTTTCTGTGCACGGGGGACTCCGGACCCACGGGAGACGACTCTATGGCAGCATGGCGATCGTCATTTTGAGCCTTGATTAGCTTCTCGTGCATACTCATGGCTGCCACAGGCGTTTCCTGCACGTAGGCGTGGATATCCACGGTCCGGACGTTTGAAGGTGTGGCCATGACCTGCGCCGTGTTTGAACGGCTCTTTTTATGGGGATTTGCTGGAGCTGCACTCAGCTCCATCAGATCCGGCACATCAATGGCCAGTTTGATTTTCCGGGCATCGGCGAAAATGAACAGCTGCAACTTGGTGTCTTCCATTTCGCTTTTGGACACTGACATGTCCACCTGTCTTCGCTTCAAGTCCTTGGAGCCTCCCAAATTCGACTTGGATCTTTTGAGCAGGAACGCAGGCTTCAAGTCTTGCAAGTCCGACGACGATGCTCGGTGGAGCAGCGATATTTGGTCGGCCGAGAGAAGCTGCTTGGAGAACTTGGGCTTTTTCGGCACCAGAGCCGAGGCCGGGTCTGGCTCCTCCACCGGGGTGGATGCTGCGCTTGGTCTCTTTTTGACGGCTTTCAACCTGGGCCGAAGGCCTTTGAAGGCCTTGATGATCGTGGGCACAAGCACCGGAAGGCTCTTGTTGAAGTAGGGCACGATCACGTGCGCGAGGAACCCGTGGGTGGTGTCGTCGGGGCCGTTTTTGCGGCCCAAAAGCGAGTCCCAAAGCCCGATCTGGTCGATGAGGCTGAAGAGCGACCTGCGGAGCGGTTCGGGCGAGAGCTTGTTCTCCAAGCCCGC
This sequence comes from Metschnikowia colocasiae, assembly GCA_002370175.1. Classification (NCBI taxonomy): domain Eukaryota; kingdom Fungi; phylum Ascomycota; class Pichiomycetes; order Serinales; family Metschnikowiaceae; genus Metschnikowia; species Metschnikowia colocasiae. Next base: position 89,786 of record NKZV01001132.1, on the reverse strand, counting down.
GGTCTCCAGCCCTTGGAGCGGCGCCGGCACCGCCAATCCCAGAAGCGTGGGCATGATCTTGTTGCCCTTTTTCCGCACCAAAGACCTCTTCTTTTCACGTGGGGCGGGCTCAGGGGTGGAGAAGGCGGCCTCGTCGTAGTTGCGGGCCAAGATGAGCTCGAGAACGAGGAGCATCTGGAGCTGGGCCTCGCGGATCTTGAGCTCCAACACCATGTTGGCGATGTTTTCGTCGGTGGCATTTGTGAGGTGAAGGGAAACAAAGTTTCGCTGGTGTTGGAGCTCCACCTCTGATACTTTGAGCTCAGACTGCTCGTCTGAAGGCTTCATCATGGCCCGGAACCGCTCCTGGGCGCGGGAAAACGCGTCCACGGTCAAGTACATCAGCATCAAGATCTGCGTGCGCAGTTCTGCACTCTCACACAAGTTTCGGAGTCTCGGGAGCGTGGTTTTGGGAAAGTAGCTCAACGGCATTTTCAACTGGTAGAGAAGGCTGTAGTATCGGCCCTGGAGGAAGGCCTGCGGGTTTGTCTCATTGATCGGAGACTGCATGACCTTGGGACGACAAGTTTTTGCGGGGGGCTTCATGAATCCACGGAAATCCGCCGGGATGTCGTTGTGCTCGGAAAACTCTCTTGGTTTGTGAGCTTCCCATGCACTTGGGTCACAGACAGTGGCCATGGTTGGTCTATGGTGGGTTGCGGTGGAGATCAGATCTGTCTCCAACAAAACATGGGCATTTTCGTCTGCCGATGCCACTAGATAGCCTTGTCGTAGTGTATTTCCGTCATGAAGATGGACAAAACATACACCCTGCTTCTTGAGGTGATGCGTTATGGAGCCCGAAGATATAAGGATGGTTTTAGACTCGAAGACCCGTGGTGGGAGGGTGTCGAAATGGACGTACGGCGTGTGCTCTTGAACCTCGAGTGTGCACTGTAGAGACCCAGGGCCCGACCCGGAAACCAACATAAATCACGCACACTAATGGCTGCTTTCGTTTTCTGTTCTGTTTTCTGTTTCGTTTTCTTTTTCGTTTTCGTTTTCTGTTTCGTTTTCTGCAATGGCCGCCTGATGTGGAGCTTGGTGGCTATGTTATTCTGAGCTTGGAGGCCGACCTCAACCAGCCGGAAATGGAAAACAGACAGGAAAAAGGGCCGTATAATTAAGACCGCCAGAACCCGATTCGGAGGTTTATAGGTGCCTAGGATTTGTCCTGGCTTGGTGTGGTAGATGGCTCTGCAGACGTACTGAGCAGTGGTAGCAGACGCGCGCGAGCCATGCGACTGATGGGTCCGGGCTTTTCCCCGGATTAGTTCGTACCTGAGAAACGAGAACGACTTCTTTTCTACTAGCTCATTATGACGAGGAGTGTTGCATGTGGGATTATTGTATCTCATGCTGGCCACTGTGTTCGTGTATGGTCAGCTCGGTTCAGTGTACTAATACTGCTGGTAATACTATCGAAGACTGTAGTGCTCTATGCTATTGACTGATACTGGTACTGATACTGATACTGATATTGTTAGATTTTGTGATAACGTTCGGTACTTTGTCAATCAGTGTATTTGTTCGTTGATGCCTCCTTACAAGGGGGATTCCGGGGTCTCAAGGGCTAGACCTTGCAGTGTTGGGTGGTAACAAGTTCCCGAAATTCAGTGTCGGCTAATCTCCAGCGGAGAAACCACGTGAAGAAAGCTGCATCAGATTTGAGGTGACGGAAGTGGGATGCGTTGGCGTCGAGATGTTCAGCAAGTGACCATCCAGCTTGGTGTCCCGCTGTGGAGAGAGCCTGATGAAGGGCTGGACCATCAAATGGGCGGGAACGTATCTGGGGAGCCAAACTAGCAAGTAGAGCTGAACGAGTCAGGAAGTCAAGGTGCTGGAGTCTGTAATCGTTACCTGAGGATTGGTGTGCTACGTCAACAGGGGAAGTGTTGAAGAAGCATCAAAGGGACGACACGATGTGGTAGATGCCGCGAATAAGAAAGCGCGCAATGTGGTAGCAGACCGAAGTGCCAGCTATTCCAAGTAGCGGAGCCCAAGCGAGAATACGATAAGCGACATAAACAACAGTGTAGATCCAGGAGAATGGTTCAAAAAAATGAGTCACAAACTGGGTAATGGGGGAACCAACGTCGTGTTTCGGAAAGTTCCGGGCCATTTGTTGTAACAGGATAGCGATCTGCTCAATGGGTTCAACGGCGGCTTTGACTTGAATTGGCTTGGAATATCCATCGATAGACATTTCTAGGCAAGCGCCAGAGCACGCGAAGACCAGTTGACGCAGAAACGAAGAGGAACGTCACGGTAACTAAGTATTCCACGATTTTTCCGAAGAAATCAGCTAAACTGGAACGTTCGAGAGTGGTGAGGAATTGGGACACTCCAGACAGTGGCGTAACCCATCCGTGGACATGAAGCCAAGTGAGGANGAATTGGGACACTCCAGACAGTGGCGTAACCCATCCGTGGACATGAAGCCAAGTGAGGAAAAACAGGAACCATACCCGGAACGGAGGGTCCGGTGGAGGAGCGACTGCGAGGGTGGAGTGTTGGGATGCAACGAATTGCGGCCCCGGGGAAAAGGGTGTCCCAGCAAGAATGGCGGCTGCTTCTGTTGCTCCAGCGAAGATTGCACGGCCGAAGTGGCGAGTGGCCGGCACTAAAGCTTTTCCATAATAGACGATGGCACCTAAGAGACCGGTGGTGATGAAAGTACGACGCAAGGGTACGACCTCCATGTTAGATTCTGTGATAACGAACAAATACACTGATTGACAAAGTACCAAACGTTATCACAGAATCTAACTGATATATACTGATACTGATACTGATACTGATACTGATACTGATACTGATACTGATACTGATACTGATACTGATACTGATACTGATACTGATACTGATACTGATACTGATACTGATACTGATACTGATACTGATACTGATACTGATACTGATACTGATACTGATACTGATACTGATACTGATACTGATACTGATACTGATACTGATACTGATACTGATACTGATACTGATACTGATACTGATACTGATACTGATACTGATACTGATACTGATACTGATACTGATACTGATACTGATACTGATACTGATACTGATACTGATACTGATACTGATACTGATACTGATACTGATACTGATACTGATACTGATACTGATACTGATACTGATACTGATACTGATACTGATACTGATACTGATACTGATACTGATACTGATACTGATACTGATACTGATACTGATACTGATACTGATACTGATACTGATACTGATACTGATACTGATACTGATACTGATACTGATACTGATACTGATACTGATACTGATACTGATACTGATACTGATACTGATACTGATACTGATACTGATACTGATACTGATACTGATACTGATACTGATACTGATACTGATACTGATACTGATACTGATACTGATACTGATACTGATACTGATACTGATACTGATACTGATACTGATACTGATACTGATACTGATACTGATACTGATACTGATACTGATACTGATACTGATACTGATATTCCTAATGCTTTCTCTCATTCCTTACTCGCTACTTATCACTGACTGCTCATATCAATGTACTATATCTTAGGAAATTCTGCGAGAACCTCAGTCAGCGTTGATTCTCTGCATTCTCAACCATGTCAAGTTTGCAGTCAAGTGTTGGCTTCACAGAACTTCGGAGACGTTCTTTCAAGCGGCCCTTCGATAATGGCCAAACACGATTCCAACTGATCGTCTCTTCACCTAGATCTCCCTCGCCAGAATATCACAAGCGATCTCGATTATTCCTCCAGTCAATATCATGATAGAGATGCTATGAAGGTTGCGTGCAGGTTACCACGGCATCCGTCGTCACTTTAACGACATGTCGAGTGAGTCTTTATTGTCTCCCGAAGCACCGGCAGAGATCACCCATAAGTACGCTTGACCCAGCCACAGTCCCTTATACTGTCGTCTTTGGCATCCACCAGCGCCGCATTGTCGCCGTCATAGCTTCCTCCGAAATCGCCAGCGGGCCTCGAAATGCAGATATACTCACCACCGGGCAACACGCACTTGAGCTGCGACGTTGGAAACTGGCATGGACAGTCTGCGGGGCTCTTGACACAGGCAAAAGTGTCTGCACACATGTAGCCCAGACAATCGCTGGTGAGGATCCTTTCCTCGATGGACTGCACAGGCGTGTCCTGAAACTGGTTGTGTAGGAACTCGAAAATTCCTGCCGCAGCTATGCTGGGGAAAGCAACGAGAACGAGCAGAGTAATCTGGGTCTTGAGCATACTGGTATAGCGTCACGCATGGAGATGGTTTTCTGATACCACGTAGTCGCGTGGCTACGTGCAGGCACAACGACCCCATCAATGAAGCTCGCCCAAAAAGCTCGCCCAAGCTAGTTTAGCACTTCCGGTGCGTGGTGGCGGTTGCTGGTGCTGGTTTTTCGGCAGAGCGGCCTCAAACCGACACGCACATGCCCCGCAGACCGTTTTTATGCCAGTTGGACCCATGCGTGCAGCCCCTGCATATAACCGCCAGCTGCAAAACACTCTGCTACCATCGTCCGACCAAAAATCCCGATATATAAGAAGGTCCAGGGAGCCCGTTTCCTACCACTTCCTAATTTGTCACAGATTTCTCCCCCTTCGATGTCCAGGCTCATTCGGGAATTCGGGCGTTTTTACTCAAGTTTCAAGAAGAACTCAGCATCCAAGACCCCCAAAGGCGCCAAAAACAAAGCAAACAAGTCCCAGCAAAGCCCCCAGCCTGGAGACCCTTGCAAGAAAACACCAGCGTCAGCCGGACCTCCCCAATCCTGCCAAGTCGAACCTCCCCAATCTTGCAAGGCCGAATTTCCCACCTCCAGCGAAACCGAAAGCGCCGGTTCCCTGTGCTACAGTTTTTCCATCCACTCCGGAAACAGTGTTGTGGCCGTTTTTCCAATCGAACGCCCCCCAAAGTTGTCCGATATGCCGGGCTCGGCAATTTACGATAGCTCGTATGAGTCAGGTGACGATGAAGTGACGTCGGAACTCGTGTCCGTGCGGGTGGAAAGCGACCGGCTTGACTTGTTGGGAGCACCCCGCGTGACCTTTGCCCCCAACTTTGTTCCCACCAGGTTTCCGCTGACCTTTATCAGCCTGGCCGACTTAGAGAATGCCCGGCCAAGAAGCTCTCCCCCCATGGCCTTGGACGGCTTGAACCTTGCCTACTCCCCCATGTCTCTCGTTGCCGATGACTACCTGATGGTGGAAGTGTGTGAGGAGTACCTGATGGTGGAAGCATCCGACACAGGCCTGAGCTCGTGGATAGACTTGGCCTTTGAAGAGGAGTGTGCGCCAGAGCCGGTCAACTACGTCGAGTTGTACGAGCGGTCGCCCACCGGCAGCTACTCGGGGAGCAGCTACTCGGGGAGCGACGGTGAAGCGGAGTTCGACCCGATCGAGGAGATTGCCGCCATCATCAATAGCCAGGAGCCTCCCATTCCCGATGGCGCAATGGACGACGACTTCCAGCTTGAGATGTACACGCGGTACCAGAACTTCTTTGGGTGGGACTTTCCGCTCTGTGAAGAGTGGATCCAGCGCGTCAAGACCATGGAAATGCCGGCCATCTTGTCCAACCACCGCGAGTACCGCCGTTTCCGCTACTATGACTTGGTGCGCGTGAAACTCAAGAACAACGAGCAGGTGGATCTCCGGCCTCTCATGGAAACCAGGGTGCGCTTTGGCGTCAGTATCAAGAGCAGAGACCTCTCCTCCGGCAGCGTTTTGGCCGGCGTGCCTTCAGTGCCGCTCAACCACGTACCACAGTCGATTCTCTTGGTCAAGAAAGCTCCTCCCAGACAGAGACCGGTGCCGGTGTCGATTGAGTTCCTCTGGTCGGACGTGGCGTCCAGGATGAGAAGATGCGTTGTGGAGCTGGAGCAGAAGGTGGTGTGCGGCGGGACTTTGACCAAGGCCGAGGTGCAAAACTTGATGGATGTTGCTCACGAGCATGCCAGTGAGTTTGTGGAGAACATTCTCCGTTCTTTTGAGAGCATCAGCTCCACGGGCAAAAGATTTATCTCGTTGATCAACCGGTTGCAGGCTTTGGCCAACCGCTACATGGTGCTCAACGACGACTTGTTTCGCCGGTCGCTCAATAACGGCAATCCGTTGCCCAAGCTCTTGGAGACGCTAGTGGACGACTGCATGGAATTGCTGGAGGAGATTGCCGACTTCCAGGAGGGCTTTGACCGGTGCCACGAGTACATGCAGCACCACGTGGACGGCTTGATTTCCCATGCCAACGATTGCCTTGGGTACTTGGGACGATGCCAGAGCATTGTGCAGGCCGGGGCCGGTGTTTCTGGCGTTTCGGAGGCGGTGTGGAACGAAGAGTACATCCGGTATCTTGGGTTTCTCCGGAACTTGAAGGCAAAGCGCATCTTCCGCTTTTTGGTGGGCGACTTTGACAAGATGTACACCAACACACGGAACATTCTGGATGTGTGTGGAGACTTGTTGAGGGAGAGTGGAATGTGTTTCAAGCAGGTGCTCTCCAGCTAGTGCATTATATAGATGGTAACATGTTTGTTTTAACTTCTCTATTCTTCTATTCTTCTCTGTCCCATTATTTCTTGTGGTCGTATTGTTTGGGCAGGCCATTGCTGCAAAAAGTGGTTATGTGCAGGTGCAGCAACCACCCGGCCAAGTAACTTCCGTGCATCCCGTGCAATGGGCCGGGAGAGACCTTCTGCTTCGGCATCAGTCCAGATAGAGCTTCATGATACGCATGGTCTGAGTATCTGATGCACTTGCTGAGTGAGTGTCACGTGAGAAGAGAGAGGGCCTGGCCTTTTTGTATGGGTGTTCTGGCCGTTTAACTTCCCAAGTCAATCATTGTAAGAGGTGCTGGAAGTTTGACTCTGGCCCAAATCGTCCCGGCGCTGTATCGCCCAGGCACTGACCTTCCGCTGACCTCCTGCTGACCTGCTGACCTCCTGACCTCCTGCTGACCTCCTGGCAGTTCAATTCCCCGGCACAGATCTTTTTCCTTTTCTTTTCTTTCCTTTCTTTCCTTTCTTTCCTTTCTTTCCTTTCTTTCCTTTCTTTCCTTTCTTTCCTTTCTTTCCTTTTCTATTGGTTGCTGAATCGGTCACCAATCGCTGGTATTTTGAAGTTACAGCGAATGTGCAGGAAGACATGTTAGGTCCAATTTGGCACCCACTAGTGCGCCGTGCATTGCACTTGTGGCAGAGCCAATTCTCACTACTCAACCACCCAGGCCTGAGCAAAGCACTTGAATATAGGATAGTGAATCTTGAAGCACTCTGCCAACAAAAAGTGCTTTCTCAATAAGGTGGCTTATCAAATTAAGGTTCTATTCGAGTACTTCTGTATCGTTCGAGACTTCCAGGGTTAATGGAAAGTGCTAGTTGGGGGCATGATTTTGAAACGCCCAAAAGGGAGGGTTTCTAGAAACACCCTGGGCGAAGAGCCTTTTGCTGGGGTCCGCAAGTACTTTGCCAGTTTCTTTGAGCCATGTCATTGGCCAAATGGAACGCTTCCGCTTGGCTCAGTGCCACTGGTGGACGGTGTTTTGGACAAGGCGCTTGTGGCCACTTCGACCAGAATTCACGACAAGACCCGAATTCAGGGCCTCCCAGTTGTTTGTGATAAAAGCGGCTCCGCTGCAAAAAGACTTAGAACTTACATCAGTTTGGGCACTTTTGGCAGGAACTTGCACCGCTCCAAACATCGCAGTACCGACAAACCCCGAAACACACTGAATTTCCACGATATCCGGGAACATCGGCTAAGAAAAAAAAGGTCCTCTTTCAGAAGCAGATATTTGTCGACTTCCAGTTTTTTAGGCAGTCTTAGCTTCAGAAGTACGAACCATCCACACTGGCTTGAGTACCCTGCACGTCGCAGCGAGCCTGCCAAACGTCTGCTCCACCGGCCAAAAGAGTTTGAAGCCCGTCCCCGAAGCAAAGCAAGTAGAGTGTTTTCAAAGTATATGACTGGGGGGTGGGCCCGGAAACTCCTGTTCGGAAAAGCAAAGGACCAGAGACTCAAAGCAAAACACCTGCATGTAGAGCCACACACTTCTCTCAGCGACACTTCGGTTCCCCTGACCACATCTTATTATTCCGGAAGCATCGATTACTATATATATCCCATCCAGTCTGGTCCAGACGTGCGGCTGAATCCTGCTTCCCCAGATCTCTCAGCCGCACAGCTATATGCACGCTTTTTGGCCCAGATCCAAAAGCCCCAGGATGATTTCGAGGGCTTGACAAGATGTTCATACAATGGTTTTGAATCCCTGCATGGCAATGGAAGCAACTTTTCCATCTCCAACACCCCTGAGGTTCTTGCAGAGCAACACTTTCGTAAGCCATGGACCATTCTGTCACGTGACTGTGACTTGGTCACCTCTGACAATGAGAATAGAGCAATTGGAAGTGAGAAAAAAGTTGGTAAAGAGAAAGAAAACCTTGGGAAAGAGGAGAGTGTTTTTGGAGAAAAAAGAGATGAAAGAGCGGGGGAACTTGTTGGAAATGAGAGGGGATTTGCTGAAAAAGACACCACTCAAAAAGACACCACTCAAAAAGATAAACCAAAGTTCCCTAGAAAAAAGAAAAAAGTCATTGAAGCACAAGAGTTCGCCAAGTTTTGCTCCTCTTTGTCTTCCTCAGATAGCGGAGATGAGAATTGTGTAAACTTCACCACCAAAAGCTTCCCCGACGGAACCAGTCTGAGACTCGATAGGTACTTGCATGATTGGAGACCAAAAGTGCCGGAACACCCCCCAATCAGCACTTTATGTGGCGGGGCTTTGCAAGAGCGTTTGGGTGCAAAAAGCCACGCCAAAGAGATTCGAAAAGGAACCAAGTGTTTCGAGATGAAAGAAATAACGCAGAGTGAAGCCTTGCATTCATTTTCAAAACATGGCTGTTTTCCCGTGGCTCTGGACCCCAACATAGACTCTTCATATCATGCAGTGTATGAGAGGAAAGACAAAAACGGTTTGGAAGGAGTCTTGGCAGAATTTTCTGATAATCTTAAACCTCGTGGTTATGAATGCGAAAGCTGGGAGAATCCGGATGACAATGTCCACTCTATTCAAAAGACTCCGATAAAAAACTTTGGTGAAAAAACGAGTCAAATACATGCGCCACACCTGGATACCATGCCCACGAAAACACTGGCTTCTACAGAAAACAACTCAAGAAACAGGGCAAATTCAAGAGGTAAAGAGTTCAAGCCAGAATTACGTGGACCCCCGTTAAGTGACCTTCCACTAAGCGGCCCAAGGTGGAACAATGTTGGTGGTGAGTGCGCTTGTGAGATATGTGAAGCACCAAGAGTAGTGGCCGAATTTCAAGTGAATTGTAAGAAATTTGTCAAAAGGAGCTTGGCGGCAGAGTGTGGTTTTCAAATTGATATCGGTGAGAGAAGCTTTGAAGAGGAACTTGCATGGATGCAGAACAAAGCCCCAAGCGTCCCGACTCAGCCATACCAAATCCACGAAACCGTCAATATGAGCCTCAGGTCTTATCTCTACACCCTAAAAGAAGCAAAGGGCACCTCTATTGGAAATAATTCGGTATTGGCAACTCCAAACGCGCTCGGTTCAACGAATACGCTTTCCAGAGACCTTCTCGCCGGGTCCACACCTCAAAATTCCCCGCTGAGCTGTGCAAAACTGGGACGTTCCATAGAAAGAGGTCTAAGCTGCAGGAACACCTCTGAATTCATGGGCAAAAAAGCTTGGGACTATTTGGCCGTCGTCCCGATGCCGCAAATATCTCCTCTCTTGCTTTCGTGTCCCGAGCTTTCTTTTGATGATGTCTCGGAAGGTTTTGAGGAGGATTTTCTTGCGGCTTCGAGCTTTTTGGTCTCGGAGGAACGTGTCTATTTGGAAGAGCAGGAGCCCGGACAAGATTGCAACGATCCGTTTTATCGGCCCTGTGCAAGTGTGTCTCCTAAGAATCTTTTTTATGAGTACGAACCATTCCAAGTCCAGGAACAGTGAGTGCTTGGAGAAACGCATTGAGAAAGGCGCTTTGGACGCGGGCTGAAATCCATGACTATATCAGCAATCTGGGCTAATAACGCAGATGCCCTATGTGAAATCCTCTGAGATAACGGAGCATTATTACAGACTCTTCATAGAGATACTTCACATTATGGATCTGGCCTATGACTACACAACTACACTCATAGTCAGGAGTCAACGGAACATTGCGCGAGGATAGGGGCACAATTCTTTCATTCTCTAAACACGTACTATCAAATTCTATACCTTTCCAAGTCTTAGCTCTTCAAAGAGCTCATGGAAACCTTGCTGGAGCGGTCCTGTATATAATGCGCATATTTTGCACCCATTGTGAAGCAGAATCGGCCACGGCAATGCTTCTTTGAGTCACAGAAGCCAATTATCCTTGTTCTGACCGACATTGATGACCAGTGTGTCGCTGGGTGTCAACAAGTGTGGATTGTCCGGCTCATTGGAAGTCTCTGTATGCAGGTAAACTCCTAGTCATGGATTGCGTTCAAGTACTAAATCTAGCGAAGAGTCAGTTGTAGAGAACAGTCGCAACTCTAGTCAATTATGGTGTTCTTGTAACATTTTTGTTTTAAGTATTCATAATAAAATTAATTATTGGTAAAAAATTTATTTCATAGATGTATTGCAGCATAACTGCCTTGAGCAAAGAAATGACTCAAGACTAGATGAGCCTCGTTGTTTCGCCATAGCCAACGAAAAACGCCAAAAATGCCCTATATTCAGTTTCAAACTTTGCGATGTCAAGACAACCGGTGCTCTGTAGAAAATACAATTGAGACTGGGACTAGAAATCAGGTCATTGAAATTGACGAGGCGGTCTTGACCCGTCTAACGCAAAGATAAATACGTTGCTGCAGCCTGGTAGTCCACGCCCTTAGCGGGCTCCAGGCCCGTTTTTTCCTTGTGATCATGCGGCTCGGAACTTTTCTTCTTGAAAAGGCTTTTGGTTGTGGACATGAGTTTGGACACTTTGGACGCGTCACTGTGGACGGAAGAAACCGAGTTGGTTTGCGTATGGAGGGAATCGAAGGATTTTTTCGTAGACGCCATTATTGTTGAACAATGAAGAAATAACGGAGAATTATGCTGTCTTTATATGCTTGCTTATTCAGCACGATATCTAAGCACAATGACTAAGCAATGTCTCGTTGCGCACACGACATGTGTTAATGAAGGGAGTCATACGGAGTGAAGCATACATTTCTCGTAAATTGCTTATGCATCCTCATGTGGGTGTGCAGATACGTTGGGTATGTGGCTCCCTCATGCGCGTACTGCAGGTAGGCCGCCTTTACCGCCCCGATGACTCAGCATACTCCCACTGTAAGAGGGATGCAGCAAAACACGGGCGATAGTCTCTTTCTTACAGTGAACCTGGGAGTTTCTGAAGAATTTATATGGGACAGACAATAAGGTTCGAACAAAACTCCAAAAATAAACCTCCAAAAAGAAAGGGGCATACTGGGAATTGAACCCAGGGCCTCTCGCAAGCTTGCAGAACAACCCAAAGCGAGAATCATACCACTAGACCACACGCCCTTCTTGGAATTTGTGCTCAATAACAGATCAATAGCTGAGGCAGAATTTCTCATCTATGCTAAAGCCAACTATCTGTCTTCTGATTTTGCATAAGGCTCTTTACGTTTATGGGAGCAGGAGCTGCACCATCGACATGAGTAAGCACATATGCAGAATTATTAGAGTGAGAATTAATTATTATTATGCTTATAAACATCAGTCAATGCTTTCAATGCTTCTCAATTTATCCTTCACCTCCAAAACCACCTCCTCGAGAGCTCTTTTCTCGGACCGCACACCCAAAAAGCATATCAATCCGTTGACAGTTCCCGTGACCCCAATGACAACGCTTATCACTGACAAAATCACTGATACCCAGGGCTGAGCAATGGATGCAAATACAATGCCGATTTGGATGCCCACAACCGCAATGATGGAAACATAAAAATGCCATTTTCTCCAATTTGCCTGAAATGGAATGGTCTCGTCGATATACCCCTGCACCTCATCGATTGTGTCGGTGTAGAGCTTGGCTAAGATTTCCCGGGAAGGTGATTCTGCGGGGCCCGAGTCCTTGATCTGCAATGTCACAGCGTACGCAAAATGGTCAGAGTATGAGCACGATAAAGGCGGGGGCAAAAGCCCAGTAAACTCAACACTGGCCAGAGTGGGCCATAGAGTGTTAGTATCAATCAAAGCATAGTCAAGCCGACATGCCTCCCAAGGCTCTCGATCGGCACGCCACGTATTCAAGCGGGAGTTGCACGTGACTCCACCTTTGATTATCTGGTCATTGGCCTGCATGAGGGCCAAATCTTCCTTCAGCACCACAGCATCGCCCTTGAGAACTTCCCACGAATCGCGAATTCCACCTTCAAGCGTAAAAAGCTTATGTGGTAAGGATTCTGGCTTGGAATTCAAGTCCCCAACCTGCACCACCGCATACCCGGCCAGGCACAATGTCTTGACGAGTTGCGCCAAATCCCAGGCCTGACACGCTCTGTGGGTCGAGTATGCAGCATCACCACTGGAGGCATATGGTGCATGCATATGGCTATTCAACAAAGCCAAGTCCCTGGAGCCAGTCTCCACCACCGTAACTGCAATTGACTTTCCCACGAGCCAATCGCCACGGAAAAAGGCGCTGGGGCGCCCATTGATCGGAAAACGGTATAAAAAGGTGTTTTTGATGGGAAGTTTCAGAAGCACGGCCAAGCCGGGCCCCGTGATAATTCCAGACCGGAAAAATCGACTAAAGGGGTAATGTTCCTGGCAAAGCCGCTGTATGTAATTCCAGTCCAGCTCAACCCAAACCTCCTGAAGGGCTATGACATCGTATTTACCCTGCGCAAGCTCCTGTGCAATTGCCCGAAGCCGCTCATGGCGCACTTTCGACACATACTTGAGCCCCCAGCAGTTGAACGTAAGCAAAGATACGGTTTCCGGCATTTCGATGATTACCACGCCCAAGAGACACGTTCAAGTATTGGGTACAATGGCTCGCGCATCGCGTAGAGCTGAGCCGCCTGGCATGTGTCACGTGACCGATTCACCCATTCCAGGATATTCACCAAGCTGTTCAGTATCTCTATCATCTCCCATCCTTTGTCAAGGAGGTCACAGATGTTGGAAGTGCCGTTGTAGAAGGGTTATCATCACGTGATAGAGATGTGCACGTGACTCGGGTGCGTATGTCAAAACAACCCTCAGCTTTCCATCACTGCGCTATACCATGATGAAACCTCCGCTTAAGGAGTTTGAAGATGTCCGGAAGGAGATGGAGGATTTTTCCTTCAGGTTTCACTCGATTATACTTGACCGCAAGAGCTCCATGCAGACCAAAAAGCAGCAGCACATGAGCCAGGTCAAGGCACTTGAAACAAGGCGCCTTAAACTCCAGGAGGAAATCGAAAGCATTCAGAACAAAAAGGGGAAAACGTCCGCTATCATCAACGCGAGTCTTGATGATCTACGCAACAAGCAGAATAAAGTCGAGGCGCTATCACAACAGCTTAAAGTGTTGCGGCAAGACAAATTGTTGCTTCGGCAAGAAAACGACGCTTTGAAAGAGCAAGTACAGGGGCTCCAAACCTCTTTGACCCACACGCAGAATGATTTGGAGGCTCAGCTGCGAAAGGATGAGGAAGAGTTGACAAAATTCGAGGCCTACTTGGGCTTAAAGATAGAAGCCGTGGAGGAGAACGTGTTAAATTTTCGGTTTTTTAATGTGGACCCCAATAACATTGATGCCGAGGTGACCTGCGAATTGAATGTGGGCGGAGATGATTTTGTTCTAGGGCCTACAAGCCCGAAATTGCGACCGGATATTGTGGCTACGTTAACACGAGACCTCAATGCACACGGTGAGATTGTGGTTTTCTTGAGGCAAATCAGAAAGGCGTTGAGAGACGCTCTTTGATACGTTTGCATCTAAATTATTTATGTTATAGGTTCACGAATCTCCACTGGATGGAGGCAAGTGCTATAGTGCGAAGGGTTTTACAGTACTGGAGGAACAGCGATATCAATAAGCTATCAGTGAGCATCTCAAGCTAAAGAAGCGTTTCGATGATAAACACAAACGAGATGTTTACAAAAGTTGTTGCAATCTGATGCAGCGGGATTTCCTAAATTCCACTCGAGACCTACTCGCATGCGAGCAAGTCTAAAAAACTATTTCCGATTGATTGAGATTTCGGTTCAGATGACTGAATGCTGAAAAAGTCCATTCTGCTAATCCTCGCGCATAATATACTAGTGAGCATAGCGGAAATTATGCATCTCGATTGGGAAAAGATCTAGGGACCTGGATTCTTGCTCTTTATTCCTCTTTCATTCATCCAAAACTGCTAGATGCGGAAATGAAACTTCTTAGTCTTTTACTATTGTTCGCCTTGGTATGCGCTTCGCAAGCACTTGAGGCTATCGACGCACGTTCAGTATATCCAAACTTGCGAAAGTTTGAGAACAGAAACAAGCTTATTAAGTCTTTCTTCTGGAACAAGTTGACTCTGGATGGAAACAAAGGCTCCACAGAAAACAATGTCATTTTTCTTGAGGACTCTCGCACCATCTTGGTTGTCACCGATAAGAACTTGAACGGTCCGTCACGATTCTCACTTTTCAAGAAGCCGGGTCTGGAAATTTCATTAATGGAAATTGATTTGGGAATTGAGATCAGATCGCTTGGGTCAAAATTTTTTCCCTTGGCCACAGCCTCTGCTGAGTACTCTTCGAGCAGTGTGATTATTGAGCGCGAGGTGTCTCACGCGCGAAGCATCAACTTTAGCCCATCGATTCAGCTGGTACTTTCATTGGCTGAAACCGGCTTTGGGTTGGTACTAGGCCTCGGTGAAAACTATGCCTTGTTCAACAAGGAGACTATCACGTGCTCGGCCAATCCCGGTGACCGGGTGCAGTTACAGGTGACCAATGCCATGATCTATTTCCCCCTTGCACGGACGCGAGTCGTCAAGTATAAGCCCAAAAAGCGTCTTTGGAACGATGAGCCTTGGGCAGCGGTCGAGTCTCACTTGTCGGATGAAAAGCACATTGGCGCATTATTCTATGAAAGCTTTAGGTTAGGCCGACATCGTTGCGTGACAAACGTTTCGCATTTTGAGGATTCCAGCAAGAGAAAATGGATCGAGTGGAATACGCCGTGGTCTCTCTGAACCAAATATCAATTAGAATCTCTACGTAAGCTAATACGCTTCAGCTGATATCGTAAGCCAATGTATGTACCTAGTACACATTAGTTAATACAAGTAACCTAGTGAACGTAAGCCTGTATCGGGCAAACATGACTAAAACGATGCCGACAATTGGCCTTATGAAGCCTAATCTGTGTAATTCTGTTTGACATTGAGTTGGAAAATTCGGTACTGTAAAGAATCTGTTTCTGCTGTTAGTTCTTTGTGAAAATTTGAATATATGGTCACTAAGTGGCAGATCTGTAGAGTGGTTTATGATTCCTCAAATCTACACAGGTTCACTGCGGAAGAAATTGGGCTGGAAAAAGAAGAGCGTGGCAAAAATAGGAAACACCCCGTTTCCATAAAAAAGCACCACCATTATATAAATCATTGCGGAAATAATGATTCAGAAGTGTCTTCAAGACTAAAAGTGCATGAGTCAGCGCTCAGCGTGGCTTAATGCTTCTTAGGTGGTGCGCACATACTACTAAACAGTTGCGAAATAGCCAAGTGGTAAAAGTCGGTTTTTTTGGCTGAAAAAAAATACGGAATTTTCATGTGTGACCAACGGAGATCAGGGATTTAGAAGGTTCTTTCAGTATCCATAACATGCTCTCAGTAGACAAGATATTTTTTGTCCCTCTTGGTTCTTTGTCGGCACGGCGCACATGATTTCGTGGGTGCTCGGATTTCGCATAGCTAACCGAGATCGCACCGAGGCTACTCTACTTCACAAGTACCCACAATGGACAAGCAAAGAATCATCTCCCACATGAACAAAGACCACCAGTTGGCTCTTGTAGACTATACAGTGGTTTATGGCCATGAACAATTGTCGAGTTTCCGTGCCGAAACCGTGCAAATCATCGACACTGACGAAGAGAGTCTCACCTTAACATACAAGACGCAGGACGGCGCTACGAAAAACCTTGTGATTATTTGGAATGAGGCCGAGGACGGCCAAGGCTTGAAGGTCAAAGCTATGCTGGACATCAAAGCGAAATTGATCGCTATGGCCAAGTACGCTGCCTCAAAACAGGGCTATTCCCATTTGCGTATCACTGCAGTGGTGGGGCCCAACAACGCCATCGGTTACTCCATGTACGCGCTTGCCGCATTGTTCTTTACGCTTTCTGCAAAAAAGTCTCTTATTAGCGTATTGTTTGGCCTGCTTCTTTCCGAAAGATCCATTGCACTTGCAGAGAAGTATGTTGTTCCCTTTACCGTAGCGGTGTATGGAGTTCATATGGCAGAGATGCTCTTTGTGGTTTTACCTATGACAATCAAGTACAGAATGCCACTCAAGACTCAGCTTTCGTGGTTGGTGATGAACTTTTTCGAGGGCTTTTTGGTTCCCTTGAGATTGAAAAAGCTTGGTGAATAAATGAAGTGAGAAGGAGCATTTATGTTCGACAACTTGTGGGAGTCCGCATGAAGAAGGTTTCTGTTTCCGTTTATGTTCTTATGCCTCAATTCATATGAATACAGTAAAAGTATTTGGATGAAAAAGGTCAAAACTTCCGAAACAGCCTCTGCGATTTGAGCGAATGGTGTAATACTTTCAGAGTGACAGCAATGTGAGCGACGTCAATTTGTAGTTCGTATCAAAAAAAGAGATAAAGTGTTAGATTCTTTGATAACGTCTAGTACTTTGTAATTCAGTGTATTTGTTCGCCTCCTTCCAAGGGGGATCCCGGGGTCTCTATAGGCGAACAGCCCGACGTTCGGCTGTTCGTTCGAGTGCTGAAGTGGGGATCGTTCCCCACTCCCATGTCTCCCTTCTGGAAGATTCCGTTCTGGAAGATTCTCGAGCAGCGTAGGCTTTCTCTGATCCTGATGGGTAGTGCACTACCCATCGGGGGTCTAACATAAAGGATGGTTTTGAACTACCAAACTTGTTTGTGTTCGTCCAAGAATGACTTGAGCAGCTTCAATTCTGTTGCAAAAACAGGTGCAGCCAGGATCATTCATCTTCACGCTGCCCATATGAGCCTTTTTCATAACTTCATTGGTCTTTAAATTTGAGAAACCTGGGATCTTTAGTAATCGGATGTTGAGTCAACACATTGGAAGGGCATTTTACGTTTTCACAATGGCTAAGTCTTGAATAATGTTACTTCTGAAATCCTTAAACATGCTCAAAAAGGGCCCAAATATCATCTCTTCCCAAATAAGATAAACCTTGGTCAATGCGGTCTTTAATCTTTCGAACCGCATTTTCAAGCCATGGAAAAATGACCAACTCTTCCGGAACAGGAATATTCAAGCAATAAAGTAGGGCTCATCTTTTTCAAAACCAGCAGAGAATTTCAAAATTCAAAAGCATAGTCGGTATGTAGCGATTGTGTGTAATCTCATGGACCACTTTTCAGCACGTTTGATGTAGATGCTCAATGTTACTAACATCAGCAAGTTGAGTGTTAACAACCCTACTAAGGTGTGTTTTTTGATTAAGCCAAAGTTAGCAAGAGTATCAGTGCTCAATTTATTTTCTATCGGTTGCTTCTCGACTTTCTTCCTTACGAACTTGTGATGGAAAACAAAACTTTGATTGGATACCAATCCTCTTTGCCCAAGAAGTTGGGGAAATTGCCTCCAACAAGAGGAAAGTGTACGCTTCCAAATTCAAATCTAAATCAAAGTGACATGGCAAAGATGGAGATAAAACATGATATCCTTGTGACGTAATGAGCCTGCTTTACCAACACATGTGCTGGAACTAATTACCCTCCATTATTTGAAATCCCAAGATGCGAAAATGATGTCCCTCTACTTTCTCCTCATCCCAAAAGGAGTCAGAAAGCCCAATGGACATTTGTTCAGGCTTCGGAGCAAGTAGTGAAGATCCAACAGAACTCCAACTTTGCATTGATTCCATCGTAAATATCCTTCTTCAAGCTTCCTGTGTGGTTGAGTCTAAGCTGCAACATCAAACTCACATTTTCAATATATTTAGCCTGGGTTAACCTTGCTTTATTGTAAAAATTCCCCTTGGGTATAATTTTACAGCGTGACTTCCTTTCATTTGCGAAACCCTCGAATTTGTAGAAATATGGCACTGTTTGAAACTTCTTGAACTTCGAATAGAATTCATCTTGGCAGTCGCTCAAGAAATCCTTTCCAATAAGTTAGTGTAGGAATTTCAAGCAGACAGAAATCTGGATATGGAATCATAGTAATCCAGAGTCTTCATACCATCAATTCTTTTCTGACTGTTTACCTATTCCCTCAAGAAGGTAAAAACATGTAAATTCCATCGACCTCAGAAGTTTCCTTAGTGAAGTGCGCAGCCATGTAGATAACATACTTGGCAATGGCGCAACCATAAGACTTTCTAGTTCTCGCTTTAAGATGGAATCGACAAGCTCCACACATGGCGGATACTGTAAACTGGAGTGGACATGATCAAAAAGATCCTTTTCATCTTCGTTCATAGGCCCTTTCAGGAAAATGTGAGCATGGGGTTTTTGTTTCATATTCAACTTGCCAAAGAAGATTTGCTTGTATTCAGATTTCTCAATGGCCTTGAAAACCGCTTTGGGTATTTCTTCACACTGCAGGAGAATTTCCATGTATGTGTTTACAGGAATTTGCGGTAAAAAATTTCATCCTTCTCGTGAACATTGCGGCCTTGATTCAAGGCTTTGCCTTCGTTATTACCAAATTATTTGAGCTGAGACGCTTGAGAAACAGCTTGATCTTCGAGTGAATGAATTTTATTGGGTTTCGGATTGGATAGTATAGAGAACACAGCGCTAATCCAACCCGTTGTTCTGTGACTCAGGCTCGTTAAGCTCAACGTCAATTAACTTGCCTGAATTCTCTTCAATGCCCTCCTCATTCTCACTTTAGGACTCGCCCTCATTCAGACCTGAAAACTACCACTGTCCGGTAAAATCCAACAATCTCTTCGTATGCTTGCGCATCCTTTCGTTTTCTGAGATCTTGCTCACTTTTCTGTTTTTCACTCTGTTTCCTGTGCATTGATTCTTGCTCCTGCCCTGAAACTGGATCCTTTGACTGATCAAATCCCTTGATCAATGTGTCAAAATCAATTTATATTACACAGTCTCTTGCAAGCATATCTTGGATTTTACTTATTCAATTTATGCAGGCCCCGGCGTTCTCTCCGACTCGATTTTCTCCACCCGCTTGGCCCGAGTGCTCCGGATCCCGGACGTCGACTTGAGTGCTGCTGCCCACTACATTTCGGTGTCGTTGGACGACTCGATCTACTTCCACGATTTCAACGTCACCGATTGGTTAGCCTTTGGCTTCCGTGCAGTCCGCGTTGTCAACAACCGCTTTTTGCTCTCGCCAGATGTACAACACAAAGGGCGAACACTTTGCTGCTGTTGTGCAGGAGGGCTTGGTGCACTTCAACGGAATCGAGAGAGACGCCAAGTTGTAAGAGGTCTGGTGTACCCGGCAGGCAACTATAGGCCCGCACTGTGTGCAGGATTACTATGTGCAGGCGCAGTGGACGGCAGAACATTCTCTACGTTTGGCAGAACACTTGGACGCTTTAGCAGAACGCTTTCCTAAACAGTTGCAAAAAAGATCTCCCAGGGACGAGTCGAACGTCCGATCTCAAGATATCAATGCTTCCAATTACAGTCTCGTGCCTTAACCAGCTTGGCCACCGGGAGGTTATTGAAATATACTGAAAATTCCCGGGCTATTGCTAGTCAAAGTACAACTCTATACCAACCATTATCCCGTCAGTATGTTCATCCTAAAAATATTCTATCTCAAAAACATTTCACACCAAAAAGTATGTTATAGCATGTGATGATGCCATGTTTGTCACTAATCTAATTGAAGATATTGATCATGAAAATATTAAAGGCATATTTATGTAGTTTTTCAAATAACAGTTTTTAGAATAACTGCAGCCAAAGAATTCGGTTCCTCTAGTTCCTTTTGAATTTTGTTAAATCCGATTTTTGCGGAGTTATTGAACTTCTCCCATGTGTTCATAATCCTTTCAATTTTTTATGTAAGACCTAAAACAAAAACCAAAATAACAGAAAGCAATGAAACAGCCCAACACGCGCAAGACTCAAAGTTAATCAGGACATGTTTTTTTCTCTCTTGAAGTATACATTTGTAAGTTGGAAATAATTATTTTCTTAAGGCTTTTCGCAGCCTTTTTAACACACTAGCTTTATCAAGAGTTATTTTCGCTGTCCCACAAGAAATTGGGGGCCTCCAGGATCAGTAAATAACCACTTGAACGTAGGTATACGTACTAATTGCAAAAGAACTACACTCTGTAGAAAACAAATATTGTATCCATGTGTTCAAGTGCACCTTTTGATTTTCAACAAGCGCGGCAACTTGTCCGAGTGGTCTAAGGAGAAAGATTAGAAATCTTTTGGGCTTTGCCCGCGCAGGTTCGAGTCCTGCAGTTGTCGATATTTTTTAACCTTTTTTTCAGACAAAAAAGACAGAAGTGTTTTTCAAGATTGAATCTTTCGTGTGGGAAATTGTTTTTTTCTCTATTCAATATTACGGCAGCCCCTTCGATTAGATAGATTAAGATCAGACTTGTAGTAAATTCTTCGATATATAAAAATGTTTACCTGTAAAAATCAGGCCTAGAAGCGTTCAAGCCGTACTCGCTCAACGCGTTACTCAAATCCTCCATGGTGAGCACAATTTTTCCCTGTTGATTTCCAGCATTATTGGAATACAGCTGAGGCTGCTGCTCCGAAGTACCGTCGGCATTCCCCGAAGTGCCGCTGCTCTGCTGATTCGCAAACTGTTGACCTTGTAGAAGTTGTTTTGCTCGTATTTGAGGGTTGGACGAATTGTACACCGCCGAAGAACTTCGGATTCTAGAGTATTCGTATGCATCCTGTGCAATATCCGAGATGAATTTTTGGGTGGCCAAAGCCAAAAGTCTCTTAACCCTTAAGTCGGCGGTTTCAAAACCATTCTTGTTCAAGTAGTAGTCGGTGACAGCATCGGGAATAATGGGAGCAAACTCGCCGTCCATCAATTCTAGCATTTCCTGGAGAGTCTTGTCCTTTTTTGTGAGTTCGGGTTTGTCTGTCGCTGTAGCCTCTGTATTGCCTTGAGGCGCCTCTTGGGCACTTCCTGTAGGGCCCGAGCGATTAAATAGAGCATTATTTTCTTGAGCATTGAGGTCGTCTGCAACATCATCATTGAATTCATCATCAAGTTCTTCATCTACCATATTAACATCATTGAGATCGGACATTTTGGTATAGTATTAAGTGTGATGGATGTTAGAGTGAGGTTGCGTACTGAGAACGAGTCGTTATATGCACTCTATTTAACTACATGCCCTAAAGGACGAGTTTCCGACCCGACCTGAAGGGTGATACGTTTCCGAAATGACAATTCGAATTTTCTTAAAGTTACATTCTTTTGAATTGTCGGACAAAACTAAAAATAACCAGTGAGCGAGATTTGAGTTATAAAGTTAATAGACCTGGCAAATATTTAGTGGAGGGTTTAATTGACGAGTGTCAACGGACCAAC
Organism: Metschnikowia colocasiae; assembly: GCA_002370175.1. Lineage (NCBI taxonomy): Eukaryota > Fungi > Ascomycota > Pichiomycetes > Serinales > Metschnikowiaceae > Metschnikowia > Metschnikowia colocasiae. The sequence continues at coordinate 67,962 of NKZV01001132.1, read as the reverse complement.
AGGAGTTATTCCAGATTTTCATTCAAAAGTTAATTTAGCATCTGACGGTGACCACACATTATTATCTGTGGCAGCAAAATGGATGGCCTACTGTGTATTACTATTCCATAGCTGAAGAGGATAATACGTACAACTCAAGAGTTACTCTGAGTCATACGAGAAATTTACAAGACAAATTCCTCAAAGTTAGCTTTCTAATGATTACCATCTTCGTGAGAGAAGACGTCCGTTTTTTAGTCTGTCTAGTGGGTCTTATCGAGATGTACCGGCCTCTTCTGCAGGACAGACTCGCTAAAGTTGCACCTCTGCAAGAAGTCCACTCCACATTCCACCGTAACACCCACCACATGATCAACCCTTTTGAGCCAACCACATGATCAACCCTTTCGAATCAACTACATTCGGAAACTCGCTTTCGCTTCGAGTGGACGGCGCTATTGGAGCCATGTCGCTTTCGCCCAATGGGCGTGATGCAGTCTTGGCGGGAAGAAAGGGCCTCTTCATTATAGACTTGGACGACCCTTTTACCACGCCTCGCTGGCTCCATCATATTACGTCTTGGGAGGTTGCTGATGTGCAATGGTCCCCTCATCACCAAAAGCCGCTGTGGTGTATATCCACGTCGAACCAGAAAGCTTTGCTTTGGGACTTGGCACGGCCTTCCAACAATGCCATTCAGAATGTTTTGCATCGTCACACTCGAGCCATAACAGATATAAACTTTCATCCCTCTGACCCCGAATTGTTGGCCACTTGCTCCATCGACACATTCCTGTTTGTCTGGGATATGCGGACTCCTCGAAGACCCACCAACAAGTACGCTGAGTGGCGAGCTGGTGCCACGCAAGTGAAATGGAATCACAGTAATCCCTACCAATTGGCATCCAGCCACCACCACAGCTTTTACGTATGGGACCTGAGGCACGGTGCATTGCCCCTTTTGAAGATAGAAAATGCCCACAATGGCAAAATCAACGGCTTGGATTTCAGCAGCGACAGCAACAGGCTCATATCTTGCTCCAACGATAAAACAGTGAAGTTTTGGGACATCAACCAAGAGTCCTCGGACTTGAAGCCCACAATAGTCATTTCCACAGATTACCCCGTTTCTCGAGCACGTGCCCTACCGTTTGGAACTGACAAGTGTTGTGGTATTATGCCAGTTAGGGGTGGAGACGATGCCATTCACATTGTCAATTACAACAGCGAATACGAAAGAGCCCGCACCTTTGGAGAGACCGTGTTTATGGATGCAATTCCAGATATATCCTTCAAGGGACACGATGGCCCACTTAAAGATTTTCTTTGGCGGCAGCAGCATGAGACGTACGAGGGAATCGAAACGAAAAGACTCTGGAAGGAGTATCAGCTAGTCACCTGGTCACCACTGGATTTTGACCTTAAACTTTGGCCGCATCAAAAGAAACTCTATGATGTGGCCAACTATAACCCGCTGCACCATCGAATCTTTGATCTTATGGTTGAAAGTTATGATCTGAGTCCTCAATATTCGATATCAGGAAGCCCAGAGCCAGTCACACCTGATGATGTGCCTCCAAGTGCTAACAAAGCTATGAAATACATCTCTTACGTCGCCGAGCCCGAGCTATCGTTAGTCGATATTGCCAAAGATGTTACGGGGGATCTTCTTTCACGCCTAACATTGTTCAAGATTAGGAAATCGCAAGAAAGCCAAGGCAAGTCATCTCAATCAAACCACTTGAGCTGGATCTCGGGGGTTCGTATTGGCAGTCACGTTCGAAAGGGTTCAGACGCCTTAGAGGGTGCTGATGAAGAAGGTCCTTCGAATTTAGGAGAGGAAGTAAGTATAGTGGGTCACAAATTTCCTAAGGTTCGTTTCGAGAAGATCTCCGTATCAACGGGCCATTTGGTCATGTCTTTGAGAGGAGTTTTGCCCACCCTAATTGATCCTGAAAAACGAAGGCATGATAGCGTTTCAGAGGCTACATCTGCATCCTTAGTTGACGAGGATACTGTGGTAAGTTCAAATCAGTCTGAAACTACCAATCCAAACAATGTATCAATGTCAGGAGACTTAAATCCAGAGTCCAAGCTTGTGTTCATTCGACTCGTTGTGAAATTCCCAAAGCTGTATCCATTCCTTGATCCGGTGGAAACAACGAACCGAAAAAACCGGAGAGATGGAAAACAGAAAAAATTCAACAATATTAAATTCGAAATCGAGGAGACCCACGAGCTCAACTCAGCCGTTAAGAAGGATATGATCCACAACCTAGAGAAAATAGCTCATTTCTATACCAACAAGTACAACAAGTTTTGCCTTGAGCCTTGTTTGCGATACCTCATGGGAGACCGTATCAACCTTGAAGACTCTATAATGCTCGAAAAAGACGATGATAGCAGTATAGAGGCACAAGATGGTGCCATAGAAATTGGAAACGAGGCATGGGTGGATGATTTGATTGATCAACATGAAGCTGCGGCTGCTTTTGTCGAAGCCAGAGGTGGTGACGATGATGAGGACGACGAAGATTCAGACCTCATACCAGGCACTAATGATCAACTAACATCAAGCACTGATCTCAGGAGGCCAAGCCTCGACCGGAGCCAGGAATTAAATGCAACAGAAAGAATCAAGCATGACTCCACACCCTTGCCAAAAGGTTGTGGTGCTATTTGGACACATACTGGACAGCTCGTGTGCTTCTTTATCCCCAAATCGGCAGACCAGGACGTGGAGCATAAGCAGTCGCAAAAATTCAATATTCTCAAATTTACAGAGAATGGTTTTGGTCTAAAATCATCCGAGAACTCTACAGAGAAAACTCACCATAATGACTCCAACCCGGCGTCATCAGCTGATGAATTTGATTCAGAGGATGATGACTCTGCTAGCTCGATACAGTCCGACTCATCGCTTTCTTCTGATGATAGTTTCTCAAATGACTGGGACGAAATGCTACAAGATGACATGCCTTCGCGGGGCCTTCTACCTGGCGCATTCCGTGGCACAGTTGCCATTGGTAAGCAAATTGGGTTAAACAACAACAACTCGATTCAAAGAACGGTAAGTGGAAAAAATTCAATCTTCAAATCTTCAACAGTCGACGACTTTGCTCTGCGGTCTACTAAAAAAACAAAGCATCAGTCTAAAGCTGGGAAATCGGTGATTACTATTTTAGACTTCAAGCATCTTATTCCCGATAAGTACGAATTAGCATGCAACTACAGGGTACTCGGTGATTCACCAGAGAAGATTGCCCGCCACAATAGTGATGTTGCACGTCATTTTGGCTATGAAGAAATCGCTCAGGTGTGGAGCATTTTAGAGATGATCTTAGTAAAGAAGATCAAATTTAGTGATTTGACTGAAATCGGGAGAGATATCTTCCCGCAAGAAAATGAGCAATTTGGCCAATTTTTCTGGGGCAATCATCCTTTGGGTTATTCGTGGTTCATCAAAGAGTTGTTCGCCTATTTTGAGAAAAAGCAGAATGTCCAAATGCTTGCAATGCTTTCATGCATTCTTTTTGAAAATCTTGCCAACATTAAAGCCAAAACAAACTTCTCCCTAGATGTCCCGATTCACACGCCATACTCGTCGTTACCGCAACGTCCATCGATTGTATCAATGCGAGAGCACGGGTTTCTCTCTTCATCTGAGGGTATTACAGGAGTGGAGACGTCTCCGCGACCGGAATCCGTTGAAGGAAGACCAATTTCCCGAAAACCATCGGTGATGAGTGTACGAGATACGCAATTATCTCGGTCGATGTCTTTTGAGAGAAGCAACTCGCCCAATCGATTTTTTAAACAGAGCGGCAGTGCAATAATAAACTCTCCTCCAATTTCTGAAAGTCACGAGAAATTCCCAAGCCACGGTGACCAAGATCGCTCAAAAATTTTTGATAATCAGAAAAAACTCCGAATCCCAAACGTGAGAAGAGGTAGTAAAGGCATTCAGAGCAAAAATCGGAAATTTAGCCAAGCCGTTATGAACAGGGGCAGGTACAGGCCTCCGCCTTCCTATGTCGTGGAGATGAAGAATGTTGATGATTTGGACTTGTACGAAGACATTTACACGTCATCTCTACTAAGTGGAATTGATGCACAGAAGATAATCGACTATAGACTCCAGTATGCTGACATGCTATACTACTGGGGCTTGCCATTCCACAGAATCAAATTCCTCAAATTCAATCACCCGGACGATGATAGCGCAAACGAATCTACAGAGTTCGAGATCCACAAGTGCCATTTTGGCTACCGCAGAAGAAAGGGCTTCTCACCAGCTCAAGCAGTGCTTACACCAATCACCCCTATTCAAACTGCGAAAAAAAACCAGTGGAATACTTCGAAAAATCAAGTTCAGTACTGTGGGTTCTGCAGATTGATTGTTTCCAAGAGAGTTGTCGTATGCAACAAGTGTGAGCACTTGCTTCATTCTCATTGTGCTGCTGAATGGGTTTCTCCTGATGATTCTGGGCAGGCTAATGAAGAGTGTCCCACAGGTTGTGGATGTGTTTGTTTCAACGATTTGAATTGAAAGATGCATCAATAGTATGAGTTGCACGAATTAATGTGACAGACCCGAAAGCCTAACCCGACGGTAAAACATGTACATTTAATATTGCACCTCAGCTACAATTTTCCATATACACAGTTGATATAGCCGAAATATCGCAAGGTACGCTCGTTATTGGGCAATTGAATATCATGGAATTCTAGTTGGCGTAATCTGGTCTTTGAGCTTTTCATCCCAAGATTTTGCAAGTTCTTCCATGTATGCCACCACATCTTCAGCTCCAGTAGTGTCAATCTCCACTTTATCGATGAATTCCGTCCCCCAGCGATCACATGATGAGGCATACTTAAGCAGCTGGTCCTTATTACTCAACGCCACGTCAATGGGCGCATTCGCTGCAGTGTAACCTGAGATATTGTGGATTGTAGAGCCAAGAAACCTAGCAATGTAGAAAAGAAACATCATACCGTAGTAAGTCACAAAGTTCAAGTATTGGAAAAAGGAGAAACTCGTGAAAATTCCAGGATGTACAACGTAAGATCGAATGTCATGCTTCTGCTTCAAGTCAGCAAAAGTGCCGCTGTGGACCAAGTCCACTAACCGTTTTGAGCCCTCGTATGGTTCGGGTGAATTCAAGAGCTGTAGGTCATTGAAGGATAGATATTTCGAGTCCGACATGATTGACAGGATCCACACAATGCGCCCTCCACCGCTAAGTAAACCTGTCAACTTGCGCAAAAAATAATATGGCCCAAACACATTTCCTTGAAAGACTAGCCCCATGTCGTCTACAGATTTGACCCCCACTCTCTGAATTTTGTATGTAGGGAAAGTAACAGCATCTAAAAGATTGCAGGCAATGTCTTTAAAGGCCTGGGCCCAGTTGATTCCGCTATAGCATCCCTGTGCAGCATTAATGAACACGTAGTCGATGTGAGGGAACTTCTTATTTAGCTCGTAAAAGGCACCAAGAATCGAAACCATATTAGTGAAGTCAACTAGGAGATAATCAAACTCCAAAAAGCCCGTGCGTCCAATTTTCTGTGCATATTCTTTGATGCCCGTAATAACTTCTTTGATCCGAGGAAGTGTACGAGAAGTAACCACAATGGTGATGTTTTGAGAAGCGGGGATTTTATCGAGGAGGCGGTATGCGATATTGATGCCTAAGTTTGAGTTTGTGCCGGTGATGACGGCAACTTTTCCTTCTCTCATCTGAGTGTACCTAGTCCTTCAATTGAGAATTGTGTTTTGGTTGGAGCTACGCGTAGTACGACAAGTACGAGTATACGATGATGCGACTTATTTATCCTAAAAAAGTTAAAAAATATCGACAACTGCAGGACTCGAACCTGCGCGGGCAAAGCCCAAAAGATTTCTAATCTTTCTCCTTAGACCACTCGGACAAGTTGCCGCGCTTGTTGAAAATCAAAAGGTGCGCTTGAACACATAGATAAATTTATTGTTTTTTAGACGGGCGCGAAATTGTATGCAAGTTTTCTTGCCCGACCTGGTTCAGATGATGCAGAAGTGGTGAAAGTGAGTTCATACGTTTCTAGGAAACTTTGAGGACGACTACTTGTTGCCAAAAGCTGCATTCGACAAGGCTTGCAATCGGCTTGTCAGTTTATTTGAAACTCAGATGTAATGTCTACTTCTCTCTCGCGAATTGGATGTTCTTTTTGTAATCTGTTGGTATTTCTCACTGCTTTTCAAAAATGCATGAACGTGTGATATAGAGGTTAAAAGAACTTAAAATTTCCTTAAAAAACCGAAATGCAAAAGAATTTCAAAAAAGGGCAAAACATTCTTTCACATGATTAGTATTCAACATTTGAAGTTTAAAAAGTGATATAATTGCTTTTTATATGGTAATTCCAAGTTCATTGGCCTTCACAGTGAAACTCGTAATCCATATATATCCAACGCCAAAGTTGAGTCTCAAAATTTATGAAACCCAAGCTTAGGGGGCAGCACATCTTCAAGAGATGTTGTTTTTGATTTTTGACTACGGTTTTTCGGTCAGTTGAGGGAGCCAGAATTGGGGCGGGAACGAGAGAAAGTAAACAAAAAGCAAAAATTAGACGAAGAATTTTTTGGCTATTAAAGGATTACAGTGATAGGTCTTTAGACCGAAAGGTCTGGCAACAGCGACCTTTTTTTAATTTATTAGGAATTACATGGCGTGGACTATATTCGGGAATGTACGGGTTATACGTATTATTCCTCCAAATTGGCAAACAAGGACGAGTAAAGACCTAGTGTCTTAATTCATATGCAATAATAATAGAAAAACTTTGTTATGTTTGTATCTTCACATAGTAGTCGTTGTCTGTACCCGCAATTGCTTAAATTTGCGAACAGGCCTTCGACATTTCCTTTCCCGATCTTATTGACTATATACAGAACAGCATACATTTTTGAAGGAAACATGAGGCAGGTTCGAGGCAAGACAGCCATTGTATGCTCGCATAAACCTGCACATAGTTCTGGTTTCGAGTCTATAACCCCTTGTACCGTCTATTTTACACCGTAACACTAGAATTACGCGCAGCTAAGTTGGGTGAAGCTCCTAACCATCCCTTCGCGTTTCGGACGTCTTCATGATAAAGCGATTAGAAGCAGTGTCCGAACCGGAAACAAAACCAGGCCTTGAATTGATGCTGTATTGTCTTTTGGGTGATTCAGATCTGCAAACTTGTGAAACAAGAAAGTGGCGTTGTAGATACTGCACATAAAATTTGTTTCAAAGACGCCGCAACCTGAAACATCTGATACTCACAATATACTTCGATTTCTGCAAGGAACTGTCGTACTTCCAATGAAAATGACTTTCAAAATCATTATTGGCGAGTTCGATATGGTTGTGCATGATTGTGAGCAAAGCAGCTAAGAGAATTGTCGATTGGTGCTAAAGATGCGTCAGTAAACTTGTTTCGGATATGCGCTTTGTCCTGCGGCTTAACTGTTTTCTTACAAGTAACGTTCCAACAATCTAAAACGCAGATCTCTCGCCCTGCATATCTTCTTGATGGTCCCTGGGGTTATATATTCGGCTATAAATCGGTCAAAACGCTCTGATTTCCACAATCATGTCTGAAACAAAGAAAGTCGTCTTCAATATTAGCAGGTCTTATGAAGCGAAGCAAATTTTAGGCGAGGGTGCTTATGGAGTTGTTGCTTCTGCAATCCACAAACCTACAGGCTTGACAGTGGCAATTAAAAAGATAAAGTTCCTTACAAAACCCTTAGTTTGCCTTCGGACCATACGAGAGCTAAAATTATTGAACTTTTTCCGGAATCACGAAAATATCATTGGTTTCTACGATGTTCAGAGACCTGGAGATGTCTCCACGTTCAACGAAGTGTATATAATCCAGGAATATATGCCGACCGACCTTCATAGGCTCAATCATTCACTGGAGCTTCTGGATCAACATATGAAATACTTCGCATACCAGATCTTCCGTGGCTTGAAGTCAATACACAGCGCAAACGTGATTCACAGAGATCTCAAGCCTTCGAATATTTTGGTCAATTACAACTGTGATGTGAAAATTTGCGACTTTGGTTTGGCCAGAATTATTGGCTCAGAAAATTCCCAGGCGGAATCCAAGCTAACTGAATATGTTGCTACAAGATGGTATCGTGCGCCTGAAATAATGCTTCTGCTGCTGCTGTACTCAACTGCTGTAGACATTTGGGCCATTGGTTGCATTTTAGCAGAGCTCTTCTTGGGCTACCCACTATTCCCGGGTAGAGACTACAAGCACCAGCTCTATTTGATTTTGCAATATTTGGGTTCACCGAGTCAGAAAGATTTGGAAAGTGTGAAGCTGCAGCGTGCGAGAGAATACATTAAGCTGTTACCCCCAACCCGTGCCGTGAACGTGTCAGCCTTTTTCAATAATCACCCACGTCGCGTGCAGCGCTTCGGGAAAAATCCAGTTAATCCGCAGGGTCTAGATTTATTGACCAAGCTCTTAACATTCAACCCAGAGGAACGCATCACAGCATCTAATGCCATGAAACATGAGTACTTGGAGCAGTATCATGACCCGACAGATGAGCCTGAAGCAAATGTAAAACTTCAAGAAGACTACTTTGATTTGAAAGATAAGTCAGATTTGAGCATGGAGTCTTTGAAAGAGTACTTGTACGAGGAGATATTAGAAATGACTTCTCTGTACAGATAGAGACCAGGCTGTCAACAAGTATCTAGCATGTACGGAGTCAGAGTACTTCGTAGATGCATTGTATGCAGACCGATGATGCACTATGTGCAGGTTACTGGTGGGTGAAGAGTTTTCACCCACCTCACACCCCATCTTGTACTTCGGTCTTGTAATGTACAACTTACATATCCCTGTATATTACTTCATATACTAAAACATAGGTTGAAACAGGCTCCCTGGAGAATCTCTTACATTTGTAAATATACTTTTCTTTAAATACTCAGACAGTAAATTATGTCAAGAATCTGAAATCTTCCTTGACGCAGGAACCGTCATTTCCTTTACCCAATTCACGCTCCCAGTTCATTGTTCCGTTGTCGATAGCCTTATTCAAGACCGTAAGTCTCCATCTCAAGGCACAGGCACACAACATGGCAAGCGCAAGGAACACAATGTTACAAATGAAAGCAACAGTGTAACGAGGACCCGCGGAGGATGGGTATAAGTAAGCATTCCAGATGGAGGCGGAATTGGACAAGCAGTTCATCAAAGAAAGGGCAATGGCTCTCTTCAATGGTGGACGTGGACAAGAGTTAGACATCCATGACAAAATTGTGGTGAACGAACAGTAGAGCGATGGAATCATGATCACCATGGAGAAGTAACGTGCTCCAGTGTTTAAAGTAGACACAGCAATGATGAAGGAAACCATAGAAATGAACAATGGGCCAACCACGTGCCAGAATCTCTCTCCTGTTTTGTCGGCATGACGAGCCCATAAGAAAGTAGACACCACAGCCAAAATATAAGGTGGTGCAGTCAAACATAAAGTAATAACGCGGTCAAATTTCAAGGTTTCGACAATCGTGGGGAAAAAGTTCGTGACACCACAAGCAGCAACCAACCACGAGAGAATACCACAGCATGCCCAAACTTTCATGTCACTCACACACAATTTGAAAGCACCCCAGTAACTCTCCTCGTTGATATTGTCACTGTCGTCTTCACCTGTCTCACAACGAATCTTGTACAGAAGAACTTCCTTTTCGAGATCGCTGAGCATCTTAGAGTTGTGAGGCATGTCAGGAAGCACAAAATATGCAATAGGAGCAACTGCGACGGTAATTCCACCCTCGATAATGAACAACCATCTCCATGATCTCAAGTTTTTAACATAATCCATGTTGTCAACAATACCAGCAGCAATCAAACCGGAAAAGGCACCTGAAAGCAATGACCCGGAGTACAACATCGAGTTTCTGAGACCTAACTGATTACGGGTGTACCAGCAGGACAAAATGTAGAGACAACTTCCGAAGAAACCAGCTTCCACGAAACCCAAGATTAGACGAGCAGCAAGTAAACCACCGTATCCTTGAACTGCACCGGTACAAGTAGAAATTGTACCCCAGGCAACCATAATACCGGTGATGAACAACGATGGCCTTTTAAATTTGTTCAAGAACATGTTTGCCGGAATTTGCATGAGAATGTAACCAACGAAAAGGATGGAGATACAAGTTTCGTATTGGTTGCCATGCAACTTCAAATCTTGTTCCAAAAAACCGAGACGGGCACTCGCCATGTTGTTTCTGTCCAAATAGTTCAAGATATATAACAACACCAACATAGGAAGTAATCTGATGTCGACTTTTCTAGTCACCTTCCTATGCATCTCATCAATTTCTTCATCTGTGTATTGAGCCAAAGCCTCTGGCTTCTCGACTTTCTTTTGGATGGAATTCAGCGTGGACTCCACATGAATGTAGTCTGCTTTTTCTATTTGTTCGCTAGTAGGTTTATCCGACATTATGCTTATATGCTTTGCTTACCTGCTCGATTATTGTTATCCAAACCAGCTGTATAACAATTCTTCTTAACTTGATTACTAAGAAGCTTAAATTCAATGTCGAAACAGATAAAAAGGGTGAATAATGGAGATTAGTGGGACAATCAGCCGCCATTTATAGTTAGTTCTACCCCATTATATGTGGGGACTTGCATGAGTGTGCGAGTGCTTATGCCGGAATTGCGGGGCACCACTAACGCGTTTGCCCCTGGGATCTCAAAACATCAGGAAGAATCACTTTTCTCATGCATCATTGAAAATCATTCCTGAATTTGAGAGGGGAGAAAAATTTTGTGATAAGAATTATGATAGAGCAGAATATAAGTACTACTTGATTTACCTTATGCAAATACGTCAATGTAACGTGGTGGGGGAGCGGGGCGCATGCATCTTTTTTCCGTGATTATGCCAAGAGAGAAAGGGCTTTTCCGAGTAATTATGTATGATGTGTTAAATGTAACATGGCCAAGCGGTATCCTTCTCGAATCCTGTATGTGAATGGTCTGATGCGCACTTCCGCAAGCAGATTCACATTTTCCTGCCGGAATTCTAGGAGGCTACATTGCTGTAGTGACCGCGAGGTTGGCCCCCCACTCTTTGAGCATTTTGTCTGATGTGCACTCTAAATAATTAAACGGACAACTTTGTTGGGCAGACCTGTAGAAATCCTGCTCGCGCAGAATAATTCAGTAATCACCATATGGTATTTTGTCGCAGTTACGCCGATCGGATTGAATTAAAACCTATACATGCCCAAAACAGGTCAAAAATAGCTAGTAAATTAACGCTATATAAATCCATAAGATTGAAACAACATAGGTTTTTTTTTTTTTGAACAAAGCGAAGGCGTCGAGCCCAAATACGGACTCATGGCATAGTTGTGTCGTGGGCTAGGGTCTATCGGTACCCAAGTAAGCGGCGTTCACTCTCTTCATCCGCATGAGTAAGGCTCTACCTATAGTAGATTCAGTCATCAGCAGAACCAGTTTTACTGATTTTTGATTTCCATGATGTAAACTTTACCACATCTTCAAGAAAGGGGAGGGTAGGAGAGAAGAGGGGCTTTGAAATCGGGGAACTCCATTCACCGGTCTAATCGACCCATATCGGACGGCTTCACAGTTCAAGAGGCACATTCAACTTCAGCGAATAAAAACCACTATTAATCACCAGGTTTAAAAAAATGTATTGTACAGAGACAGAATATTTAAGAATGTATTAAGTAAAATTGTGAACCATATCTGGACAAAATTGGTTATAAACGGGATTCTTACAAAAATTTAATATTGAATGACTCTTTTTTTTAGAACAATAGAATTAAAACGAAATTTGATGACACCTTGGTTTTTTCATACCAAAATATGTGGCATTTGAAAAGAAAAGTTAGGGGGCTAAATTTGATATTACCATTTTGAATAATTACGGTTACACCTAACCTTAGCTCAAATTAATTAGATGAGCGCACTATATGCAATCATCAAGGACTAATCGACCGATGCTACTTGGAGAGTATCGTATGATTGATTACGCAGAAAAACTGCCGGAGACTCTTCGCCTTCCGAAAGAAACTCCCATTCGGATGATTCTGGGGTCGTCAACTCACTCTCATAGTCACTTTGACAAGGTTTATGAAACTCCCCCAAACCTTCTCTCCCATTATTCTCTCTTGGTTTCTCGACATTTTCAATCTCCCCCTCATGATAATCTTCTACGCAGTCGAAGCTTTCCTGAATTTGATGGCTTTGCACTTTGAACTTATTACTCTTAAGGTTGTTTAAATTATTAGCGCTTTTTTGCAAGCAGTTCACGGCAAAATCCAACAATTCGTCTTTATTTTTAACAATCGCCGCTGTAGCGCCCAAAATAGCACCTACAGTCAAGGCAGTTTTAGTTGAAACTGCGAGGAAAAACATTAACGTGTGAGTTATTAAACCAGAACCCCTGAGGAAGTGCGAGAGGTATGTGGAGTGCATGAGATTTTATCACGCTAAAATGCAAGACATCTGTACATCTGTGAGGGCTTGCATGATCACGTGTGGGGCACTAAGATGAACAGAACTCCAGACTAGAGCATTTAAAAGCCTGAAATATGCATCTCTTTTATTCGATTTTGTTTCCCTGAATAAAATATTATTTGTAACATTGTGAATTGCGCGAGTTGATGCAAGGCCATTGGTGAGACTCGGAATAATAAATAAGTAATTTAACTGAAAATGTTAACCATTCTCTACAAAAGGGGTTCAGTAACGATAAATCAAAGACTAAGCCTCAAATTTGGATTTTCCAGATGACAGATTCGATGACTCTCGCACTTAATGTGATTATTGAAATCAGGTGACCTTACCGTTCCATGATATGCAGTCATTCACGATAATGCACGTCATTATAGGGCACTCAACGTACCGATTGAACTTACTCGCTACATGTTTTGCAATACCATGGTCAAGCTGATGATGTTTTCCTTGTATTTGACAGGAGAGTTCACATTCATAGTACCAACATGGTATCGTAGATGTTGCATATGGATTCTGGATTGTAGAAGTTTCTGAAGGCGTCCAGGTTTCAGTGATAGTCAGGCACGTAAGATTCAAGAAAGCCTATACAAAGCATTATTATTACTTGGAATTCAAATGTTTCTGGTGCTAATTCGCGACTTGATATGATGACAACTAATGTCTTCCTGTACATAACTTACCACATTCCTAGTGTTTCGACATAAAGCAAAGCATAAAATTTACAGTAATCAATATTTACTTATCATCTATTCTCTTACGCAACACGAGAACCCTTACTTGTTCACATCTCATGAAAACAACCCTAATACCAAGAGGTTCTCTATCGGACATGGGTAAGCAAGTTTTGAGACACACACTGGATAATTATCAAGCTTCAAGTACCAAAGGGCTTGTCTGATGAGGACCTCGGAATAATTAAACCGGCGTTACTTTATTGTTATCTTCACAAATACTTATACTCTATCTTTGCTGTCGCGATCCATAGTTCGCACGAACACAAATCTAATCCACACATCACGTGATACACTGATAAAGCTTCCTCAGAATTGTATTAGTGTAAAAAAGGCACACACCAAGTATGACCAATGGCCACCAAATTCAAGACACAGCTAGTGACAGTCATAATTCTAATAAATTAGAAAGGCTGGATTTGCTTAGAAGTCTGTCACAAATATTGAATAACAATGAATCTGATCCAGAGTGGCAAACTCTAGCTGTGACTACCACTCACCCAGAGGACTCCTTGCAAGAAGCTAATTCCTTCAAAGATTATTTGAATGCTTGCAGTATATTAGAACAAAATAGTGAAACTAATCTGGGCGAGTTGAATACGCATCTGAAGGATAGCAGTACTGATTCAAGCAATGATAGTCATGAGTACAGAATCATGTCACAATTGAGAACCTTTCCTCCTGGAATTGATGGAACAAGCGGAGATTCCAACCATGAAGAAAGCTTACCTGAGAAAAGCTGTCAAGACAATGCTGATGTTGACGAGAGCAAACAGGCTAATATGATGCTCCTCAATGCGAACGCCAAAGAGACTATCCTTAGTGGAACTTCTGGCTTTGTTGAAACCGATGGAATCAATTCTATTAAATTAGATCCGGCTGTCGGCAGAGAATTAGATGCTGAGGTTGAGGAAGATGATGATCAGGCTGAGGACGAAGAGGAAGGTAATGAAAGCGATGCCGAAATTTCCGAAGAAAACGCAAACGAAGAAGAAGAAGAGAGAGATTATGATGATGAAGATGATGAAGATATCAGTGATACAATCAGACTAAATTCAGCTCACAATTCGCTGTTATTGAGGGAGCTACTACAGCAAAGTGCCAATGGAGGGGGCGAATCAAATTTACTAAGCGCTATGCAAAGGTTGGTGGGTGGCTTTGAGAGCTCTTTGCTTGGAAGCCAAACATCCGAGTTCGATACACTTATCGAAAATCTCGGACAGCTTGATGATCCCTATCTCATGCTAGAGACCGTGAGCGAAATACTGGAGAGACTTTTGATGATGGATGGCATGACGGCGGAACGTGTTGTTTCGCCCAACAAGCTAGCCGTTGCACTCATAGGTATTCTCAAAGATCCATCTCTCGAGGATGACCTCGAACTTCATCTCGTTACTTGTCGATGTCTATTTAATTTCATTGAAGTTAATCTGGATTTTATCAACGATGCATTGAATAATGGGGTTGTTCAAGTCCTAGCTTCAAAACTATTAGACATCATATACATCGACCTAACTGAGCAATGTTTGCAAACATTAGAGATAATTTCGCAAGAAAGAGAGTCTCACAATTTGATTATTGCTTGCGATGGGCTTAGATCATGCTTGCAAAACCTTGATTTTTTAACCATACACTCCCAGAGAAAATGCCTAAAGATTGTGGCAAACTCTTGCAGCGATATCAAATATTCGCAATTCAACTTAGTTGAAAGCCAATTTAAGGAATTACATCGGGTAGCAAAAGATCATAGTGACGTGGTCGTCAAGGAGCTAGCTTGGTTGGCTATCTCCCGTATTGTTGACTGCTTCGGAAAAAGACCTGAGGATCTTGAGAAACTTTTTTTACAAGAAGAAATCCTACACGAACTTTTAAGCGTGATACAAGAGTCATGTAATTCAGAATATTCTGGATCTAGACTAGATAATCGCTCTCTGCTGTGTCTTCTTAAGTCATTGGTAACTCTCATCTCAGGTTCAGTGGAAATTTCAAATCTTCTTTTGAATTTAGACATCGGCAAATTTGTGCGAGAATCTCTTAACAATTTTAAAAAGCTGACTGAAAATATCGAATCGAGCTCCGCAAAACACTTGAGTCTTGAGGCATTTATCTCTTGCCCGAAAGATGTTTTGTCGCATTTTCTAGAGGTGATTGCCTACTTATTGCCCGTTGCTTACCCTGTCCAAGAGTCACCTTTTTTAGCACGAGAGGAAAGTCAAAAGAGAAAAGAGCTCAACGAATTGAGGCTTAAATTACTTTTAAACGACCATCTTCAAAGCTTTTTATCATTCGTTGGAAAAGTATGGCCCGTTTTGATGCTAGCATTTCAAGCGACAATAGATTTCGGCGTGAGAAAAAGAACGCTCATCTGCTTTACAAGAATTGTTTTCATTTGCCAAACACATGACCTTCACAATATCGAAGATTTTCCATCATTGTTGACAATTTTCAGCGCAGTTTTAAGCGGAGGCCTGAAGGCTTTGAAAGGATTGGAATCGAGTGCATTGGATGCGATAAATGGAGGCCCAGCTAGATCTCAAGCCTTGCTCATTTATGGTTCATGTGTTGTCATGAAAGAACTATTGAGAAAAGCAGGGTTTGAGTATAGCGCATCGCTATTCAAGGAAGGTGTGTTCGACGATATGACTCGAATTAGGGAAATTTTGAGAGCTTCTTGTGAAAAGAGCATCGAAAAAAACTCTACAGAAGATGCCGATAACTTCTCATTTGAGGATTGGGAGTACGCTAAGTGTTTTACAAGCTTAACAGAGCGAGACTTCGTGGACGGAGAGCTAGCAGATCTTTCGAATCTTACTAAGAAACCGATCACCAAAAGATTACTCTGCTTGATTGAAGATATTGAACGCTACCATGAAAGATTGACAGGAAACAATACTTCAGTGCACCTCCTCAAGATAAATAAAATGGCCAGAATTTTGGAGGAAGCCTCAGCAGAAAATCAACCTATTGCTTTCGATTGGAAGTCTGCATGGAATCAATTCATAAGTTTATTGCAGGATGACGATGACAAGGTTTCAAGCTATGAACTTCTTTCCCTGGGAATTATAAAACAGCTCTCCGGCCTTTTATCCCCAGATCTGGGCGCAGACAGTGTTCCTGTGCTCACTTTCATCAGATCTTTCTACGAGCATACCAATACGCTTGTCCATTTGATTACCCTTCTTCATGATTCATTATCTCGATCTGAATTATTTGAAGTAATATCTAGTGGAAAAAGCACACGTGATGGAGTGAGTGATTTTATTACTCAATTGACTAAACAAGTGAAAATCAACTTGGTGTTCGGCATTGAATTTGAGAAACACGACAATTTGCCACAAAGCATTTTGCTTTCTGTGCATTCCATCGCAACTTTCGAATCTGTCGATGCATACGTGAAGAACACTTATTTTTCAGATATTTATACAACTGAAAAGGGATTCAATTTTAGTGGAGCGGGTGGGCTATCTGATGATATGGCCTTGAAAGAAAGGCGTCTTGAATCAAGCTTTAGTATTTCCGGACGGGTTGTATCTAAAAATTCCACTTTATTTAGTGCAATTTATGATTCACTCAAGTCTGGACAATCATCAAACAGAATTGAGGCGCAAGACTTGTGGCAAAAAACTCATAACGTGGAGTATTCGGTTGGTATTGAGGCTAATCATACTGTGACTCCCGAAGAACCACCTAACAGTGAAATCATGGACTCCCACACACGATACACCTTAGACCTATTGAAATCACTTTATTCATTAAATTCAAAGGCGAATAATTCGGTTCAAGGCAGTATTGTTCCCATTGACTACTTCATGAATTGGAAACTCACAGTCAAGCTTAACAAGCAACTAGATGAGCCTTTGATCATCGCGAGTGGATGTATGCCTCTGTGGACATTTCATGTTGTTAAAGAGTACTCGTTTTTGTTTCCAATGGAAACGAGGATGCATTTCATGCAAAGCACATCGTTTGGACTATCTCGTCTAGTGCATAGTTTACAAGTGCGTGCATCAAGGGATCAAAATGTCGTGGGCGACTCTTCTAATTTCGGGTATGGTCAATTAGGTATGCCTTCAAGAAAAAAGGCACGAATTTCCCGAGAAAAACTTCTACACAGTGCTATACGAGTATTATTGGAATATGGTGCGGTCCCAGGAATTCTTGAAATCGAATATTTTGACGAGGTGGGATCTGGTCTCGGACCTACCCTCGAGTTTTACGCTAACGTATCCCATGAGTTTAGCAGAAGCGACCTCCGCATGTGGATTAACTCTGATGATGAAGGAAAGTACGTATTAGCAACCAATGGGTTGTTTCCTTCTGCGATAACGAAGTATCTCTCTGGAACAGAAAAGAAGAGACTACTTTTATTGTTTCATGTTCTCGGTATATTTGTGGCAAGGTCGTTGATTGATTCGAGAATCTTAGATCTTCATTTCAATACTGTCTTCATTTCGTTGCTTCAGAATCCCGATGAATATAGCGGTGTTGTTGCAGATGGTAATATCACGGCGATGCTTGAATTGCTTAGGCAAGTGGATGATAAGCTTGCTACTTCATTAACTCATTTGACAAGATACTTTCCCCTTCTTAATGGTGACGACAATGATGATGAGGTACAAATAGATGGTATGACAGTATCAGATCTCTGCCTTACTTTTGTTCTTCCTGGCAGCGATAACTTGCCACTTGTGGCTGATGGCTCAGATATACCAGTGACAGCACAAAATCTTGTGTTTTACATTAAGCAGGTGCTTTTTGCTAAATTATTTCATGGAATCCATGAACAGATACAGGCTTTTAGAAAAGGCTTTTCCCTTGTTTTTCCCATTGATTCTTTAATGTGCTTTAGCGCAAATGAGCTAGCTCAACTTTTTGGTAATGCTGAAGAAGATTGGTCAGCCGAGACCATAAGCAGGGCCATAAAGGCCAATCATGGCTACTCAAAGAATTCAGCAGCTGTCAAAAGTCTTGTGGCAGTGATGCTGGACTTCTCTGTCAAGGAAAGAAGATGTTTTTTACAATTTTTAACAGGCTCTCCTAGGCTCCCCATTGGCGGTTTTCAATCGATAAAGCCAGACTTCACTGTTGTCGAGAAGCATCCTGAACCTGGTCAGTCTAGCGATGATTATCTTCCCTCAGTAATGACTTGTGCAAATTTTCTTAAGTTGCCAAATTATTCTCTGCAAGACATCATGAAGTCCAGAATATGTCACGCCATAAAAGAAGGTGCAAATTCATTTCATTTGTCTTGAATAGTATATGAAGTGGATCGAACAACCGCTCAAATTTTGTCGGGAATTCATATTCGTTAGAAGGTAGATAATTTTTATTGAATACTATTAATAAACGACTTAACACAAATCGCAGCTCTCTGAATTGTCAGGAATGTAAAAAAAAGCACATGAAGTCGAGTAAACAAAGTTATTAGAGTATTAAAGAGCATGGGAGTAATAATTTGACCCAGGTCGCATATATGGAGAAGGTGTTTCCAATCTCAGTTAAGTCTCACATTTTTTAAACATAATTACTCAAAGTAACATTTTTGGAGAGAATCATAATGCCTCCAAAAAAGCAACAGTTTTAAAACTCATGAATAAAACACTAAAATGAATTCAGGATATTTTTAGTTTAAATTAAAGACATGATTTCTAAGAAGAATTTTCTTTAAACTAAATACTTTAGATACCGTTGTTGCCAAGGAACTCTCACTGAGGTTTGTTATATCTTGATCTCGAAAGACAAATCAAAAGTTCCATCGCTTCACTCAAGTCAATTCGAATTTTCTTAAGGGAATACGAAATATTAAGTTTCCATCTCACTTAAGGGAAACTTTGGATGGCGGATTTTGACTAAAAGAGAGACTTCATACAAGAGGGGAGAGTGCATATTTTCAGTGAGATCTCACTCATAAAATACGGGGCTACGTTTTCGAGAGCACACACTAAAATGCCTAGTGACCTTGACACACTTGTTAGTGGTTTGGTAAAAGCTTCACCACCAGGAGAGTTGACAGATGTTAAGAACAACTTAATGAGTATAGTTCAAAAGGAGAACAAATCAGTTGTCAACAATTCCATAAGCAACTTCATTGAAACAAAAGGTTTAGCTATAGATGAGCGATTTATTGCCAGCAACTATAACAAAGACCCGAACTCCTCTAAATTTATTGATTTTATTGGGAAGAAAAAGTTCAATCTCGATTTGGCTACTCAAAGTGCCATTGATATCGAAGAATACAATCCTGATGTCGAGTATCCCGTTTATTTTGACCTTTTGGTCGAGGCCCTCGACATTTACGGGGAAGACCATTATCCATCTCAGTTTGTTTACACAATCATTCCAAACTCAAGAGGGGGAATAGAGATTGTTCTCATTGGGGAGAAGTTAAGTCAAGCCAATTTTTACACTGGGCGCTGGAGCTCTGTGTATTCTGTTAACAAGGAGGGTTATTTACAAGGTACTATTTCTTTGGATATTCATTACTATGAGGATGGTAATGTCAGGCTTGAGTTTGAAGAAGCAACAGACAAAGTAAAGCTCGCCGAGGTTAATGCCACTGAAATAGTGAACTATATTGGGAAATCTGAGAATAAGGCGACTTTAAAATTGATGGACGATTTTTCTTTGTTAAATCAAAAGTACTTCAAGAATTTGAGAAGATTATTGCCTGTCACGAAGTCAAAAATTAATTGGGGTAAAGCCATAGGAAACTATCGATTAGGTTCTCAGGTCGTGAATACAAACTGATCTGTCATTTTTGTCAAGAAATGGTAGAGTTATCAAAATGAGTAATGTAGCAAAGCATCGCTCGCTTCAACATTGTTGTAGTTTGTAAAAATGAGGAGTGTTGTCTCAAGTCCAATTGAGTTTGAGTAAAGTCCACAAAACAAAAAATAAAACCAAAAGAATCATAACGATCCTGGTTAAGCTAGAGTTCTTGCTCATGACATTTTGCAAATCTCCACTTGACCTTTTGACCTTTGTCCAAAGCTGACCGAAGCTGTCACCCAAGTTGTCTAAAATCAGTGTGTCTTGCTGAACTCTGCCGTAAATATCACGGTCAACAGTTGTTCGGAATTGATGCAAAGTTTGAGAAAGTCTTTCGAAATCATTGTTGTTCTGTTCTTCTCTGTGGTTGTATAAATTCGACATCTTCTCTCAAGACAGGTTAGCCTGTTTGATCTTTGAGTAGGGTCTCATACATACTGCACATAAAACAGTATTCTGGAGACGATCGGAATTTGTTTTTGAACCGAGGCAACCAGAACGCCTAGCGATCGATTGCTAAAATATTTACTCAGTGCAAGTGTTATAAATTGAACTTATAAATATGCAAGCTAATACTGCAAGAAACGGTCGGTAGAATCATTTTGATTTGGAGTAAAAGTTTTGCCAGGATACTGCGGTCCCGAAATGAGATTTTCATTTCCAAACCCTGCGCTAGTACTTTGTTGGCGCAAAAATCTCCCATTCAAGTCCGATGTATCATATCCCAAGGGAAATTCATCAGCAGGGTAAAACAGTGAGTTTTTCTGCAAGGGATGATTCTTGTTCGTAATCGTTCGCTCAACGAGGTCGTTATAAGCTTTAATCTCCTTGTTCAACAGATCATTAAGAGCTTTAAGCTCATCCTTTCGAGTGCTGTGATTTTCAATCATTTTCGCAACAACGGGCTTCACATGGGTGGTATTGTTATACAATTCTGTAACTTGTTCCTCCGAGACAACGTTCCAATCTGATGAAAGTAGAGCTAGCAATTTATCGACTTTCCTCAGCTCAACTTCAATTAATGTTTTTTCCATTTTCTTTTCCCTGGAAAACTCTTCAGGGGATTTAGCTACCACAGGCGTAACATAATTGAGAGGAAAAATCCCAATTTTTCCATTAGACAAAGAGCCTCTCCACCAATCTCTATAAACAGACTCAATAACATTGATAATATCACCCTTGCGGAAGGATAGTTCATCTGGTTCGTATGAAATCAAATCATACAAAGCACACACCCTCTTCACATTAGCGATGGTAGCAGTATCCGAATCTTGCATTGCGTGTTTGGTAGCTCCACCTGAAGGCGTATTCAGAATATCTGAGTTACTGATCTTAGTTTCTTTTGCCAAGTGAGTGGCTGGGAGCGGTTTTGAGTTTAGATATGATTTTCTAACATTCTGCTCTCGTTCGTATTCCTGAGCAGAAAGTTTGAGTGCTCTCTCAAATTCCAGGTCCTCCATTTTTTTGTCTTGTGCTGTAAGCTCAAACTTGGCGGGCTTATCCGGGGTCAATTTGAGGTACTTCTTATACTTCTTATGCACAATATCATGAGCATCCTGAATGGCTTTCAACGATGGATCTTCTTTTAGAGAGTTGTGCAATTGCTCAATGACCTCAACTATGCGGAATTTCAATTCTTTGTGTAATCTTTTATCAGCTAATTTCTCTAGCAAGTTTTCTTTCAAAAAAGACAGCGAAGCAATCTCTTGTTGCATTCGTGAGCCACAATTCTCTGCTGCAGCAAGCACTAGCGTTAGTGTACGGAGAAGTACATTAGCATCCTTCTTAGATAGCCTAGTCTTGAATACCCTTACCGCTAACTTCGTATTCGATTCAGGATCGCTGGATATCAAGTCACATGTATCTAAAATATACTGCCAGTTGTCAGAAGTTAAATTTTCATTGGTCGCTTTTTGTATAGATTTTTCTAGCTCACTCATGATGGTTAGTAGAGAGTCGAGGATTACGTAAACTTCTGGGGTCACCCTCAAATAAATACCTGCATACAGCAAATAAATCTGGTTTTTATCTGTAGGCAATTAGTGCTTAAAAATAGGCAAAATATTGGTTGTAGGTTTCTGTTTGTATCATTCGTTAGTTGACAGCTATTGATCACTTAGGATCTGTTTAACTTGACACGAAAGTATTGGGTCAAAGCCCCGTACACCATGATACTTCGCAAAACCAGTATCCTTTTCTTTCGCGAAAACAAACTACTCCAATGAGCAGATTGGCCCCAAATACAGAGAACAACAGACGCAGAGGATCCTCAGTTGGCCAGATCAATTTGGGTGATACCGCTGGTTCCAGCTTCTCAACAATGAGATTGAGTCATTCTCAGAAGCAGATGCTGAGAACTCGTATTCAAGAGTTGAGTAAAGAGTCAAAAAGCGACGGTGCTATCTTGAAAAAAATGCGTATTGCTTTTAAAGAACTTACCTTTCGCCATAGCTGGGTAAAACCAATGATAATTTTATTTTCTTCATTGGGGGTTTATTTTGGTAGCGTTCCGGGCTCGCCAGTGCACGAATTCATGAAAAGCATGATATGCGTGTCTTATTCAATTAAAGGGACAGATCAATACGGTAAAGGAGCTAACGACTTCTTGTTTGTTGCTTATTACGCCTTGTTTTTCACTTTCCTCCGAGAATTTTTGATGTGCTGTATTTTCCGCCCTGCAGCTCACATATTCGGTGTTAAAAAGCCTGGTAAGGTTGCTCGATTCATGGAGCAAGCTTACTCTATGTTCTATTACGGCTTGTCAGGTCCATTTGGTCTCTGGGTTATGTCAAGAACCTCATTATGGTTTTTCGACACCACGGCATTTTATATTGACTATCCTCACAAAACTCATGATTGGTACTTCAAGGTTTACTATCTCGGCCAAGCTGCTTTTTGGGTGCAGCAATCAGTTGTACTTGTTTTGCAACTCGAAAAGCCAAGAAAGGATTTTTACGAACTCATTTTGCATCACATTGTTACCATTGCATTGATTTGGTTATCTTATAGATTTCATTTCACGTGGATGGGATTGGCTGTATATGTGACGATGGATGTTTCAGACTTTTTTTTGGCCACTTCGAAAACCTTAAACTATTGTGACTCACCATTAGCAGTTCCATTTTTCTTGTTCTTTGTTGGAGTATGGATATACTTGAGACATTATATCAATTTAAAGATCTTGTGGTCGGTATTGACCGAATTTAGATCAATCGGCGAGTGGGAATTGAATTGGGTTACACAGCAATATAAGTGCTGGATTTCACAGCCAATTGTTTTCAGCTTATTGTTTGCATTGCAAATTCTTAATGCTTATTGGCTTTTCTTAATTATTAGAATTCTTTATCGTTATGTCGTGGGTGGAGTTGCTGCGGACGAGAGAAGTGATGACGAGGATGAAATAGAGGGTCAGGATTCTGAGATTGTTTCTAAGAAGGAAAATTAAACAAGAAAATTCAAGCCTTTTAGAAGACATGGCTGGGATCTAGATTCTTATAATAGATGACAATTGTTATTTTCTATATACAGTAAAGCCTGAGTTTTCACAACCTTATAGATTGGCTTTATAACCCGCATAAACTTCATGTCTTTTCTGAATTCCTTCATTCGCGGCCTTCGACAAGACTCCTAAGATTAAAGAGGAGGCCCTCATCGAGTCGTCATTGCAAGGAATTGGATATGTCAACAATGAAGGTTCCATATTAGTGTCACACAAACCGATCGTGGGAATTCTCAGTTTGATGGACTCTCCAATACAATTTCTATTCTCCACTGGATTCAACAAAACTATGAGATCGGGCTTGATAAGAGAGTCTTCCTCACCCGAAAGAGTTTTTCCAGTTGGCTCATCAGCATAATTCACTTCTACCTTCTGATGCCCACCAATTTGCTTTGAAACTTCTGTAAAATTTGTGATTGTCCCTGGAATCCATCTATGCGAAACATAGTATCCATTACTCCTGATGGCTGCCAGTTCTAATGCTTTCTGTTGCTCTGGCTGTCTAGTTGTTCCAACATATAGAATAATACCACCTTTAAACGCCACATCTTCTATAACTTTCGCTGCTCGTCTCAAAGCAGAGATTGTTTCATTCAAATCGATCAAGTGTATACCTTGATATTCACCATAAATGAAAGGCTGCGTGGAGGGTCTCCACAGAGCTCTTGAGTGGCCCAAATGACAGCCAGCGGCTAAAAGGGTTGCGACATTGACTTCAGAAAAATTCTTAGGCTTCTCAATATCATCACTTGGAACATAAGTCTTGGAAACTTCGCTTCCGAGTAAACCAGAATGGCTCATATGAGCGACATGTCTTAAAAAAAGTTCCTGCTTAGAATACGCTTTGTAATCAGGAGTAGGTTTCAAGTTTGGATAGCGATTGAGAAACTCACTGTTAGTCGTGGA
Source organism: Metschnikowia colocasiae (assembly GCA_002370175.1). Lineage (NCBI taxonomy): Eukaryota > Fungi > Ascomycota > Pichiomycetes > Serinales > Metschnikowiaceae > Metschnikowia > Metschnikowia colocasiae. Next base: position 43,512 of record NKZV01001132.1, on the reverse strand, counting down.
TTTGATTTTTTGCGAGAGCGCTTCGTCTCGTTCACCCATATTGCCAGCTTCCTTAGGGTCCAATTTTCCGATCCATGGCCTTCCAATCACTTCTTTCGGTGGTAACTTCATACTTTCGAACAAAAATTGCTCAATTTGCTCATCTAATTGCCGGGTTTTATCCTGCGGTAACAGGTCCAATTGCTTCTGTAAAGACTTGAGCCTTTCAGCAATGGAAGAAGCCGACGTTGAATTAAGTTCAGTAATTTGCTTTTTGGTTTTTTCTTTCAACTCTCGTAAAGCTTTTTCCTTGACTAATGCCTCTTCTTCCTTTGCGAGTGCTTCTGCCAATGCTTTCTCTCTTAGTTGTCTTGACGCATCGGGATCTAGATTGGTCGAGCCAAGACGCTCTTCAGTTAATGTTGAGTTCAATCTGAGACTAAATCTCACAGAAACTGGCACTCTTCTGAGTGTTTGACCAATTTTAAGCATGCGTACAATAATGCTTCTTTGGTGGTACCAGATATTTTCAGTATTTTTTCTACGTTCGCACACGACCACATTTCACAGGTGACGTGCCTGATAGCTCGTACATATTCATATGGAAAAAACCTCCGCTGAAGGGTTGGATATCTTCATCAATGAAGTCCTCAATGACTCAAGAAACTCTTCTGGCTCAATTAACCTTATATTCATGAATACTGAGACTTTAAACTTGTGCAAGAAAATTGCTTTGAAGCGATTGCCGATATCATGTATTAATTCTCTTTCAAAGGTTAGTATTCTTTACTTCAAAAGCCATCGCCAAGTTACGCAGTTCGTGAAGGAAAATATTTCAACTAATGATAACAGTTGTGCTGTTTATGGTTTTTGCGATTTTGACACTGCTTATCGTGGGTCACCAGTCTCAGGTAGAGTACTAACCTACCTATTGGGGAGGTTGACGCAACTAGAAAATGTAAAGGTTCACATAAAAGGGATTTCGGAAATCGAGCAGACTCAGATTATAGATTCAAATGAAACCGCAAGCTATTGGCATAGATATAATTGAGCTTTTGAATCAGAGATTACTTAATCTCTTCTGCCTCCTCATTTTCTGCCTCATCGTCCTCAGCTCCATTTTGCCCTAATTGACTAGCAAGGGAACTCAAATCACCATTTGCACCACTATTGGCGAGAATTTGAGAGATATCAAAATTGCCAGCACCGCCTTGACCACCCATCATACTTGCCATGTCACCCATTCCTGGCATACCACCTGCACCGCCCATCATACTTGCCATGTCACCCATTCCTGGCATACCACCTGCGCCGCCCATCATACCTGCCATGTCATCCTCTTCGACATGCTCATCTTGTTCATCCTCGTCAACCCATTTATCAAAGTCAGTCTTGATGTAATGCAACTTCAACTTCTCTTTCAAGAGCCTTGGCCAAAATTCAGCTTGAGCTTTCTTCTTTTGCAACACAAACGTGATGCTGTTTCCAGAGTCACGTCTGCGCGATTTCTCTGGGTCAATTTCGTCATAAAACTCCAAGTTCAAGTCGTATTTAGTAGACCCATCAGAAGACTCCGCATTGAACTTCAATGACTGGCTGTTCAAATCAAGATTCACATTGATAGGATCTTGCACTTGAATAGTGAGGAATATAACATTTTTATTTTCATCTGAATCACTGGAACGTTGAGCCCATAAAACTGTAGGATGCGTAGCCATTATTGATCACTGTTGTAGGAGGCGTATGTCGCGGACGAAATTCGCTTGAGTTTTGTAACTGATTCACCATTCCAGAACATTCGATCACGTGACCAGGAAATAAAGTATGGAATAACATACTTACTTCACGCTCAGATCAAACCTTCAATTGAGAAATCTTTCCAAATGATACTCAAAAGTTTGAAAATTGATCTTGAAATTTTATGGAACTCACGACTTCAATTTTTCTTTCGAATCGTAGTTGTTAAATTGATTGCTAAGGTTTAGTTTGTTGTGCGAAACGCTTTACTTCTGCATACTGTATTCTGGTACGATAGTGCAGTTAAACTCTTACAACATCTGTACTTCCTGTCCTGGGTCTGGACAGGTGATTGTAGAGATAGTTATGTTGCATATTCCTATAATACCAAACTATTGGGCTCTGTGATGGACCTCTTTGTATCAATGCCCTGCAATAAAAGTGGGAAATTCCCCTCCCTTAGATACTGGGTTTGCCTGCATACACAAACAAAGACTTGACTCTGTTTGGGTTCATCGTAAACGCTTTAACACGTGATTCTGTGCTATTGAAGTTGAAGCAGTCTGCTGAAGTATTACCAATCAGAGTCAGATGCATAATGAATTTCATGCATCCTACATAGCACTGAATTGTGAAATCTCTCTGTCTCACAGCTAGACCCGAGATGTACAGGTCCTCGCAGTTCAACATAGTTGTCGTTCAGTCTGTGTACAGTACATATATTTCGCTATCCGCGATAAGATAGATAGACTACCTACAACCCTCAATTAAATAATGCTAACCGAGCTACCTGTTGAGATCCAGGTGAGATTACTCAAACTTTGTCCCAGCAGCTCCCTCAAGCTTACAAATTCATATTTCTACTTGCTATACAATGAGCTCTTTTTCGATAAATTGACTCAAACGTTTGGAGAGAATGCAACTCTCATAGTTGCTAAGATATACCCATGGTTGCGCACATACATAAAGTCTCTAGACTATTTCCGATACAAGTCCAGAAACGTCATTGCCTCAAGGTTGAAGCTTGAAGATATTCTGAACTTTGAGGAAACTAAATTAGAAGATATTCTAAATGCTGAATACATCAAAGACTCATGGAAATATGTGTATTCTTTGTTCAAAAACAGAAGACTCTTTGCCGAATACTCCGACTACAAAATTGATGAACCAACAAACTATGTATACAACCACTATGTGGAGATAAATCGAACTTATTTGCTCTCCTACCACAAATCAATTTGGTTAGCCCCAGGTAAATATAACTTAAATATTGGCCTCGTTATAAAGCATGGAAATGGCCTTGGAACTACAAAGTTTGAGATTAAACATAAAATGCCCAACGGAGAGGATCGGGTAATGACTTTTTTCCCTCCCACAAATATCAAAGAAATTCTCCCGAAAGATCAATTCTGTTTCTTGAAAATTGCTGAGTTTGACTTGCCTCCAATAGATTCAAGCTACGCAAGTGGCGAGTTAAAGCAAAAGCGCCTCCATAGAGTTGAGCTCACTATGGAAGAGATTGGCCTTTACTTAAAATCAGGCTTTAGTATTTATTTCATTGACATCTCTCTGCCATCCATGATATTCAATGACTACGACTTGCTTTACTACTCTTGCCTGGAAACGAATTACAAATTGTACATCAATTTACCACTCAAAAACCTATATAAAGCACTCGATTACGTGCAAGGTGGTGAAGAACAGAAATTCAATTCCACCTATGGTTCAGGAGATCCTGAGAGTATTCGCACAGCCTACGATTTCAATTACGATTTTGATAGCGAGCTTACCTTTCCAGATCCAGATAAACAACTACTCACATACGCCGAGTTTTTTTTCAACAATTCCACAAATAAGAGGCATTTTAAATTCAACACCGTCTACCAAAAGCGGCAATTCATTAATCGATTTGGTGATTTCAACCACGAGGAGAAAAATGGCAAACTTTGTACGTATGATACACAAGGGATAAAATGGCGAATACCCATTTTAGGAGAGTTGTGAAATTCTGCGTAAACCTAAATTAGCCCATTTTCTGACAGGCACATATTACAGTGTTTTTCAAAACTAATCGAACCAGCGCGACAAAATGTTTCGAACCACACTAGCAAAATTAAACAAACCAATAATTCAAAAAGTTTCGTACCCCGTCGCACAGTCTTTCAAACCAAATGGCGTAATGTTTCACACCAACTTTTATTAGAATTCAATATTCTGAAATCTTAAATCTGGAGGATTGCCTTATAAGTACTACATTTGGGAGTCTTGCAGTACCAATCAAGGGTCAAAACGGACGGAACTGAACTGATTTCCTTGTTATCCTGTATACAAAGTATTGATTTGTTTAATTTTGCTAGTGTGGTTCGAAACATTTTGTCGCGCTGGTTCGATTGGTTTTGAAAAACACTGTATGTACGTCCCAAAAACTTTAAAACTTTTCGCACGTCACTAGAATAACTCAATCTTTAAGAAATAGTATTACTTCCCAGGATATAGAGACCGCTAATTTTATGCAAACAAGTATTAAAAACGCCATGCACCCACAACAATTCTATTGACTGTTATCAATATTTACTGAATTAAAATTAGGAAACAAGCAAGAAAAAAAATGAACTCAAAAATACCATATCACAACTCATAATCCTAAATAAGTATATATCTCAATCAGTGAATACCAAAGGCATCCTCCAAAAAAAGCAAAATATATATCTTACAATAAATCATAACTGTAAAGGTAACAAAAAGCTTCTACGTAAATTAAATTGCTAGATATTTGATCATTCCCTTCATGACGTAGCAAAGAACTTATACGAACACATTCCGATAACAACTAAAAAACTAACTACTCGTAAAATCAGGCACAACAATATCATTATCTTCCTCAAAGTCTTGACAGTAGTCATATAATATTGTAAGATAACTAATCAACTGTTAATACACAGAGAATGCGGACGTTCCAAGCGCAAGAATAAATCATCCTTTAAACTCAAATCTTGCCTTTTTGTATTAAAACCTCACCTACTAATACTATCTGTGATCTCGTTAGCAGTAACACCAAAAGTGATAAATTTCATATTATAACACAACGTGCTCTACGTCTCGTTGGCATAATTTAGAAACAGCTCCCTACTGTTTTCGACACATTTCCAGTCTTACTATATGACACTGCAAAAAATCTAGCGTGTTGCTACAGAACGAAAACCTTTTTAGCCTGGTAGTATACATCAAATAAACACAAAACTTTAATATGGTTTTGAAATACAATTTTTTCACAATAGCGCCATGCTTCTCACTCTATGCTTCGCCTTCTTCATACAATACCACATGTTTCAACGAAATTTCCAATGTTCAAATGAAATTGGCCGAAACTGGAGTTGTCAACAAAAAAAATATTATTTCATTCTGTCTCTTTGCAATGTTGACGGACTCTAATTATATTTCCAATCAATTTGATACTACCACAACGTATGGTAATTTCTAATTTTGGTAGGGTAGGTTGTTCGTCAATAATTGTACTTGTATGTCTTGTGTCATCTTGAAATTGTACGAATATTTCATCATTGCAGTGACAACTTCTTTGAATTTAGTAAACAAAATATTAATATGTATATAGCTTTGAAGTTCATTCTTTTTCTACAATCCTACGTTCTTCAGGTGATGCTGCTAGACGAAAAATTCGCTAGCAAAGCAGGGCTGAGTTCAAAAGTTTACATTTCAAGACGTACCGTTGTACATTTTTGTCGCGTTTTAGATTCTAGGAAGCGCTGAAATTATCAATCAAATAGTTAAATTAGTATTATCTGAGTAAATGACATATATATTGGAATTGAGCGAATGGATGCAAGATAGTCTGTTATGAATCGGCCTCCAGGATTTAGTGAGAAACATTGCCAGTTGTCTATTTAGTTCGTGTATTGGTACTTGGAACTTCTTTTTGTGATTAGTCAAAATAGATGTTTCTTTTTTTTAAGGTTTACGAAACTTAATATTGTCGGTTTGAAAAGTGGTCGCCGATATGATGTGTGTGCATCGTTAAGCTACTGATTGTAGAGGCTATTCGAGTATTTTTGGATTTCGTTTGTTATTTTGAAGGGTATATTTTGGGTGAATCGATACGCATTGTATTGCATTTACAAGAACGATTGGATATTATTTATATTACCGGATTTTTGTGGAGTATTTATAACAATTAAATTGTTTTTTGGGAGTTTGATTATTTATCTAACACATATCCCATCCCATGGAGTACCGTGTAACGAAGTTTTTGTAGTGCAGAATTTCGTAGTGGAAGTTTTGTGATAAATATTTATTTAGTTGGTGCGATCACCCCTCGCTGGGTTTAGTTATGTAAATATATTCAAAGGCAAAGCCCGAATCTGCTAGCCTCTTGTAACATAATTTTTATTTTGTTGGCATTACATTATATATCGCAATATACCTTTTATAAGATCTATGGTTCCTTTCTTTATATCAAAGAAAAATTAGACTTCGAGAAATTAGAAACTATAGCAAATGCTAGATATTATAGTTTACATTTAGATCCTGAATTAAAAAGAATAATACTTAAATTGAGTTAATACTATGAATAATTATAATTTACTACCAAAGGAGATTAATCATCCCCTCCGGGGATAATTTATCCCAAATCAGTGAATACGAATCGCTGTGAAAGCATATTTCAGGGCCGTTTTCACTAATTTGAACGAAAGTATTTTTGGGTGCTGCTTACGCCCTGAGGAACATAGACAAGTCGTTCACGAAAATATTGTCTCAATGTGGTTCTTACCAGAAAAATATTGTAGCGATTTTATACAAAAGTGGGAAATTTTGACTGACTATTGATTAGTAAAGCTGCGAAGCGTAGGCATGGTACAATTGACTGTCGGCGTCTGCAGTATTAGAATTTGTTTGGAACTTTGATGCATTAAAATACACCTTCGAGTCCAGATCAGAGGTTTCAAGCTTTCTCCTCTGAGTATAAAATGCGGAAATAAAGCAAGGAATATTCGCTAGCTGGAATTGCGCCTGATACATCAGCAAGTCAGTAGCACTCACAAGTAGTTCCAGTTCACAATCACTTCTCAAAGTATTTCCCGAGTCGTCTTCCTTCAACACGTTTTTCTCGGGCCATTTGCCAGCTCTGAAACCCGCGAGCTGGCCCAATCTGGATTGCAAGAACAACTTTAAAGCCTTCGAGTTGTTGCCACTGTCATTTTCGGCTTTGATTGGAGAGACCGCTTCAGACTCATTTAGCTCGGTAAGATAAGTGGAATTTTCATCGTGTTCTTCGGAGCGTGATTTATCTTCCTTGACTACTATATTAGCATCGTATCTTTCCCCAGTGTTTTCATGCACTGCTTTTTTAAAATAGGGTTTCCTGCTTTCAAAAGGACTGTAGTCAAAATTCTTCGCAATGATACTGGAGTTTGAAGGAAAGTAGCGAACATTTGAATTCATGTTGAACTGAAAAAGCTCCAAAAAGGATTGAAAGCTCCGTGACCCATAGCATTCATTGAACCAAAAGTCATTCGTTTCCTGTTGCTCCGAACGCTTGAGCACAGATGTGTGTCGCTCTTGGTCAATTAACTCCTCTTTTGATTTCAAAAAATTCTGATTAAACCATACTTGATAACTGGTTTTGGTGAGGACATTTTGTCTTAAAATTTGATTATGAAGGTAATAATCGTTTTGCATTTCCCATAACTTCAACCTATGAGGGTCATAGACATAATTGCCGAGGAACAAATTGATGGCTTCTTGGCGTATCAGGTCCATAAAGGAGTTGGAGTAAATTCTCTTGATGCTGTTAAGCATATCTCTAGTATGAGATGACCACTGGTTTATTCTTCGGTACGAGTCCATAGTGTTAACTAAGTTAGAGCCCCCATATTGCACTGCTATAGTGTCACCATGGTCATGGAATATTTCCGTGAGAATGTTTATTAGGTCAGAGTCATAATCCAAGTCTGTGAACAGAGATATAAATCCAAGACTTTGTAACTGCTGCGAGAGGGCTTCTTTGCAAATGATAAATTGAGCAGCATTTGTACGATCTAAACAGTCAATGCAATTTGTTCTGACAACTCCTCTTTGTATTTTTGTTGAAGCGAAATCATGACCGTTGTGAAAGAACCCCGTCTTTCTAATTGCTTCTTTCGCAATGTCTTGCAAAGGCGATATCACATCAAGGTTTTTTTTAGAGTGTTTGGACATGTCAAAAGATTGATAAATTAGTTTTTTGTCCGTGGGCAAAAACTGATTCAAGTACTTGATGCAATTTTCAAAATGATGATTTAATTTCAGCTCCCGAGGCTGTTTCTCTTTAGTTTTAATCAAATTCAAAATTATTATTGGCTGACCATATCTTTGGAATAGATTATTGAAGTGTATGGCAGAACTCTGATAAAAAGGGTCAGACAAGTTGATTTCAATGGGTGGTTTAGGTAATCTGTTCAAATCTTGTGTCCAATAAAGAGGAATTGACCCTCGGTGTTGAACAAAACTTGTGTATCTTGAATTTTTGAAAAAGCCATGTTTAGGGTCATGAAAAGATGATGTTAACATATCAGAAACAATTTGTTCGGTTTCCACTTCGTTTGCCACATTTCCACTATCATTGACACCTCTTTTTAAGAACCTCGCTCCTGCAAAATGATGCGATCTTCGTGCAATTATTGTAATATAGATCTTGCGCCCATAAATTGAGATGTTAGCCTGATCAACAAATCCATGAATGATTGGTTGAAACCAGTCAAATGTAGCAAAATCCACTTGTTCTAGAATTGGTTTTAGTAGCAAATTGTTCCATATAAACCGCTCGTTCACTCCCGTGCCTCCTATGCTCGGTTTTGTCTTGGAATCTCGATACATAAAAGTATCTGTTCTCTGTCTGAGAATATTTGTTTGTAAGGAGTTGGTAACATCGTACGTGTAACTGAAATAGAAGGTTTTTCCCAAATCCAAGTACTTGAAAATAGAAAGAAGTCTGTCTTCATCGCTGTATTTGTCCGGGCGCTTGTAATTAAATTCGAGAGGAATCAATTTAGTTTCGTCAACATGATAAATGAAATGTCCTCCCAAGACCGCCACTTGACTGCATTTGGTGATAACAGACAAGTAAAATCCGCCAGTAAATTTTATAAAACCGAGTAGCCCAAATGCCTGAGTTATGCGATGGATGCCACCCTCAATTGATTCATTTAGTCCATCAAGTAATTCGACCATACCTTTGCGTGTGTAGAAGTAACTTTTATCCTCTAGCAAAGTTAGGGAAAAGTCACTCTCAGCTTCGCAAGATATTTCGATAATTCGAAAGAGGCTTTCTTTAGCATTGCTGCCCACTATGTACATAGTGTTGCAAGAATTGTAAATTGTGAACTTTTGTAATATAATCCTTTTGTTGCTAGACTCCGGTCCCCCCTGACCACTCATAATCTCCTGATTCATTTGCATGATCGCAGTAGCATCATAATTTTCATTTGGGGCTTCTGAATGATGCGAAGACGTGGTATTGCTTGCTGTAACGTTTACCATTAACTTATATGTGTACTCTCACTCCTCTGCTCTGCATGCGTTTATTACTGCATTTAAATTTATGTTATCGGTCCTGCATATATTAACTACTCCCTGTGTTGCAATAGTCTAGAATCTCAAGTCATCATCTAATCTTCGTCTCGTAGTCGCACGTCTTTTAGAGCCATTATAATCATCAACCTCTCTTCTCATATTTTCTCTTTTAAGTCGCCTAGAACTTCTTTCCCTCTCAATTTCCCGCTTCTCAATCTCCCAAGGACTCAATATCTCAATGAAAGGTTCCCAAACAGCATTACCATTGTGAATACTACTGTCGGTCCGTATACGAATATTTTTTTCGAAAATTAGTCCCGCCAACTGTTGATATTTGTGAAGATCATGGTTGTATGATCCGTCCGCTATTTCTTTTTTTAATCTCAAGATCATTTCGTGAAGGCTATGTGCGATAGCTGGTTTAAATTCTAAGCTCAACCCCATATCAGACACAACTATCTCTGCGAAATCTTCTGGAGTAATGTCACTTTGCTTAAGATCCCATTCAAATTTATCCGCATACAATTTCTTGTCCAAGTTGACTGACAAATCCACAATTACATGAAACTCACTGTTTAGAGGTAATTGCAAACTAGTCACAAAATTGTAGTCTTCTATTTGCTTGTTGATCGAATCAACGATTTCCAGGTGAACCAGCTGGGGAAGCTCTAGTTCACTACAAAGTAGACTTGCAAATCTTTCTGGTGTGACGAGTGATTCTCCGATATTCCACATGAAAAAATCTACCAATTTTGAAGTGCCTCCATTATATTCAATGTTCAATTTTATTGGAATAAGGATATCAGAAGATGTGATATTGGAAAAGTCAGTCTCGCTCTCATTTTCGGTAGCACGAAAGGATCTTGCGGGCTTTAACAAATGCTTTTGAACAGTAGTAGAGTTACTCGTGTTAGCTATCGAGAATGGGGTGTTTAGATTGGCCTCTTCCTCATAGTCAAAGTCCTCATTGACATTGTCAAACTCTGCATAATTGATTTGTTGAGCATTCCTTTTAGCAGACCTTTCTTGGGGAACATTTGTCACTATGAGAGCATTTTCCAGGTCCTTACTCAATCTAGAAGTGAGGCCCGTACTGAGAGCTTGCGGATTAAAGGCATGGTTTTGATAAGTTAAAGACATTTTGATGTTTTTAAAGTTCATGAACATACTCACAGTCAGCACGAAAAGTCGCGTTCCCTTCAAGTAGGTATCTGCACGACTGCTCCTCGATTTGTTTACTACAAATGAACAGCCAAATAATTCTAAATAAACTACTGGATGAGTCAAGCTTTGATTCCGTATTTTCCTTTGAGCAGTTTCTCAAAGAATTTAGACATGATATGAATTCAGAAATTGCAAATGAGCTATATCAAATTATGGTGAAGCAGCGTACGGTCGCAGTCACAAATGTCAAATCAAGCGCCAGCAGATGCCTCCATTCATTAGAGAGCTCAGGTTCGGATGGAGGTAGTACTATCGAGTTCTCAGTCTACAAACTAATTGAGGATTTATCAACCGCCGTTGAATTAGGGAAAACTCATCTTGACTTGATAAAGCAAGACACTAAACATAATCTCCGAGAAATGAATCAAAGGCTAAGCGAGGCTAGCACTTATATTTCAGGCTTAGATATACCTAGCAATGAATTTGTGACAAGCATTCATTCAAGCAAATGCATTCATATGTTGGAGGAAAATTAGGGACACACCTCAGTGGCCCACTTCAAATCTTCTTTGCTTTCAGGGCCCACCCATCTCCAAATATCGAAAGTCCAATTAAGATCGTTTCTATCACCAATATAATGGGAAGTCTCAACTGCACCAAGGGGATGCCTCCATATGTAAATGAGCTGCCCGACTCGCGAGTGCACAAGAGCCATGGCGCACATTGTGCACGGTTCGTGAGTGGTATAGACTAATAGGTTATGACATAAATATCCCTGATTCAGGTCACCAATCAGATCGCACCTCGAGGACAATTCGGATTTTGCTATTTCTGAAATTGCACACATCGTGCTATGCAGCAAAATATTCAGATGGCTCTGGTCATTTGCTATCTGAAGAATTTTGATGCTTTCTTCTTCAATTTCTTTTTTAGCGATGATGGTGACTACGCACTTGTTTGATCTAGCCTTTTGAATGAGTAATGCTATGATTTTGCGCTCATCTTCTATGTCAAACTTAGCTGTAACAAGCTGTTGATGGTTGGGATTCCCTTTCCATGAAAGCGGCCAATATTGTGCACTCCATCTCAATGCAATTTCTTTTGTATGAGGAAGCTCTAAGGGAATTTCGTGCTTCCGTAAGTGTTCCTCATCAAAGCCAAGATCAAATTCACCTCTTAGAAGATCCAAAACAAACAGTTTATCTTTCGCCGTATGCACCGAACATAGAACTGATGTAATGTAGGTAACACCCTTAACAGACAGCTTTTTGAATCTTTTTATGTGACTGTAATCTGAACCATCAAGCGGCTTTAAAAATTTCTCAATGAAAACCACTATAGCTTTTGTCTGCTGAGGAAGAACATCACAAACCCACACTTCAGTGGTCAACGGTTCACTTCTATGCTGATCTTGACAATTTGAGCGCTTGATTTGTTTCAAGCAATTGTCGATTGTTGAATTCTCTAAATCAACGTTAGCTGGTATCTTTAATTTACCCATGACGGAATCTTATTGTCAAGCGAGCATCTTTTTTCGCGTCAAATACAAATCAACCATTTCTTACATGCCAGATGTCAGACCTCTAAGGCAGGTTTTACTTGATCTAGGTATTCAATGGAAGGAGACTCATTTCAATAAGCAAAATGGATATGAACTAAAAGACCACTCATTTGACGCATTCTTGAATCAAACATTGGTTGAATTGAGAAAAGATCCGACACCCATCATCGACGTAAGCAACCAAGAAAATAATGCTTTTTCATATTTGGAATTTATCGAAAGCATTTTAGAAAAGACCTTTTTGATGACAAAATCAAATAACCATAATGTTTGTGGCACGAGCTTCCTTTGCAGTCTCTTAAATCACCATCACTGGGAGACTCTTTGTCTTTATATGGGACGTCAGAACTTTATTAGACTACTATGTGCTCTGTCTTGTTTCAAACAAACAAATGCAAGCCCTTTGTACCTACCTTTGCTTAATCCAACGAGCTATAAATCTCAAAGTGACAAAAAGATGCTTAGAATTTCACGAATGTATTACAGATGGCGCCCCTCAATTCTCCGGACTCGGCTCTTTACCACAACTTCCCAGAAACTACTATACTCAATCTTAGAATACAATATAGAGCCTCGAAATACACCGAAAAAATTTAGACAACTTCAAAAATTAGTACAAAAGATGTGTCTAAATGAGGCAAAACTTGATTACTCTTCGATTTTGAGTAATGTTCTCTCACAAAGAAAGTCTGACCGGATTTTCGATAACTGCACTCCTTTTAACGAAGTTTGCCAATTTGTTCTTCTAGTTATGGAAAGAATTTTCCCCTATAATGCATTCGGGTGCAGAGAAAACCAAAAGCTTGTAAAGAACTCATTCATAAAACTATTGATGACCTCGAAGAATGATGCTATGGATTTGGAAAAACTTGTGTCTGAAATGAAACTCAGCTCGATACAATGGTTAGGCAAAACTGATTCGATGAGCTCATTGCAAGATCTAACAATGAGAAGATCCACATTACAAAAGTTCATGAGGTGGACTTACACTAAATTTTTGACATCCGTTGTAAGCAACTTCTGGTATGTTACCGAAAGTGTGAACGATACAAGTAATAGTGGTATTAAAGCGTCGTTTTTTCTTCACAGTGTGTGGAGAGATTTGACAATTTCATGGTTGACGAAGTACAGCGAGAAATACTTATACGAGGTTTCCGAGCATGATGAGTTCGAAATTTACCACAGTGAGTTTAATTTTGGAATCTTGAGATTGGTTCCGAAGAAATCAGACTTCAGACCTTTGTGTGTACCATGGAAGAGAGTAAGTTGTATTGCTCAAGCTAGAGATGTTGACGACGAGAAGGGAAGACGTGCATTTAAACATCACGACTTCAATTTTATTCGCCCGATTCGAGACGTTCTCAGGTTTCAGCAGACCAAGAAAATCAATGTGTATCCTGAAAAGTATCCGAGATGTTATTCAGTGAGAGATGTTGGTATGCACATAAGTCTTTTCAAAAACAGATTATTGCATTGTCATGAGGGACAAATTCCCGCTTTGTTTGCGGTTCAGTTTGACATGAAGCATTGTTACGACAACCTCAATCAAGCGAAGATAATCAGCTGCATCGAAGAATTGTTTAAAAGTGAACACTCTGAGGAGGTTTTTATCGTGAAAAGGTATCTGCAATTTTCTTCGAACACTAAAAACACTAAGATTTACAAGCGGACTCGTTCATCCATAAAACAAAGAAGAAACGTCGAGGAGCTTGATTTCTACAAATACAAACCAGCCAAAATCAAATCCAAGGAAGGCTTCATAGAAAAAGCAAGAGTTTTTAAATTCTCAAAAGACGATATATTGGATGTTGTTAGAAATCAAGTGCTTGAATCAGTTATGAAGATCCCAGAGTTGGGACAAAGGCTTTTCAAAAGAACTATAGGCGTGTATCAGGGTCTCCCGTTACTGGAAACCTTGTGTGATATCGTTTACAATGCCCTTGTTGATAATGTTTTTACAATTGAAAAGAAAGAGACATATCAAACGTCCCTTCTTTTGAGATTAGCAGACGACTTCTTATTCATATCTACCGAGAAAAGTGATTGTGATATAATAATGGACCGTGCAAATTCCGTTGAAGCTCATAATTATGGTGCTTTTGTCAATCAGGAGAAATGCCACGTGATTTCTTCAGAAACATTAGAAAGCTCGAGTGCTAGTTTTTTGGGCCTTCAGATAGAGTTGAAAGACTTGAGCATTCGCAGAAGTGATTCTCAGCGTGTGGCATTATCAAATAACACAAAGAAGTCATTTGAAGCCACTTTGGCTTACCTTGAGTGGAGATTCAAACTCAAATTATCAAATTACTTACTTGATATGAATCTACTGAGTATCGACATCATCGCTGCTAATGTAACAAATACTATCACACCGATTATCAATTCTGCTATGTCTGGATTTCGTGCCGGAGATCAAGAATCAGAAAAGACAGATAAATTCGAAGCTTTTCTTTGCGAAATGATATACACAGTCATTCATGAATTCGAAAAAGTCAACGGAAAATCTTCGAATTCCGATTATATTCTCAAAGTGGCTTGGAATGCAATAGCTTCATATGCAGCTAAGGAGGGCTTCTCAGTGCATCGACTCAAGTCTTTTCTTGATTACAAGTGATCAAATCAATCCGAAGGAACTCTTGAAATTTTCCGCATCTTTGAGCTGCCTTCTCTTTTCAACTTCTTCAATGCCCCCGGATTTTTTGAGTTTGTTGTCGCCCACAAATTCACCGAGTTCTTCTTGGAAAGGCGAAACTTCCATAATTTGCCTTTCTTTCTCTCTAGCCTTCTCGGCTCTAGCAATAGCATCCAATCTCAGATCATGATCCGGGACAAGAATCGCGACTTCTTGAAGAACAGCATCCCTCACGTTCAATATGCTTTCACCGGGCTCTGTAATATTGATTCTGTTCGAAAATGCATTTTTCCGCACTGTCTGTTTGCTTTGCTCCAAGCTGCATCTCTCTATGAGATCGAAGGTTTCTTGTATCTTTTTGATATCTTCGTCTAAGTCACGGGTCAAATCGTCCTGTAAATTGAAAAATTGCTGCTCCTCACATACTTTGTCGAGCTCAGACTCCCATACTTTTTTCCAAGTTGGTTTCCCTTCTCTGATGTAACTGCAAAGACTATCAAGTAAGGACTTAGCTTCTTCAATCTCCTTGAATGTAGATTTGAGTTGCTTGGGTCCCAATCTCACACCTCTTTGAGCAACGTCTTTTCGAAGTGCTTCCATCATATCTTGCAAATCGTCAACTCTCGTTAGCAATGAATCAGAATCCTCCGAAAGTTTGGCATAGCTCTCATCCATGAATGTTCTATTGGATCCTGATGTACTTTCTTCTAAAAACTTGTCCTTTAACACCCGTAATTCAGAGCAGAAGTTTGTCAACGAATCTCGAATTGTTTTGTTACGAGAAGATTGAGCCTGTTTCAAAGAATTGATTTCTGTGTGTAAAGACTGCAATTCCTTGTAGTAGGCCAAATCCTTAGCTTTGGATCCTTGAGACAGGTCATCAACATTTGAAGGAACATTCACAGGCAGATTAAAGCTTTTAGATGAAATAGACTCCCCAACTTGTGAAATAATTCTTGATACCGCATTATCTAGTTTCAAATCCAAACTTTCAACCTTGTCCTCCAACAGTTTAAGCTTTTCATAGTTGGTATCAGTGATGGCTTTTTTGAGTAGTAGGAGCGAACCATGCTTTATTTCACTCTCGATGGAATGCTCTTCTAACTCAAAGGAAACCCCGGTTTGGGGGTCCAAAATATAAATATCGGGAAAGGTGGAGCTTCCAGGAGAATAGGCGAATTTCTCCACAAATAGTAGTCTTAAAGTTGCCAAAGATAGCGGTAAATCAATTCGAATTTTTTTTGTTTGCTCATCGAGACGCAAGAAAATGTAATTATCGTCCTTGCGAGATGAGTCAGTCGCTTTATCGGACTCTATGACATGTACAGAGTCTTTAGAATCACTAGAGTGTGGAACTTTAAGCTCGGATGAGATTCTCGGTAATTGGGAGGTATTGAAATTTGTGAGTTTTGCAAACTGATAAGCACTAAACCTCTTAGAAGCCCGTCTCAGTATAACGTTTCCTTTTTGAAGCTTAGCCAATGCTTCACTTGAATCAGAGACTGGAGTCTCCGATGGTTGTTCCAACGATTTTTCATTTGGTTCGGTTTGCGACTTTAATTGCAGCTCAGTCAACAACTTTGATTTTTTGGGAAGGCTTGACTTTTTGCTCTCTTTAACACTCGAGTTGACACCAGAAGTGCCTCCCGATGGAATGCGTTGCGATTGCTGTGAGTTCAGTTCCGAAGCTAGCTCCTTGGCTTTTGTTTGTTTTACTTTCAAGTTCAGAAGTAAGTTGACGATGATTTTCCTAATGTTTGGAAGAAATCGATCCAAATTTTCTTGAGTTGGAGCCTCACTCAAGGCAGATTCTAAAACAATTCTGAGAGCTTTAGGCACGTCACCAACATCTGTTATGTCAACGCCTGCATTTGTGAAAGCTTTAGCAGCAGCTCTGAAATCGTTTCCTAATTTGACATAAGCATCGGATACAAATTTGTCATCTTCTTCTTGTCTAGCCCATTGCGTGAGACTTTCGAGAAGGTGTTTTGTTGACACCAAAAGACGAGTAACGCTACTCTCTATAGTACTCATGTTGGTACGTCTGTTCATTTGCTCCTTGGGCGCCGATTCATGGGGGCTAGTTTGTCCAGACATGATGGATTTACCACTTTAAGAAAGACAATGTAATTGTGACTGTGTGTGGCATCCGCGACTACGCAGGAACGAAACAATAAGTGTTTTGATCGCGTTCTTATTCAAGACGAATTAAGAAACTACATGGAAATCACGGCAAGACATTACTTCAGCAACAATGTAAAATTTTTATAATTGACTTCATTATACTCCTCAGTAACGCATTTAGTGATTCGTCAAATGCAACTTTAATGTCAATAAGCTGAATCAGCATTAGGGAGGCTTATATGAGAAAAAAAGACGTACTAAGTAAATTTCAAGAAAAATACTTAGTAACACTTGCTAAATTTGAATAAGGGCGCATAATTTCGACGGCTTTTTCATGAGGAATAGTCCTTATGAGAGCCTGAGTCATGGGCACTATTTTGTGAACAGTTTCTGCGTGAAGAGCTTGACTTGCTAATGCCTGGAGAACGGAGTCAATAATCTTTGGATACTGACCTTGGGTAGCAGGATGTTCACTTTGCACTAAATCTGCAAGAAAATCGTAAACAAAAGATGCCGCCTCATCATCGTTGACGACTGGAAGAGCAGCTACCCATTGAACCAAAACTTTGTCTAAATCAGGAACTGATGAGTTATAGCTGCGACAAACCTTTGCTATGGCTGCGACACAATTCTCAGTGGCGTGCACATTCTCCTCAGACCTAGCATCTTGGAAGGATGCTAGATTCAAAAGAGTAGGCAAAGAGCCGATGCAAATTTGACCGTACTTAGGACCGCAATGCTGCGCAGCGATACCAATGACATAAGAAGACGCTTGGCGGATATTCGCATGTGGTGAGCTCAAGCACTCAGACACAACGTAAGTAAGATATGAAGTCTGGTCACAATCATTGCCACAATGCTCCATAACATCAGAGATAATGCACAAGGCGCATAACTTGATGTTTGAGTTCTCATCAGAAATGAAAGTAGAAACGAGGGGAGCCAAGTTTTGCTGGTATTCATTCAAAAAATTCGACTTTGCAGTCCTGAAGAGTGCAGAGACGGCTTTGTTTATCTCCTCAAGAAGTTCTTCATCGGTGTACTCATCCTCATTATCACTGATGTCCTCTTGAAACTCGTCATCGTCACTTTCTCTTTGCTTGATTCTCTCGTAAATCCCAGTCATGTTCATAGATAAGGCTTTTGCTATGGACTGTAATTGATCTTGGGACAACGAATTTGCCCCCAAAGAATCAACACACCTAACCAAAGTATTATAGTATGCGACGAGCAATTCGGGTAATGGATCATTTGTAATCGCATCAACTAATTTGGGGCAAATCGAGGACCAAATGGTTAAAGTTTCCACAGAATCTTTTGAGGTACCTTCAATTGTACACTTCAACAATGCAGCTAAAGCTAATGACGCTGAGCCTCTTACTCCATCGTGCAAATAGAACTCAAGAGCAGGAAGAGCAATGTCCTGAACAATTTCTTGGACCCAAGGAAGGAACAGGCCTTTCAATTGAGTGGCATAAAGACTCAACAAATCTATAGCAGAGGATTTATCATCGAGAGCAGCAGTATGTACTGCAATAAGTTTTCCAGATAGACTGATCACATCCCATTCATCATTGTTGCTGAATTCTTCGATTTCATCTTCCTCGAGAAGGGAAATATCTTGAGCAGCTTTGGCCGTTGTCATGAGAGGCGGCAACACAGCAGGTAAGTATGCCAAAAAATCTTTACCGCTCAACTTGCAGATTCTACCCCATCCTTGCTCAAGATACTGTTTGACTGGGTCATCGACATCACCAGTAGTCTCTTGAAGAGCGCCCATTGCAGAAATTAAAGCTTGACTGTGAGAAGCGAAATTGTCTCTTCCAACAGCAACAGCAATAAGCGTTGCGCACTCAATGCACTTTGCTGTGAGCATTCTATTTTCGGGACCAAGATCTGATTTTAAGAAATCGATCAACATTGGAAGCAACGTATCTTGGTACTTGATAAATTTCTGCCCTGCAGCATCGGCAATGATGGCAATGGTTGTGAGTACCTGTTCTTGAACGTACCTCTTAGGAGACTGCAATAACCCCAAAAGATTACTGAGCAAGGAATCTAGGTACGGTTCCAATACTTCCTTTGTGGCAGCCTCAGAGAAGTTAACTAAGGCGGCAGCAGCATGGGCTTGGACACGGGGAACAGACTTGCTTGTAAGTTTCGAAATCAAAGCTGGCAAAACCCTGTCCCCGGAGGTTCTCTGTATAATGTCAGCAAAATCAGTAGACATTTGTCCCAAGGCATTACAGCATGCATACTGAACCCTAGAATGTTCATGGTTCAATGTAGGCAAAACCATATCCAATAATCTGGAGATTTCGGTAATTAAAACATCTTGGCAACCTTCTGCAGCTGAGGACAAAGCCATCAATGCTGCAAAACATTCTCTCCAATCATTGGATTGGGTCATAGCCGGTAAATACTGGAATAAGGGTTCAGCAAGAGCCCTTCCACCCAACTTCAACGCTACTCGATCCAAAGATTGTCTGGCCGCATCATATTCAGGCTCATCATCATAATCATCACTATTATCATCGTTATTCCATTCGGCAGCATCATCGTCATCTAAGCTGACCTCAGTCAACATCAATAAATTCACTAAAACCATAGAGGTGGTGTAGCTTGGAGTTTGCTTGCACATTGCGGGAGATGTCTCTGAAAAAGTGGTCAATAGTTCCAATGCGGATAATCTTGTGTTAGAGTCTAACTCTTTGTTCTTAGCAACACCAGAGCAAAATTCTATAATAGTTGGAAACATATCTTTAAACATCTTTGGAGCAAGCTCAACGAGGTCTATCAATGACTGCAACACGTTAGAAAGTGCCTCGTCATGCCTATGTTCCAAAAATCTCGGTAAGGAATTCAATAATGAGGGCAACAAAGGCGTCAAAGATTGCCATGTATTCTTAGGAAGCTCACGGAAGAAGGAAACAAAGGCTGTGCAAGCAATGATACGGACTTCATGATTTTCATCTGCAAACCCAGCTTCAAATACGGGTAAAACACCGTCCACCATATTCTTTTCAATTATTTCTGGTGAAGATGACAAAATTCGAAAAGCAGACTCACGAAAGCTTGGACTCGAATTTCTTGCAGCTTGCATGATTGCAGGTACCAAGTCTGGCCAGCTTCCAAATGGAGATGCATCCTCTTTGGCTACCTCAGAAATAGCATCGGAAATTTTTCTTCTCACTTGGGGAGACTGATCTGCCGCGAAGCCCTGAAGAAGAATACTCCTGATTGTTTTTTTAGAATCCTCATCTAAAACTCCTATAGTTCTGTCACTAATGCTGTTGTATGCTTTTGGTGATCTGATGGCAGTACGTCTGAAAAGTACAGCCGAAAATGATTTGGAAAGGTCATCAGCGCCATTGACAGCGTTTTGAGCTAAAAAGATTAGAAGAGGACCAATTCTCAGCTCCTCCCTCCACTCAGATTCAAATGACTTCTCAGCTGCCGAGCGCAAGGAGTTGTCTGACGACATCAAGCCTTGGAGCAAGTTATTCAATGTTGTGGCAATTTCCTGATTCATTGAAATTTATGTTAACTTTCTTTGCCTCTATAAAAACGCCAGTAGCTTAATGGCGAAAACAGATTTATTGTTCTTGTCTTGCGTGACTTAGTTCACCTTTGTTTTTAAACTTGCAACAGTCGGAAGGAGAGTGCATCGATCGAGAAAAATTATCAGCACTGCATATAGACACCTTCAAGGCACTACGCGCACAAATGATACGTCGTGAGAGAGAACTATACAATACTAATATGGCATTACGCGCTTGCAATTGCAATTACAAAAAAGTTGTTGAATTTTACGACTAAGTCATATGAGTTTTTGAAAGAAGCATGATCTGCGCAATGTTTTTGATTCTTATTATTTAATTGAGAATAGCTTCAAAAATTTAAAGGCTATCGAATAAAATTTCGTGATAATGTTGAGAAAGCTTCACAACCCAAGCTTATTCTACGCTACACAATAAATGTGGAAGCCATAAAACAAGACTAAGCCTCATTTATGTGGCTAGCTAAACTTCACGCAAAAGATTGGCTGTAATTATAGAAGGTTAAATGTCAGATACTTTGTTAATCCTTTGTACACTTTGGATGTCGTCTACCGCAAACATGGACCTATAATTGATCAGCTTTTGGTTTCTTCGTTCGAAAAAAAGCATGTGTTAACTAGGCTGGATATGCAAAACTTAGTAAACTAGAGTCAATGTATTCCGTGAAGACATTGGAGAATGGTAAAGATAGATTTTGTCGGTGTCTTGCTCAATTGTTTACGTTTACTTCAACAGATAGTGACAATCGAGTTATATACAATCAACACTGCGTCATTTTATTCTGTATACATTAGTATAGGCCTTTTATTAAAGTTTTTCACAGAGCTTCATCTTTGTTGCAAGCAACAGGAGTGTGTATGATGACGTGTATGATGATATTTACGAAAACAAAGGCCATTATCGAAGACAGGATAGTTTAAGGAAAATTTGTTTTTCAAATATAATTCAACCCATGTAAGCTGCAAACTCAGACTTAGCCAAATGTTTTAAAATTCATATTGTCCGTATCTACCCAAAAGCAATTTTTATAGTAGGCTCTACCCAGAAAGACATGCAAAAATTTTCATCAAAGTAGTAGATAATAATAAAGTGTTTCGAAGCCTGCGTAATGTTGCAGCACTCATTTTATTGAAAGCATCTGTACCCCAGTTTGTGGTCGGTACTGTTTTCTATACTTTTTCTCACTGATATATTGTAAAATCTCCCTTGTACTCACCAATTTTCTTACCTCCGCTTCCATAATCAAAGCAAAGAACCTATTTGCCTTTTGATAATTTGAAGACCAGACAAGAAATAAGATCCTCTCCAACGAAATCTATTCGGCTATTTTTTTAGTTTTCGAATTTGACCCGTTTCACCATGATACTGAATCAACCACCTTTCGCAGACACAAGTGCCGGTCGTAGACAATTGAATCTGCCAGCAACGCAGATGGAGCACTTTCTCTCCGATGCTGCAAAGCAGAGAAGGAAGCACACCTGTAATGTTGCTTTGGGGTCTACAACTGTCACTGGTTCTGCCACTGTTGCTGAGTCAATCAAGGAACCCTCCCATTCTTACGCTATTGACTCAGCGACTGCTTCAGCCAAGCCACTTCTGGACCGTTTGAGCACCAGAGCCACTGCCGACTTTGGTGCACAGAATTTGGATGGTGTACCTCACTACATGTCCAGCCAGGCAAATTTGAGTGTGGGAAAGCCAAAGCTAACCTTTACCCAGAAACTCAGAGGCTTATTACTGCCCAAAGGCTTTGCCTTGTTTAACAAGGAAATGCCTGCTGCTCCAGGATTCGGCTGCGAAAACGCGCACTTTGCGAAGCCAATACCTAAGAACCTCAAGCGACAGGAAAACAAGCACGCGATCCATTTCCAAGCCACCAAGAAATGGAGCAAGTTGCTTGCCAAATTGAGACTTTGGAAAAGCCACAATGCCTGCTACATCCAAAGAGTTCCTGTTTGCTTCGCTGACGAGTGTCCTGTGAGAGATAGAAAGGTGCACCGTCTTTCTGCGAGCCGCACTTTTTGCAAACTCCGAGTGCTTGCACTTAGAGTGGGATGCAAACCCGTGAGCATGGACTTGGTCAATTTGAATGCACCTTATCACGAGCCTTACGAAGCAATGGACCCTCGCCAGTTGGCGGCCTTGGCACGTGAAT
The DNA here is from genome assembly GCA_002370175.1 of Metschnikowia colocasiae. Lineage (NCBI taxonomy): Eukaryota > Fungi > Ascomycota > Pichiomycetes > Serinales > Metschnikowiaceae > Metschnikowia > Metschnikowia colocasiae. The sequence goes on along the minus strand of NKZV01001132.1, from coordinate 21,034 downwards.
ACCACAGCGAAAAGTACCAAGTTTCTAAGTACCGCGCGAAGCTTGCCCGCGAACTCAAGCTGGTGTCTGAACGAGCTGAGCAAAGGAGAAACTACTGTGCTAATCAGGATTATCATTACTTTAACCGGCCTCAGATTGACCTCCAAAAGCTTGCCGAAGGTGTCAAGCCTCGATATGGCCTCGCCGACGAACTTTTATTTCCACAGGGCCATCCACGTCATGATTACCCTCGCCGGCAACATGCATTGGGACCAAGCAACAGGAAGAGTATGGTTCTGAAGCCGGATCCGAAGCAGCGTATCGAAAAGCAAAGACCCCGGGCTCCTGCAGTCAGAGCCCATGATTTCAGAGCTTCCGAGGTTAGACTTCCCCACACCAGGGCCTCCAATGCCCACAATGTACAGTTTCGGGTTCCCCAACTGCAGACTTTTAAGACTAGAGTTGACGAGGTCAGAATGACCCAAGTTAGAGCTGCTGAGGTCAAAGCTTCTGAGTACAAAGCTCCGGAGTACAAAGCTGCTGAGGTCAAAGTCCCCATGGTCAAAACTCCTGAGGTCAGAGTTCCTGTGATAACAACACCCGACGTTTTGGTCCCCGAAGTCAGAACTCTCGAGTTCAGAGTTCCCATGGTTGAAACTCCGGAAGTCAAGGTACGCGAAGTCGAAGTTCCTGAGGTTCAACCTCTTGAAGATGAGCTGTCCGAAGTTCCAGCCAAAGCCCCTCAAGTCCAGGCCCCTGTTTTAGATGCTCCCATAACAGCCTCAGTCACCGCTTCAAAATTACCTTCGCCGGAGCTGACGCTCACAAAGTCTATTGCTGAGAGCTCTGTCTCTGACCATGGTGACAAAGTCATTGCCGAGATCGAAGAAGTCATTCCGCAAATTGCTCGTCCAGAGAAACGCGAGCCAGCCAAGTCTTTAATCACCATCACCACCGGGAGAAGCCAGCCGAGTATTGCCAAGCGCAAAGCGGCCTTGTTTGACCAAGCTACAAAAGCAAACCTTGTTAGCCCTAGAAAGATTCTGGGCGCACTCAAGGGAGCATTAAGGTTCAAATCTGAGAACCTCAATCAAAAAGTCAATGGGCAAGATTCTGTGTCAAAAGCTACTGGCGCTCCTGCCAAGAAATTGGACTTCAGCAAGTTTCAAGCAGTGATTCCTACTGAGACTCTGGCTAGTTCTGTGTCAAAGGCTACTGGTGCTCCTGTTAAGAAATTGGACTTCAGCAAGTTTCAAGCAGTGATTCCTACTGAGACTCTGGCTAGTTCTGTGTCAAAGGCTACTGGCGCTCCTGCCAAGAAATTGGACTTCAGCAAGTTTCAAGCAGTGATTCCTACTGAGACTCTGGCTAGTTCTGTGTCAAAGGCTACTGGTGCTCCTGTTAAGAAATTGGACTTCAGCAAGTTTCAAGCAGTGATTCCTACTGAGACTCTGGCTAGTTCTGTGTCAAAGGCTACTGGCGCTCCTGCCAAGAAATTGGACTTCAGCAAGTTTCAAGCAGTGATTCCTACTGAGACTCTGGCTAGGTCTGTGTCAAAGGCTACTGGCGCTCCTGCCAAGAAATTGGACTTCAGCAAGTTTCAAGCAGTGATTCCTACTGAGACTCTGGCTAGTTCTGTGTCAAAGACTACTGGTGCTCCTGTTAAGAAATTGGACTTCAGCAAGTTTCAAGCAGTGATTCCCATTGAGAATCCTGCCAATTCTGTGTCGAAAGCTACTGGTGCTCCTGCCAAGAAATTGGACTTCAGCAAGTTTCAAGCAGTGATTCCTATTGAAGAGACTCTGCCTCCTAAAAAAATTGGTGGACGTCCTAAAAAAAGCCCCACCCCAGTTGCTGAAAAGACCCCTCCTCCTATTCGTGGAGTAACTCCTATTAGCGAGACAAGCAACACTCCAGTCGCGGCTGGAAAAAGCACTACTCCTCTCTCTATTGTGAGAAGCATTGTCTCAGCAATAGCGTCTCCGGTTCAGCACCTCTGCGAAACACAGTTGGACAGCTGGCTCCACAAACCCAAGAGCCAATTGTGGATACAGCTTGATATTGAGGCTCTCTTGGTTCCCCAGCTTAACAAGAACACCTTTGAGCTACAATGTCTTACGGTTGACCTAAAGATTCTCTGCAAGACCGAATCCGAAAGCAAAATCAACGAGTATTTGGCATACTTGAGGCTTGTGGTAAGCGTCGAGAAGCTGGAAGAGACCATGAGATTTGAGGAATTCGAGAACACCATCTTTTATGGGGAACCAGCACCAGCATTTTATGGTGTTTCGCAACAGGACTTGGCCCAAGACCTGTCTCTGATTGTGCTGGAACCCTGCACTAGTCAGCTTTCGCACTTGCGAGCTGTGGTGCGCGCTCAGGACAGCTTGATGAACCAATGCAAGAAGAAGTTCTTGGCACAGTTTGATATTCATGACCGCATTGAAGCTTACCTTCTCTCTCTTTTAGAAAAACTCCAGTATACTGGAGCTTTCTTTGTGGAAGTATGCACTGACATGGCCAACAATGACAATTCAGACGACAACTTGGACGACTATGAGCACAAGCTTTGCGCAATAATGGAAGACTTGGAAGCAATGGAGAAGATGGATCTTAGTGCAAGAAATAGCATTGACAAGATCAAATCTGGCTTTGCCTTGAGCTTAATGAATGTGATCCGTGGTCACACTGACGCTTGTGATGTTAAGGAAAGGTACCAGCACCAGTTCCACAAGGTTTGGGTGCAAGCACTAGGCTACAAGCCGGTGACACAGAAGGAGGTGGAGAAGTTGATTGGGTGTCTCAGCCTAGAAAGCCAAGCCACCTTTGAAGATGAATGCATTCACTTGAAAGCTCACGAGGTATTGCTGCAAAAATTGGACCGCATCACGGCCCTCTACCAAACAGTGAGTAGGGCGCGCTCGGAGTTGCAACTAACATATAATGAAGTGACTCTGCGGTTCGTGACACATGTTTATGAGTCCCATGGAGTAAGAAGGACATGATTATTGACTGACTGATTGACTGACAATGACCAAAAATGACAGACTGTCAACAATAATAAAACAAAAAGAAAAGAAAAAGAAAAAAGAGCCGCTTCAATGGCTTGTCACAGGTGAGCGGAATACTTGTGGCTTCTTACTAACTGATATTGCAGGCGAAAAGTGTGGGATTTGGAAATGACATGAGCTTTTTTGGTGAGGTTTTGTGGTGGACCTGAGGCGCTACGCGGTAATGAACCCCAATGCAAGCCTCTGGATTGTGAGGATGCAAAAATGAACCCTTAGAGGTGGGATTGTGGGCATCGTGTAATGAACCTTGGAAGCAGGACGGGATTGTGAAACATAGCAATTCAGGCCCGCCATGACCCCGAACCAGAAAAGCAACTGTCTTTCCCAGATACCTTCACTTCAAGTGTGCAATACCAGGGCGTATGGTGTCATAAGTACGAAGGAGCCTACGACTACATTGGACCCGATTCGACCAAAAAAAAATCCTATTTAGTAATTAAAAACAAGAAAAATTATTACTGTAGTTTTTAAATTAGAAGCACATTGAGCACACTCTTACTAGATAAAGCTACCTTTAAACTTGTAATGACCACATCCCCTAGCTTTCAGTCCTAAACCCAATACCAGACTAAACATTGCAATTTAATCTCGTATCTTGTTTCTAACACTTTCACGCTTTCACCTGTCATGGACCCCGAGTTGGAAGGTGTTTCAAAAGCTGATAATACGAACTGAATTTGTCTTCGGTCGCATATCTCTTGAATATGGTCACTATTCTTAATGTGAATAAAAAGCCGTATGATCGTGACCATTTCGTTTTTCAAAAATTTGATTTGCTTTGCGTGCATCATCGTCTCCGTAAATGCCAGGTTAATTTTAAAAGGTTTGTGATTCGACAAACCGCAAATATTCTTCAAACAGGCCTAAAAACTTGAATAATGGCAAATTGACTGTTTTTCCATGTAAATTTATGCTGTTAGATTTCGTGATATCAGCACAGCTTTCTTTACTTTCGCACGAACTGATATGAATTCGTACTTTCGACTAACTGTTGGGTTACTTCAGCGTGAAAACGGTGGCGATCAACTTTATGTTCAAATGTCTCAGATAATTTGTTTTATTAAAGGTTTGAATCCTTTTCATACATGGCGCTCTTTGCTCTTTTTAAGCAAATTAAGATTTCTCGAGACTAAAAAAAAGCTCTCATTTTATTGCCAATGTTCATAAACCTAATCATAGCTTTAGATCTAACACTTTACGAAAATCCGGGTGAGATTTTAGGAAATTTGGTGCTTTGGGAAGCTTTCATTTTGTTGGCACTTAAGTCCATTAAGTTAAATTTATTCGAAATCGCTTGAAAAAAGAACTGAAACGCAATCCGAATTGCAGTTCAATGTAAATTGTTGTATGTTTGATTGTTCAACCAGATTAGTAGTGAAATGTGAATGACAGCAGTAGCAATAGAGAATGATTTTCTGTTTCAAAACAATTCAATTTCACACGACTGTTAAGTAACGATTCCTGAAAATTGCGTGAGCTCGAAATCGTTTTCTAGTAGGATTGTACTTTTAATTGCAAAACTCGAAGTTGTGAAGTGAGACTAGAATGTACAGTGCAATATGGCGTCAAACTTTGTAATTCCATTTATCTTTCACTTTCATTATTCTCGTCATTGAGGCTTGCTATAGTAAATTATGTTCGTTTCCAAGGGAGCCATGGTTTTTAGATTAATATACATATAGAGGTGCGAGAACTATTTCTTCAAAATTGTGATGACATCTTCGTCCTGCAAAACATGACTCAATCCCACAATTTGCGGCTGATGCTTGACGGATGTTCCAAAGACAACCGCATTTCTGAAGTCTTCAACAAGGGATTTGTGAATCGAGTTACAAAAGTCCTCCACAGAGCTTCTGCCATTCCGTAAAACAACGGGCTCATTGAAGTCGGGTAACTTACCTTTGGGCTTCGTGTATACTCTCACCAATTTCAACTTTTCCCACATCATTTCCAACAAGTCATCCAAATTCCAGCCGTTTCCAGAAGATATGGGGATCGCATTTGGAATTTTGTATAACAAGTCAAGTTCCTGAATAGAGAAGGCATCGATTTTGTTCAACACGTAGATTGCTGGGATGTATCTTCTGGATTTGGCTTCGATCGTGTCGATTAAGTCATCAACAGTGGCATCACACCGAAAAGCGATGTTTGCAGAATTAATCTTATACTCCGACATCACAGCTTTAATTTCACCATCGTCCAAGTGAGTAAGAGGTGATGTGGTGGTGATATTAATACCACCCCTCTCCTTTTTGTTTATGATAATATTGGGTGGTTCCTTGTTGATCCTGATTCCCACACCCTCCAATTCTTTCTCAATAATCTGCTTGTGTTGTAATGGTTTGTTCACATCAAGAACTAGGAATAATAAGTTCACTGACCGGGCAACAGCAATAACTTGCTTACCTCTACCCTTACCATCTTTGGCACCTTCAATGATTCCCGGAAGATCCAACATTTGGATCTTTGCACCCTTGTATTTAATAACTCCTGGGACCGTGGTAAGTGTCGTAAACTCGTAAGCTGCAGCTTCGGAGTGAGTTCCCGTCAATTTAGATAAGAGTGTAGATTTTCCCACAGATGGAAAGCCCACAAATCCAATTGTAGCCACACCGGTTCTCGCCACATCAAATCCGACACCACCTCCACCACCTCCACCTGTGCTATCTGATAAAAGTTCTCTCCTTAATTTCGCCAATTTTGCCTTAAGCTGACCTAAGTGAAAAGATGTGGCCTTGTTTTTTTGCGTTTTGGCCATCTCATCCTCGATGGCCTTAATCTTTTCGACTGTAGTCATTTTGGATTATGACGGTGCTTTGAAGTCAATCACAGGTACACGTTATTTAAATTTTTCACTCTTCTCCCTTGGTCCGGCATATACTAAAGTTGCACATTGCTAATCGTTTTCCACCAGAAATCTTGATACAATCAAGCCAAAAGTATTCATAGCATAATGCTAGTTTGATTCATGATTGCTTATGTAGGTAATGAAATACATCCAGAAATTCTTAGGCAGAATATTTGGATTTGTCATTAAAGTTAAGGATAGTAGTGTACATACCAAATCGGAAAAAAAATTCATACTCACAGGAAAGTGAGCAGAGCATTAAGAGTACCCTCTCCGCAAGAATTTCTTAATCATGGGTAAAAAATCCAGAAAGGGAGATCCAGTTGATAACTGGGAAGACGAGGATATGTACGAGGAACAAACTCCTGAAGAATTCGGAGCCTCCTCTGAGCAAACGCCAGCCCAAGAAGAGCCAGAACCTGCTGATTTTCTAAGCTCCATTATGTCCTCTAAAAAGAAAAAGGAGAGTAAAGAACAAGAGGAAAAAGAGAAAAAAGATGGCCCAAGACTTTTGAGTAAGAAGGAGAAAGAGAAGTTGAAGAAGGAGGCCGAGAAACAAGCTAAGAAGGAAGCTGCAAATAAAAAGAAGAATGAACAAGCAGCCAAAAAGGAACAAATCAAGGAGGCAAACAAAAAGAATGCTGAGGCAGCTCAGAAAAAGTCTCCAGCGGCGGCAAGTCCAACTCCAGAACCTGAAGCAAAACCAAAGGCAGCTCCTGCAAAGAAGGGCAAGAAGGTACCAGCTGGTCTTTCTGCTTTGAAGAAGCAATTGGAGTTAAAAAAACAATTGGAGGATGAGCAGAAACGTTTAGCCGAAGAAGAGGAGTTACGTCTTGCAGAGGAAGAAAAGGCTGCAGAAGAGGCGGAGAGAGAAGCCGCTCTTGCCAGAGAAGCTAAAAAGGAGCGCGAGAGATTGAAAAAGGAGAAGTTGAAAGCTGAAGGTAAGTACTTGACGAAGAAGCAAAAAGAGGAAAAGCGCTTGCAGGAGCGTCGTCGTGAACAATTCTTACAGCAAAGCAACATTTCTATTGCTGCCTTCGAGAAGAAGCTGGAAAAGGGTAGCTCTGCGGGAAACTCTGAGGCTGGTGAGGGCAAACCAAAAAGAATCTTGTACGAGAAGAAAAAGTCGACGAAACCTAAGACTTTCCAACAAAAGCTGCAAGCTAAGCTGGACAAACCCACTGAGGGTAAAGAGGGCGAGGAAGTCGTTGACGACTGGGAGAAGATGCTCGAAGAAGACGATGTTGCTGATGACTGGGAGAATGCCTTAAATGAGGAGAAAGAAACCACTTCTGTCGAATCTGAGAAGAATGCTCAGGAGGAAGCTGACAATGCAGCCACGAAAGAAGCTGAAGCTGCTGCTGCTGAAGCCGCAATCGTTGCTGCTGAAAAGAGCCGCAAGGAGGCTGAAGATAGGGAATTGAAGGCTGCAGAAGAGAAGGCTAAGAAAGAATTAGCAACCAAAGCACCAGTACAAAAAGAATCATCAGATAAAGAGTTGCGTTCTCCAATCTGTTGTATTTTGGGACATGTCGACACTGGTAAGACCAAATTGTTGGATAAAATCCGTCAAACCAATGTTCAAGGTGGTGAAGCCGGTGGTATCACTCAACAAATTGGTGCTACTTACTTCCCTGTGGAATCCATAAAGCAAAAGACTGCAGTGATGGCCAAGTATGAAAAGCAATTATTTGATGTCCCTGGATTATTGATCATCGATACCCCCGGTCACGAGTCCTTCTCGAACTTAAGATCTCGTGGTTCTTCTTTGTGTAACATTGCTATCTTGGTTATCGATATCATGCATGGATTGGAACAGCAAACTCTTGAATCTATCAGATTGTTGAGAGACAGAAAAGCTCCTTTCATCGTCGCTTTGAACAAGATTGATAGATTATATGATTGGGATGCTACACCTAATAACTCATTCCGTGATTCTTTTGCCAGGCAAAATGCATCTGTGCAATCTGAATTCCAAAAGAGATACGATGAAATTCATCTTGCTTTGTCTGAACAAGGTTTGAACTCTGAGCTTTATTTCCAAAACAAGAACATGTCGAAATACGTTTCCATTGTTCCTACATCAGCCGTTACAGGTGAAGGTGTTCCTGACTTGTTGTGGTTGTTGCTTGAGCTCACGCAGAAAAGAATGTCTAAGCAATTGATGTACTTGTCGAAAGTTGAAGCTACTATTTTGGAGGTGAAGGTTGTTGAGGGTTTCGGCTACACAATTGATGTTGTCTTGTCTAATGGATACTTGAGGGAAGGTGACCGAATTGTTCTTTGCGGGTTGAACGGTCCAATCGCCACAAATATTAGAGCTTTACTCACACCTCCTCCATCTCGTGAATTGAGAATCAAGTCTGAGTACATGCATCACAAGGAAGTGAAGGCTGCCTTGGGTGTGAAGATCGCCGCAAATGATTTGGAGAAAGCTGTTGCTGGATCCCGGTTGTTGGTTGTGGGTGAAGACGATGACGAGGAAGAAATGATGGAAGAGGTCATGGACGACTTGACCGGTTTGTTGGACTCCGTGGACACTTCTGGAAGAGGTGTTGTTGTTCAAGCATCTACCTTAGGATCCTTGGAGGCATTGTTGGATTTTTTGAAAGACATGAAGATTCCAGTTATGTCGATAGGCTTGGGTCCAGTCTACAAGAGGGATGTGATGAAAGCGACTACGATGCTCGAGAAGGCACCAGAATTTGCAGTCATGTTGTGTTTCGATGTCAGAGTTGACAAAGAAGCTGAGCAATATGCAGAAGAGCAGAAGATCAAGATTTTCAACGCTGATATCATTTATCACTTGTTTGATGCCTTCACGGCTTACCAAAACAAATTGCTTGAACAGCGCAGAAGAGACTTCATGGAATATGCTGTTATGCCATGTGTTTTGAAGACTGTTCAAATTATCAACAAGCGTAACCCCATGATTATTGGTGTTGACGTTGTGGAGGGAGCAGTTCGTCTTGGAACTCCAATCTGTGCAGTCCGTAAAGACCCCACCACCAATACCCCAAATATTCTTGTCTTGGGTAAGGTTGTGTCATTGGAGGTGAACCACAAGTCTTCTGATATTGTCAAGAAGGGACAAACGTCTGCAGGTGTTGCTATGAGATTAGAGAATCCAAGTGCAGCTCAGCCAACTTGGGGCCGTCACGTGGACGAGACTGACAACTTGTATTCTTTGATTTCCAGAAAGTCTATCGATACTTTGAAAGATCCTGCTTTCAGAGATACTGTCTCCAGAGATGACTGGATTCTCATCAAAAAATTGAAGCCAGTCTTCGATATTAAGTGATTTTAAAACCCCATGCTAAATAGAAGCCTTCAAAAAAAAAATTATTAGCGCGCGCTCATTCTCTTTTCGGCAGCATCCAATGAGAAACAAAGTAAAATAACCAACCTTGAAGTTCTCATTCAACTAAGTGAACACAGAGATGCAAGACTTACCGCCTATCGGGGGCTATGAGCCAGTTCAATGGAAAAGACATCTTCCCTCAAGAGGTTTTAGACCTGCTCTCTATTTCTGGGGTATCACAGGAATCATGGCATTCGGCTACTATAGATTTTACAAGGGTGTTGATGAACAACGAGAACTCGGAAGAGAGAAACAGTGGGCACGCTTCTATCTTGAGCCATTATTAAGAGCTGAGGAGGACAGGCATCTCGCCAGAAGATACTTCTCGGAATTGAAGAGGCAAGAGTTGGTCGCCGACTCTATGCTGCCCGAAACAAGAGCCAAGTTCGAAGAGCAATTATACAACGATAGATCCAAGATCAGGTTCCCAAAATACACGGCCGGAATGGATCCTAACGAGCGTTAAGCTGCTTTCTTCCAATCATTTTGAGCACAGCAGGTAGTTTATGCTGAGATGGATATATAGGGAAGAGCATGAGAGTGTTATGCCGATTTTCCATTTATGATTACTCTTTAGGATGACCAGGGACATGACGTCTTCCGTCTTCTGCATGTGTTCTGGCATGGAACTTTGCTGCTGCCAGCGAAAGCATTTTACTATCTAAACCAATTTATAATGAGCATATATCTGTAAATCACGAAGCCAGAATTTTGGTTTACAACTGTAAGTATTATTTCAAATCTTCAGTTGATCATATCAAGGAGACTCAAGTATCCTGTCCAAGACCTGCCGACCTCCCTACCTCCCTACCTAGTATTGCGATAGAGCGCACGAGATATTTCCGTTAACTCCGCCTAACATCATGTCAGAAAAGATTACATCCAAGGAGCAGGTTTTGAGCTTGCTCGACAAATATGACTATTTCCTTTTTGATTGTGATGGTGTGATCTGGCTTGGTGACCATTTGTTGCCTTCTGTTGCCGAAACGCTTCACTTGTTGAAAGATAAGCAGAAGACAGTGATTTTTGTCACCAACAATTCCACCAAAGCAAGGGAAGACTACCTCCACAAATTTGAAAAGCTCGGAATTACCGGAATTACCAAAGATGAGGTTTTTGGATCGTCTTATGCATCTGCTGTGTACATCGACAAAATCCTCCAACTTCCAAAAGACAAAAAGGTGTTTGTCTTAGGTGAATCCGGTATTGAAACTGAATTGAAAGAATTAGGTTATGAGACGGTTGGAGGAACAGATCCAAGATTGGTGGAACATGGTGCAACTTTTGATCCACAGGACGAGCAGTTAGTCAATTTAGACCCCGCTGTGGGTGCCGTTGTGGCTGGCTTAGCTATGAATGTCAACTACTTGAAGCTTTCGGTTGCCTTGCAATATCTCTTGAAGGATAACAAGAGCATTCCTTTTATCGCCACTAATATCGACTCCACTTTCCCTCTGAAAGGGAAATTATTGATTGGAGCTGGGTCAATTATTGAAACTGTGGCCAACGCTAGTGGTAGAAGACCAGATGCAATTTGCGGAAAGCCAAACCAATCTATGATGAACACAATCAAGGCCATGAACCCAGGGCTCAATTCAAACACTTCGAGAGGACTTATGATTGGAGACAGGCTTAACACCGATATGAAGTTCGGAAAAGACGGTGGTTTGGACACTTTGCTTGTTTTGACAGGAATCGAGAAGGAAGAAACTGTGAAGGCTTTACCAAAAGACGAAGCGCCAACTTATTTTGCAGACAAGCTTGGCGACTTGTTCGAATTCACTTCGTAGGTACGTTTGAATCTACAGCTTAACGCCTTTCAGTTTGCTAAAGAGGTTTTAATTTAGATTGATAGATTTGCACTCAAAAAACAATATGCCTCACCAATTGTATCAGGTGCAGCAAGGGCACGGTAATTTAAACGACATGCTCGTAATCGTGCAACAAATCAACGAATACTCCAGCGCACGAATCTAAAGTAAAGTCACGTGATCAATGACATAATTTTTATTACTTTTTCACGGTGCATGTTTCACGAATGCGCCTAGACCGTTGAGGATACAACCAAAGCAAAAAAGTTCTTCATTTAGATACTATTCCTCGTGAAAAGAAACCAAGTCTACTTTACCGGGAAGCGATTCGGAGAAAGATCTTTCCCAGAACGTCGGAATAGTGACACCCCTTTTAAGCCACTACCCCACTCCTATCTTTGTCGAATTTTTGGTAATTTCCTTACACATAACAGATTCTCGGTGCCACACTCCTTAACTTCTAAGGTTAAATTATTCGGAGCCACGAATTCATATCAATTGAAATGAGCGATCAGAAGAGTATAGATTTGCAGGAAAGTGGCCTAGTCGATTGGCAGGTGTTTTCAGAGTTGGTGGCGATGGACGAAGACGAAGAGGGTTTCTGTCAGGGGTTATTTCAGACTTTTGTGGACCAATTCAAGGACACATTCAAAGAGATTGATGAGAATATCAAAGCAAAAGACCTAAACAAGTTATCTTCATTGGGACACTACTTGAAAGGCTCAGCTGCCGCTTTAGGCTTGACTACTATCGCTGAGCAGTGTGAAAGAATGCAAAACTATGGACACAGAAACAATTTCGACAACTACAAAATAAAAGATCTCAAAGAATCCGACGATGATTTCTGGATCAAACTGATCGAGGACACAATGGAGAAGGCAAAAGATGGCTTCCAAAAGTCCAAGGCTGCGCTTAACAATTACTTTGATGATGATTTATAGCACAAGAAACTGTCTATGCGCAAACGCAGTATTACGATCATTACATTCTACTTAAGTGCCACTTGTGTAGCTGATAACCAATAGTTTTCATTAAAGTGTTCGATCGCTTAACTACTCTTTTTTTTTGAAAAGACAGTACCTCATCTGTTCCACCTCGTATGGTACGACTGATCTCGCAACTTTTGGAACGTAGAGAAGTCTTCCGATACCACTATGACCGCCGTCTGGTTTGATTATGTCCCGGCAAGTTATCACATCCCAGCCTGGACGAATCTCGTGTCCATTTTCATTTGTTTTTATGAGCCAAGGCTCTTCTTTCGTGGTGGGCAACGAATTGTCCAAGTAATAATCACAAGAGTCAAATGGAACCACCTTATCTGGAGAATAGATATTCTTCGAATTCATTCCTGGAGGAAAAGCTGATGCTGCTTCTCTTAAAGTAACGTTTTCTGGGAAGTCTCCAGGTAATAGGCCGTCAAACCCACTTTCCACAAATCTCAAGCGGTAGTTATCAGGAAGAAAAAACGAGGTAGGAAAGTGATACCATTCTCTTCCAATACAGACATTCTTATCACCAATCTGAGACAAAGACTCCTCATGTAGCGCTTGTGCAACACTTAATGGAGCACTGTAATTATGAACTAAATTCAAGACTCTCAAGACGGATACCGTGACATAGACAAAAACTGAGCAGACCAGCAAGAATCTCGTAATGCATTTGCGGTTGGAAATGAGTTGCACCTTCACGAAGGCAAATGACGTGAAGAGAGCTGCTGAGAGGCAGATTAAAGAATAGATTGGGTATAAGAAGCGCTCTTCTTTATGGGGTTGTTTGAAAAAAACCAAGCTCCAAATCACTATAGGGAGTGATACCCCGAAGGTGATTTTCTGTCTTTGTTTGTAAAAAAACCCATTCGACAAAAGTCCTAAATACCCAAGAACTGCCACTATGTTGAAATTGAGGAACAAATTCTTGACATAGTAGGAGAATGGCTCAACACCAAAGATCTCCGGACCCTCTCCTGCCCCCGAGAACACATTGTATAGTACAATATTAAATGGCACGAAGAGCATTTTACGGTCATACACGTATGAATCCGTTAGTAAGATGAAAGAGAATATGCCCATAAACGAAGCAGCACACAAGAAAACAATTCTGACAAGAGGTGAAGTCTGGAATCTAGAGCTTATCGTGTAAAGACCGAAAGGGGCTCCGAGGATCAACGCAAATGGCCATCCCACAAGTCCTGCGATAAGAAAGCAGGTAATCGCATGCACGGTGGGCTTGATAATAGATGTATCATTCTTGCTCGACAATGCATAAAGTGCAGAAGCAGTCCCCCAAGTAATCCAGCCCATGGCAAACGAGGACGGGAGTAATGCCACGCCAGCATGTGACATTCCTGGGGCAAATGTTGTGTACAATAAGTACCAGTTTCCAACATAAGGGCTAAAATTTTTTTTCACTGATTTGAAAAGCTTGAGTTCCACAAGTGACGTAAATCCGCATAAAGCAAAGATTCGAATGTAGTAGAATGTGTAGTAAGCAGGGAATGTAGAGCCAATCAAGTGGTTCAAGTCGCGTATTGGGCTTGAAAATAGGTAGTAGGGAATCAAATATGCGTAAGATCTGATTGCATAAACAGGGGAGTATTCCCATGTCTGTTTTCCAAAGCCCCGAAATATTAAGTTTAATGGCTCCCAATAATTGTATGTCTCGTCACAATCGGATATGATCATGTAAAGGCCGCAGTAAAAGCGTACAAGCAAGTTGACACCTGTAAGCAAGTATCCAAGGGCCAGCAGCCAGTCACAAAGTCCTTTTTTGGTGTGATCCTTTGCTGGACCCTCCTGCTGTGGAACAACGGCTTTCTTTATTTGCGGAGGCATGTCAGACACGTTCGTTATTTTTAAGACTTGAGTTTTTCGCACTGGTTTACCAAAAAAACGTGTCTCGAGCTACAGGTGTTACTAGTATCACATGTCTATTCAAAAAGTTAATCTAATCTTTGACCAACATGGACTCACGTGCTGGTCCAACACCAACCCACTTCACTGGTACATTCAAAAAGTCCTCAATGTACTTCAAGTACTTCTTAGCATTTTCCGGCAAGTCCTTGTAATCGGTGATTTTGGAAATGTCCGTGTTCCAGCCAGGCAAAGTCTCGTAAACAACTTCCACCTTGGCCAAAACATTCAAGTCTTCTGGGAACGAAGGCAAGTCCTTGCCTTTGTACTTGTATCCCACGGCAACCTTGATTTCCTTGAAAGAGTCCAAAACATCCAACTTGGTGATGTTTAAGTGGGTGTAGCCGTTGATAGCATTGGAGTACTTCAAAACAACCAAGTCCAACCAGCCACATCTTCTCTTTCTGCCAGTTGTAACACCGAACTCAGCACCAACATCTTGCAAAGTCTCTCCGACTTCGTTCAACTGTTCTGATGGGAAAGGACCCTCGCCGACTCTAGTCGTGTAGGCCTTCACAACACCGTAAACGTTGTTAATAGCTCTTGGTGCAATACCCAAACCGGTCAAAACACCACCGATGCCAGTGGAAGACGACGTGACATATGGGTAGGTACCGAAGTCCAAGTCCAACATCAAGGCGTTGGCACCCTCGACCAAGATCTTCTTCTTGTCTGCAATTGCCTTGTGCATGAAGTCCACCGAGTCGACCACAAATGGACGCAAGGTTTCTCTGTACTTCTCGTATCTAGCCAATTCCTCGTCCACGTCGTAGTCGAACTCACCGTATCTCTTGTATCTGGAGTCTACAAGACGGTGGTATCTAGTCTTGAATTCCTCCCAGGATTCAGGCTCCTCGGAAACCAAGTGGTGGACTCTAATTCCCGATCTGGAGGCCTTGGTGGAGTAGGTTGGGCCAATGCCTTTTCCAGTGGTTCCAATGGACTTCTTGTTGACAGAGAGCTCAGCCTCCTTCAACTTGTCTGTCCTTTGGTGGAAGTCAAACACCAAGTGTGCTCTAGAAGAGATGAACAATCTGTCTCTGCAGTTCAAACCCTTCTTTTCCAAGTTCTCCAACTCCTCGAAAAGAGAAGGCACATGGATCACCACACCAGAGCCAACCAAGTTGACACAGTTTGGATTGACAAGCCCGGAAGGAAGCATGTGAAAGTCATACTTTGTCTTCCCAACCACGATCGTGTGGCCGGCATTGTTTCCTCCTTGGCATCTGGCACACACATCAATTTCATCGCACAAGATGTCGACCAACTTGCCTTTTCCTTCATCTCCCCATTGGGAGCCTAAGACGACGTCACACATGAGGGCAGTATTGCTTTTTTAGTTTGATTTCCTTTGAATTTATCAAAGAAAAGAACGAATCTCGTTATCCGAAAGTCGAAAAACCACCCGGGCATTTCAAAATGCGGGCCCGTCCACCGAGTCAGCAAAGGACTGCATACACGGTTTATTATTTCCTGTGTGCTTAGATGACTCGTCTTCAACTACTACGGAATGCCTTATCCAAATTAATTTTTTTAATTTGGATTATTTTCAAGGCTGTTTTCCAGCAACTTGGGGGTAAACTTTGCCTTACCCAGACTCAGTTCTTTTGCATTTGCAATTGACCTCAAGCTGGCCGCCAATGCGCATAAATTAGCGCTTTGAAGTCACAGGAACATCTGGCAGAAACAAATCAGACTTCAAAAAATACAAATCGGACTTCAAAAATACAAACCTGGGAAACAAACGCAAGCTATGATCTTTTATGCACCAAAGCTAATGCAGCACCTTAATAAATGCTAATTTGGGACAAAACACTTCACTAGCACAGAAATGTAACTATATCCTACATATAATCATTTGGAGTTCTCTGTCAACTTTACTTCTCGCGAACAGTTAAAATTTGGGGTAATTGAGTGACACCAGAAAAAATTTATCCATGATTGACGTATAAATTCTGCTCTATATCCGTGCCACCAAGAATTAACAGACTCTTAGCTACCAAGAGGCCTCACCTACAGGATAAAATTCACTTTAATAAAGTAGCTTCAATATTGAAACCGGTGATTTCTTTGAGAGGGTCCAATGAGATGATTGGATCAAGTGTTTACGAGAACGTGCGCGTCATTCCAAGATATTGAACTTATCTTAATTGCGGAACCGGAATTTGGGTTCCACGCGGTTATCAATCAACAATTAACCTGCATTAGATCGATCCCTTTCAATCCTAATCAATTTATTGACTGATAAATATTCGAAAACAAAATTCGACCCTTGTAATTCGGTCACGATGGAGATCACGCCACACTTTCAATGGGACTCTCAATGGAATATGCTTTAATATTCTTTTCATGTGATAGTTCTTGTATGCTTCTAATATTGATTCTACACAGAGAAGTTCTTAAGAATATGTTGCTATCTATAATGTAATTGTTATGAAATCCAGACCCGGATGTTTAGTTGTTCAATTTAGCCAAAATAGCGTCGGTAAATTCAGTAGTGGAGCTGTTTCCACCAATGTCCTTAGTGTGAACCTTGCCCTCAGCAAGAACCTCGTAAGTAGCTTGCGAAATCTTGTCGGCGTGGTCGTTCAAGCCCAAGTGTCTCAACAACATAGAAGCAGACAAGATCATAGCAGTTGGGTTTGCAGTGTTTTGACCCTTGATGTCCAAACCAACGTGTCTGCATCCTGGCTCGAACACAGCGTATTCTCTACCGAAGTTGGCACCTGGGACCAAACCTGGGCCACCAATCAAAGCAGCACCAATGTTGGAGAGAATAGAACCGTACAAGTTAGGGGTGACCAAGACATCGAACTGCTCAGGCTTGGCGACGGCCTGCATGGAGGCGTTGTCGACAATCAAGTCGTTCACCTCAATGCCTGGGTAGTCTTGACCAACGTCCTTGACTGTGTTTCTGAACAAACCATCACCCAACTTCATGATGTTGGCCTTGTGGATGGCAGTAACCAACTTTCTGTTGTTCTTCTTGGCAAAGTCGAAAGCAAACTTGGCGATTCTTTCAGACTTGAATCTAGTCATGATCTTCAAGGACTCAACAACACCTGGGAAGGATTGGTGCTCTAAACCGGAGTACTCACCCTCGGTGTTTTCTCTGACCAAAGCAAAGTCAATACCGCCCAATCTCGACTTGACACCTGGGATGTTCTTGATCAAGACCAAGGAAGCGTAGATGTCCAACTCCTTTCTCAAAGCCACATTCAAAGATTTGGAGTGGGCGTTGTTTGGAGTGTACAAAATACCCTTCAAACCGACCTTGTTTCTCTTCAAAGAGTTGACGGCCTCGGTGACGCCTTGAGGGTCTTCAGACAAACCAGAGACATCAACAATTTCCCATTCAATAGGAACTTTTTGGTCCTTGAAGATGGTTTGGACGGAGTCTGTGATTTCCTTACCAACACCGTCACCTGGAATCAAAGTCACGGTGTATTTACCACCGTACTTTTTAGGCAAAACAGCCTCTGGGGAAGCAATGGTTGCAAGGGCACGGACCTAATGGGTTAGTATCAATTTGCGGTTGTAGGTTCTGTAAGGGACAGGCGAAAATATGCTTTCAAAAAAATTGCCATATTATCCTTCACGGTACTTCAGTCTTGAGCACCAGATTAAAATCTCGGATATGAACTATCAACATAAATTTTCACATATGAAACTGACTTGAACGAGATTCTCTTTGAAACATCTGGGTTGAGTTCTGCTCGCATTGGCCTTCACGGAATGGATGCCAGATCCGAGGCCGGTCGAGCCGAACTAACGAAGGTTCATCTATTTAAAGCCGGAGACTCCACCATATATTTGCCATCCTTTTACAGAACACACTCTTTGATGTATCCAATAGACATACGTTTTTGAGTGCTGGTCTGAACATGTTGTGGAAGAACAAGGGTTGAATCAGTTGGGGAAAAGAGGAATTAATGCGACCCTCAAGTTGAGACTAGTGAATATGGAAAAATTCGCACCTGAGGTTTCGGAGCCGAAACAACTTTCTATTGGTCAAGAAGCGCGGTCGCGTAGCTTAACAAGGGTGCTCCGAAGTTGGGATCCCACGCCGAGCTAAGGTGCAGACCATTGGCCAAAGGGGATTTAAATGTTGTTCGGGTATGTTGTGGTGTATTCAGTGAAGTCGTGTAATTTCGTATTTCTGTTATGGCGTTTGCTCGGTTGGTTAGTAAATGTCGCTCGGTAATGTGGTTCGGTACTGAATATCTCGGCAACTTTCCTGTGCTAGGCATGCAGAGTTATGCCGGGTGGTCGGAACTGAAAGTCAAGCACAATGCCAATAGGCACAGAAGGTTAACTTTGTTGCATAGATAGGGTGGAGCACAACACCCGTGCACCAGCACCATATCACGTGACTATATCCTATATTTCAAACGACCCTCTTCTTTGCGTTGGCCACGGCATGTTGAAGAACCTTCTCAAAGAGCTCCGTAAAGAGCTCATGCTCGCTCACAATAAGGTACACAGGCATAGATGGGAGCAAGATCTCGAGAAAAACAAGGCCCGCTTGACTTACGAGAAGCTCCAATTGATAAAGGCCCGCAAACCCACTACCGAGGTGGAAACCAAACTCAAGGCCTTGGAAAAAGGAGAGATCACGTATCCGCCCTTGAGCGACAATAAAGTCCAGAGCATTTTGGACTCCGAGGAAGATGTGTCAAATATTCAGAATGTGGTGCTTTTCTTAAAGAGCCAAAGAGAATACAATGAGCTACTTGAAAGGTATAACCCTGGGTTGAGAATCAGCCAGGAGGACAACGTGAGGAAGACAGCCAGAATGGTAGGGTTAGCTGTTCCCGAGAATTAGCAAAGATCACGATGTAGGAGCTGTTTCTGAATCCAGCAAACATCAGAATGGTCTTCCAGAAACCAAAGATACCAAGGTGGAACGTATGACTTTCCTGAAAGGCAGCGCGATGATTCAGGCATTTATGCAGAGACTCAATAGAATACTAAAACACATTGTATTGACACATTATCCATCCGTATAAACTTCCATATAAAACACCAGGCCATCCGTGACCATCCGTTAACTAAGCCAAGCGTTTGCACGCAGGCTGAACCGAGTCCATGCAGTCCATGGACCTCTTCAACTTAATGTTTCTCGTCATCAAGCATTCTTCAGAAGCCTTGATCCGCGAGTTTTCCTGGTGGAACTTCTTCAAGCTGTCAATCAAGAGCATATCGTCGTAATGGTTGTGGCAGAAGAGATTGTAGCCTTGGTGGTTGACAAGGCACCTCTGCAAGTACTTCAGGCTTGCATCGAAATTGTAGCTGTAATTGTCCATGAGGTACAGGATTGCAAGCGAATATAGAAGCCCATTGGACAAGTGCTGCTTCTCGAAGTGCTCGGCCACGAAGAGGAAGTTCACGGACACATTGACGTTCTTGATGAGTTTGAGCAACCGGTTGATATTGAACAACAGCTTTAAAGGCACGCCGTTCATGGTGGGCGAGTCGAACGAAAGCTTGGAGTCCTGGTAGTTGGAGTTGACAAAGAACCGCACGTTCTGGTTGTAGTTGTAGAAAAACGCCAAATAGTTCTGCAAGATGCGGTTGTATCTGGCGTGGAACACCTTAAATGCCCAGTGGTCGTTGGAGGTGTTCGGGTCCAAGTTCAACACGATCACGTCAGAGGAAATAACCGGCAGCGCAGCTTCGATGAAGCCCAAAAACCGCTCCGTCAGTCCGCAATTGACCAAAACCTTGATATTGTGGGTATCGAGCAAGTTGGGCATCTGCAAACTTGTGTAGGACCCCAAAAGAACACACGGCGTCAAGTGCACCGGTTGGATCGGGCCAGCCACCATGAGAGATATTTCAGAATTAAGATTTAATGGATTGAAGGGTATACCGAAGATTTAAAGGTTTAATAAATATCAAAGGCTCCAAAAGATTAAAAAGACACCAGAAGTAGGTATCAAATGGTGAGTACCAATAAATATTATGGGTTGAAATATGGATATCGAATAAATAAATATTTTGGTCCTTAACCCCGAGTAGGATCCGCAAGAAATTCTTGATTACTTTTCAGATTGCAAAATCAATTGCTTTCAGATTGCAAAATCCGCTTGTAGGTGCAAATTTGGGCGCGGAAAGAAGGCAGTGGCTGGGGTCCCTCAGAGCGGCACTTGAGATGAGTTCAAGCGGAATTGAGATGAGGTCCAGCGAGTCTCAGACAAGGTCGAAAGCTGAAGCCACGGAGGTCGGAACGAAGTAGTAAAAAGAAAAAAAAGAAAAAAAGAAAAAAAATCAATGGAAGGGTCCAGAGATGGGAGAAATTTTGGATCTGGGCAACGGCCTGCGGATACCCCAAGGCTTTATATCCCGGGTGCACAGTACAGGAGCTGGCCAGGTGCGTGGAAGCGGCATTCAGAAAAGGCGAGAGGCGATGGGAGTGCATACAGCAACGCATTCCTAATGCGGATAATTGGCACGCGCGGCCAAAGAAGCCTGAAGAAACGGCACGGCTTCACTTGATCCGTACACCGCAGATCCACCCGTACACCGCAGATCCACCCGTGCACCCGAGAATACACCCGTACACCGCAGATACACACCCGTACACTCGGAGAATACACCCGTACACCGCAGATCCCACCCACTATTGTGGACAAAGAAAACAGTCTCGCCCATTTTGGGTATGGCATCCGGAAATACCGCTAGACGTGTGTTTTTTCCCGGAGTATAGTAAGTCTTGCTTGATTGCGAGGATGTGTGAACGTGGTTCCTTACACTCTCGACTTTCTGAGCAAGTAGTAGAGTATAGTAGAGTATAGTAGAGTATAGTAGAGTATTCTTTAAATGTTATACTCACTCCATTGTCTTTGGTCGAAGTAAACGGATTTAGATCGGAGGCTCAAAGGCCCTCGTTTAGATACTTGGGTGGGACGGATACAATTTGAAGCTGAGTATGATGTTTGTATGGACAGTGACTTGTATACAAGAGCCTGTTGGAACATGAGGAATCAGTGCACCTGCGGGCACTGCATGTCCACCTGACTGTATACAGATGAAACATGTTGAACATGCAGAAC